>PEKF01000044.1:0-383307 GCA_003073195.1 Ramalina intermedia
CCCCCCCCCCCCCCCCCCCCCCCCCCCTCCCCCTCGCCCTCTCCCCTCTTTCCGCCTCTTGTTCCCCCCCTTCCCCTCTTCTCCTCTTCTCCTCTTCTCCCCCCCACCTTCTACCTTCTACCTACCGTCCTCCACATCTCACAAAGGGCGAATCCTCTTCCCCCAATTCTCCAAGGCGACCGTCACCCCCCTTTTCCCCCCCTCTCCCCCCTTACAAAAAAACAGGGGGGAAGGAGGGCAGGGCATAGACGGGGCTAGATACGCAGACGGACGGCTCCCAGCACACACACAGAATCACGGGCACAGGACCTACCAACCCAATTCGACTTCGCGGGGCCGAGGATGCATGCACGTTAACAATTCCGAAAATCCCCCCCCCCCCCAGCAGCAGCATCGAACAGGAAATCCCTCCTCTAGGTTCGTTGCGAGCGATGGAAGATTGACATAGGGGAAACGCTCAACGCCGACTCCGCGATCAGGGACGGAGGCCGTGATACCGGGGCCAGGAACAACAACAATCTCGGAAACAGAAATGTTGGGGCGGGGGGGGGGGGCATGGACCGACTCGAGACACGGGCAATGATGGACGAGTCAAGACCAGTTTCAGATGAATGATACTCGGAACAGAAACAATTGGGTTTTTTTTGACGAGGGTGGAGAGATTGGCGGAGGGAAGACGGGCTAGGAGGCATGAATAGAGATGACCGAGTCGCGGCAACGACAGGTCAAGCACGGTGTAGAAGAAACATCTCGGCCGGCAAATCTTTGGGATTTTTTGATATGGGATAGGGGGTTGTTCTTATTCGCTATGAAAATATCTGGGTTGGATGGATTTTTTTCTCTTCTTCTTTTTTTGTCTTGCTCCCTTCTTCATACCTTTTGGGTGTTTCCATGATTCATTCGCCAACAGACCCCCCCTTTGCCTCCCGGTTTCTCTTGCTTCTTCACAGGTTCCAGCCATGTACATATAGCTCATTGCCCCCATTTCACATCCTCTCAGGACTTCTGGAGGCTTTGCAAAAGCCATGCCAGATGAGTGGAGCCATTGATGGTTTTGTGATTCGAAGATTATCCATTCTCCATCCGCATCCCGTCCTTTCATAGAGATTACTGCAAGCTCAAAGGGATATCAAATATGATCTGATTCAATAAGGTAGTGAGTTGATGAAACGCCTCGGATTCTTTGATTCGGACATCCGTGAACATGACAAGGTGCGACGGTGATCAAGGCCGTGCCAAGGAGGGTAATTGTCGGATGGCTCCATCGGAAGAGTTGTTTGTAAGAGACGCTACCGTGTCAAGAATTGAATGAATGATTAGGTGGTGTTAATGTCGTGTCAAAGGAGTGTCTTAACAAGGCTCAAGTCGTTAGAAAGCCGGTACCCTCCCACAATATGGGACTGCCGGAATGGATATCATAAAGGCGTGCATGAAAAATAGAAGCATCCGGCACGTTCTGTCTGTTTCGCGTGCACAATAGGTGCAGCAGGAACGGCGGCGTAGCTGCTTAGGATCTACCTCAAGCAGCTCTTAAGCCAACCGTCCCCATTCCTCCCAGCCAATTTTCCAGACTAGAAGACGGCACTCTTCCTCTTCTCTGTGGCGCTAGTGAGGACCAGCATCGGGGCACCTCGTCGACTCCCCTTGCTCTCGTCCACCTTGATCTCCACCATCTTGCCACCAATGCCTTCTTCGCTGCTCACACTGGTAGTCGTGATTGCCGTGCCAGTCGAATTTCTCTCGCGAGAGTGATCCTTGAACTTCTTGCGTTCCTCTCCAATAGCGCCATGAACACTGCTGCCACTGCTGCTCCTCACGCTTCCGGTGTCGTCGTCGGAGGAGACCGAGAAGGCGAAATAGCTGTCAGTGCGGCGAGGAGCATTTGGAGAGTGACCAGGCTCTTGAATGGGACTTTCCACGACCGATGACCCGGGAAAGTTGAAGCCGCCTCCAGACGCTGGAGGTGTGCCCCCCACTGGGCTGTCAAGCGAGTTGCTGCCACGAGACATACCACGCCGCTCCACCCCAGCACGCACCAGGCTGTTCAATGCACGGCGGCGTTGGCGAGCAACAAAATTCTTGCTACCCTCAACCTTTGATGTCGGCTTCTCGACCAGCTCTTCCAATGAAGGCGGGCCTCGGGGCTGGCGTATCGGGTGCTCACCCGCGCGGGATTGACCGGGTCCAAATGTACCGGTCATGGGCGTCACTGGAAATTGGGCCGTCCTGGGAGGGATGGAGCTCTTCGGTCCATCTCCGGCCTTGTGAGCCAGACCGGTGACCGATGAGAGCTGCTTTGTGTGGCCACGTCTGAAGGCGGTCGATGACGGTGGAGGCAGTGGAGTCACGTCGACGGGTGGAGACCTCGACTTGGGTGGAGATGGGCTTCGGAACGTCTTGACGGGCAAGTTGCTCTCCGGGGGAGGGGACACCTGGGCGTGAAAGGTAGGCGTCGGCGGCGGTGGCGAATCCGCAAGCTGCTGCGGGGAGCCCATCTGGTTCTGAGCTGCAGCCTGATTCTGCTCACTCTGGTTGATCATGAAATTTCGTTGACCAGTCATGGGATTGAAGATCGAGTAGAGCCCGGGAGTACCAGGGACTTCTTCAATCGTGGGCTGCATGCCATTTCGCAGCTGCTGATTGTAGAACCCGTTCTGGGGTGGCATGGAGGGTTGCATGTAGCGTTGGTTCTGGCCCATTCCGCCGGTTCCCAAGTTCATGTTCTGCATCTGCTGCTGAGCCATGGTGAGATTCATCAGCTGCTGCTGGAGGAGCATCTGCTGCTGAGCCAAATGTTGACCGTGTGCCATCAAATCGTTGTATTCCCCCTGCTCCATCCCGGCTGTATCCTTCTCTTGCTGGTATTGTACCTCGGGCGGGGCAAGAATCTCGGGTAGAGCGTACATGCTACCTCGATTCGCGGGCATGCCTCCACGCTGTACATTGCCAAAGCTTGATCCCACGGCAGTGTGAGGCACAGCCAAGTTGCTCCTTTCCCGAGGTAGCTGCTGCCCATTCGGCTCGAGATTGAAATGCTGAGCTCGGTCAGGTGGAGCAGAGCCTGGGTACATGGGTGACTTGGGGGCAGTTCTCAAGCCAGCCAAGAGATGACCGCGACTGGTCCGAGGCCCAGAGGATACGTTCACCTGCTGGTTCTCGGAAATGGTGGAGATGCTGGAGGGAGGGGCCATGCTGAGCCTCTTGTCGAAGACCTGCGAGCCGCCTCTTCGAGAGGCAAAGCCCGAGGAAGGGGCTCCCAGGCCAGATTCAAACATGTTGTTTGACTGGAAGGACATTTGAGCAAGACCACCGCCAGTGTGAGTCATGATGTCCTTTTCAAAAAGTCGAGTGTCGAGAACGCTGTGGATCTTCAAGATCGTTGCCTGGTATGGGAGTGAGATGGTGTCAAAGCGCTAAGCGGTGAAACAGAATTCGTCCTGAACGCCACCAAAGGTTGTACAATGCGGTCTGGACGTTGTAGGTGGCCGATACCGAAGCCTTATTCCAAGAAGCCAAGAAAGAATTAGTGATTCGATGATAGAATGTGGACGGTGGCCGTCGTCATCTGGTGGAGGACTTACGAAAGGAAGTTTTTGGAGGTGGAGGTGAAAATTGGATGTTGGATGAATGAAGCAGCAGGTACGATCTGGACACGGTGAAGACTTTAGGCGGACTCCCTTCCTTCCAATCGTTTTCTCGAACGGACTCTTGAAGTGCCGAATCGGTGTTGATGTCTTTCGTTTGTGATAGCTTGTCTCGTCTTTGCCAGCAGAGTACAGACAAATGATCACCCTGCTAGGAATGATGTCGATAGGATTGTGATGCGGGGAGGTCCAGCAGTTCAGTAGATTATGAGGATCTGACAATCAAAGGCAACGGAGCTCTCGTAGGGAGATGAAGAAGGAAGGACCGAAGTTATGTGAATTGATGACTGATTAAATGGGTGGATCAAGTGGTGGGGTTTTTGTACCACGGGCTGTACCACGACTGGATGGTGAATGGTGAATTAGGTGAGACGAATCTGCCAGAGCCGAATGGGGACTGCCTGGATTGAGTCGCGATTAATTAAGAGGAAGGAGAGGAAAGAATGAAACAAAAAGAAGTGCAATGATGCGAAAGTAGTCTTGTGGAAAGTGGTTGGGATTTGGACAATTGGACACACGGAGGGGGGAAAAGGAAGAAACAAGTGGGTGCAAAGTGAGTGTGAGGAGGAGGGCAAGATCGATTTGGGAGACGAAGGGGTTTGCAACCTGACAGTAACGCTAATCCGATTGATTTTTGGCGAGCCTCTTTCGGCTCCAGAGGCCAGAAAAAGACCAGGGGAAAGTCCAGGGCAAGGGGTTTGGCGACGTTGAATTGGAGAGCTTGATCGGCAAGCCCCAGGAAGTTCTCTTAAAGACCCCATCTGATTGGGTGATCTGCTCACCACTACGGCACATTGGGTAAAGCGGAGATGCTGAACGCCTTGCCCGAGGTTTACCAGAAATTACCGAGGAGCCTAGACGTGGCTTACAGCAAATCAAAAAACATTCACAAAACAACATGATTGATGGTAAGGATTTGCCTAGCACTGGGGGGAGTGTGTCCAACGTCAAAACTATTGACTACTCCAGAGGCCAGTCCTGAAAGACCAGCCCTGAATCGAATTTTGAATGGCGGTGCATGGCGTGCATCCCGCGAAGCCGCCTCCCTCTCCTTGGTGAAGAGGCATCTTTGCATTCTCATTCGTCCCTGGTTTTGGCATTTTTGCACCAAGCCAACACACACATCCCACCCCCTCGAGTTCTTCATAGCTCTAGTCAGAAGTCAAAGACTCTGTATGTGAGAGAGCGGTGAGAAGGCGTTGTCCAGTCAGGTCGTGAACATGGCATGTTTCCCCTCACTTGTTCTTACCAGTACTATGCCTCTCGCCTTGATACTCGGCGCTTAACACAATCAAGGGGTCATCGGGACACCAAAGACTCCCCCAAGCTTTCGCATTGCCCGGACTGACGCACCTACGGGATATCCGCTACCATTCACAAACATCTGATTGCTCGAATGAAGCGTTGTTTGCCAACCAACTGGTCCGACCCCCGCAGTTGCGGCTTTCCAGACAATGTATGTCTAACGGTCAATTGGGGGCTGAACGCCGTTGCACACGTCGCGCTCGCTTCCGCCACGATCCAGACTCAGCAGGGGGCTCTCGTTCTCGGCACTAGGGTCTAGGTATGAACGTCTAGTACCGTAGCTGCCACGCCGAAGGTCTACTATTGCCGTTGCTGCCGCCGCTGCCGCCGCCGCTGCTGGCCTGGCAGGGGTCTTTCATGCGATAGAAGAAGGCATAGTCCTAGGTTGCGATCACGGCAACATCCATTGCTGAGTGCTGATGCAGAGCCATTGAGGGTTATTCTTATTTTGGTAGTTGTCGTGAGTAGCTTCGATGCTCAATGGATGAGAGAATCCGAAACTGTTTTGCCGCAGCCGTGCATGTTGCAGCATTCCATTGGAGACGTTTCAGATGCCCGTCATTACTATGTTTGGCACAGCCCGAAAAAGCAATCAATTGCTTTTGCGTGCTCCCTTTCAGACTTGTGAAGCATAGCCAGTGTATTTCTGGATGCTTTTGGAAGTCAATAGTGCGTGTGCGCCTACGCTTGTGGGAATAAACATGTACGGTTCCTTTGTCGGAAGCGCTCGATGGTATTTCCATGGGCGTTGCTCCTGTTTCCTGTAGGTAGCCCAGTCTTCCTGGATCGCTTGTCATCCGGACCCGGGGTGGCCATCGGGACTTCCATGGTGGTGAGCAGCAACAGTGCAATGAAATTGCACAACAAGGATCTAGCGTATGGACGTTGTGTTGGTGGAGGGTACTGACCAGGTCAGGCCTGTTGTTGCAAATTCCAAAACTATATGGAGCGATAGAATCTGACTTACTTCTTCCCAATTGCTTTTGGACTCTGACAAGAGCCGTAAGAGTAGTATTCGGCAGGATTCTACCTGGCTGATCTCCGCCCTTGCAATTTCTGTATCGTTGCTTCTCCGATTTGCTTCACTCCATGACAAGATAGCGACCTCCGAGGAGACTGCCACGGGAACTAGTGATGCCTGCTGATCGGCAATGAACTCTGGCACCGGCCAAGGTTGCAGCAACTGGGCATACGGAAGCTAGACACCACCTCCTACGGCCGCTTCAGTCTGCAATGTCATCGCTGCGTCTTTGACGCGGTCTGATGCTGGTGTATCGCTGTGGATGGGGTACGGTAGCTGCGATCTTGCGGCCGCATTGCCCGTCAGTGCAGCGCTGGCGGCTGACCTTGCCCATTGTAGCTCTTGGAATGGTGCATTCTCATGCCATATCGTCACGAGGCGGCAGCGAATCTTGCCAACCCTGCTGAAGTGTCAAGATCCGGCCTGGGATAGTTCGCCAAGCTTGCCGTCACCCTGCAGGGCAGGATCCCGATCACATGCTCTGCCGCTTTGAGGTCTAAACCTCTCCAGCGGTCACTGAAATTCACCTAATTGAGAAGGATTCCATGATGGTGGTGGTCCGAACAGCATAACCGGTCTGCGAAAGATCGGATCAAGCTGGTGTCCCCACGTAAAACGATTGGTTTGCTTAGCCTTCAGCTGTCATGCACAATCACACGTGCTGACTGAACAGAGGCGATGATCTAAAACGGAAACTGAAAAATCATGGGTGGACTCCGTAAGGCGCTATTGATTCTGCATTGTCACCATTCACAGGGTAGCTTTGGGATGAGCACGTGATGCAGCTGCATTCGCTCCCCCGTGCTGGTGGCTTTCGCCCGTTAGCAATTGAAGCAGGTTTTGTGAGGCATTATTGCGGGAGACAAAGTGGACGGTCTGTCACAATGAATCGTGACCGAAATGAAACGAAGGGTACGTAAGTCCTGTACTTGCCCTTTGCTTCTTCTTCTTCTTTTTCATCAACATCTTGCGGTATCTTTGAGTTTTGGTTTGAGTTTGAGTCTTTGTCACGTTGTGACGTCCTCATCGACTTCAAGACCCCATAAAGTGTGGGGTGAGACCTCCTATGATATCACACAGAAGGCCCAAGTCGTCGCAATCGTCGAGAACGCCTTTCTGAAACTGTTTTCATGTATCTGCCGAGCACAGCCAATGTGCCTTCGATAGGCTGGAAAACGCCCTTGACTTCTCCAGAACGTGAGGGATGCGCTTTCGTTCCAAGCCCACAGTGATCGTCCTCGATAACGCTGTTTCCTTTACAAGCAACACCATGCTCATGTACCGAGCTTTCAGGCACACATTGCCATGGACTGCAGGATCTGCGTTGTAGTCGTGCTCATCTTTCCTGTCAACCTGTCACATTGGGCGGCGACGATCGTCAATAAGGGGTTATCTTGTTGAGCACCTCCCTGCATCATCTGACGGGATGGTGCATGAAGCTAGCCTCTTCCGCTTGCAGACCGAGGGTCTCCAATGCGACGGTCTGTCTGGAAGAGAGGATCAAGTTGGCGATTTAGAGAATGGTGCTAACATCGAGTGACACCAACGAAGATCGAGAGGAAAGGAAGCGGGCGAGGCAACGGCGTCAGAGGGGCCCCCCCAATCTCGTGGGCAATTCTTGGATCCATGTCTGTCCGGGTGGTCTTCTTTGCCATTCTCTGACTGCCTTCAGCCTGCCTGCTTTTGCCCAAGATTTCGTCAGTGCGTATGTAGGCGTGACGTTTGGGCATGTCAAAAATGCAGATGAAGCTGCTGATTGCCACAGCCTCAGCTTTGGCGGCCAGCTTTAGTGCCCGTTGCGCTTGGTCTGGCCCATTTTGCAGATCCAGATTTCACCATGGTGATGAGCTTGCCGGAGAATGTCCCTGCCAGGATGGGATCAGGTGGCTGCAAATGATCACTTCCTGGCTTGCTTGAGGGCATTCCGCAATCAGGGTTATCTTGTTCCGACGGACATTAGGCTTGTGCATATCAAATCCCGGCCATTACGGTCTGGAACCTGTCAATGAAGCGACATGACCCACCAGTCTAACGCGTATCGACTTCCTGATTCCACAAATGATCATTCGAAGGCTGTCACACGAAGGCCGAACGCAGATGTTTAGGCGAACAATCGAGTCAGACTAGGTCCAATGGCCAGCACATTGGCAGTAGAATCGGCCGTCCTTGGGGAGCGAACACTTGCGCAAAGTGTAGGTCTCGAGTCCCGGAAATCCGGTTCAGCCCTAGTGGAGAGGTCTGATGATGTTCAGCTTCGGCTGTCTGCATGCACGTCAGCCATTTCCAGCCTGAATGGCCTTTTCGGAGGACTAGCCAGACAAAAGACCAGCGGAAGATTCTGCATCCATGGGTCAAGACTTGCAGACAACTGCTTTGTTGCAGACGAAAAGCGTTATGAAAGGTGTCAAGCCGTCGCCATTTGCAAAAACGGAAAAATGCGTTGGCGTCAAACCCGCATCAAGATATGCAGCCTAGCCGTGAGGATGCTAAAGCATGCACGATACGGAGCACGCACGGATCTTGCTGTTGAAAACGATGGTGAATGGTCGGACCGGTTTAGGATCATGTTCTCGAAAAGGCAGCGTGGAGGGTTGCTGGTGCCTATGATAGGCGATATGAGATGCAGGGAACCCTGAGCCAGACGGCACAAGGCTGGAACCTATGTTGTCGGTATGGGGAAATCCGATGGCTTTCCGAACGGCATTCGGTGTTAGACAAGATCACGGTCGTCATGACATGAGGACAGTAAGGGATGGCCCTTGATGGAGAGGTCCAAAATCGGCATTGATATGAGGACGGGTAGCCTCTAGTCAGCCGTCACACCGCCTTTTGGGCGGCTGAGGGCGGGTCGAAGCTTGGAAATAATGGCGACCTCTCCTTATCACTCGCAAGAATCCTCGTTGCTTGGGCCTCCTTCTCGGCCTGACTCCGGAAGGAGTGTGATTGGTCTGATGATAACGATGGGGAGCGATAGCATGAGCTCCAGGAGACCAGGATCGCTTTAGCCAGATCCCACGAGAGCGGATGCTGACAGGGATTCTATGGGGGCAGTATGGGGAAGGGTCTTGCTCTACTGATCCCTGACATTTTAGGGTGCCCAGTACAGTGGTAACGTGGCTTTTCATGTCGTGCAGTAATCTCATTCTCCTGTGCGCGTTCTGCACTCGCATGATCTCCGAGCGCGGTGGTAACATAGTATTATTGCTTTTTCATGACGAGCCTTATGCGGGAACGTTCGAGTGTTGCTTCCCCCCTGTTACCCCGGTTTCCATCCCACCATGATTGGTCCCCGCAGATGCAAATCCGTGGTTGGGTACTACTGGATCCGGAGTGTGATTACAGGACGGATGGTCGATGAACTGGCATATCGCACCCAAACGCTCAACAGATACGCCCGTAGTGGTGAAGCTGTTTCCCCCAATGGATCCGTTCCGACCCTTGGCCTCGTGACATGCCCAATTCTGCTAGCCCTTTGCCGTCTGGCCATCTTGTCGGTCGCGGGAAAATTCATTCTGCACGGGATGGCGGCAAGGACTCGGCTCTCCGCCATCTCTTATTGGTCTCCCTGCTGCACTCAGCTGTATCTACCAGCCTTGGCTCGCACCGATGTGGTGGGCAGGTCAGGTACCAGCAGAGTCGATTGACAGGTCTGACTGGCGGAGACAGGCATGCAGAATCGTGGAGAAGGTGTGGCCCGCTCGTGAATCAATTCGCGGATGCGATGATGATTGACCTCGAGGCATCGTGGATGGGTGGTGCTGGTTGCTGGGAAGTCCACGATCGACGAATGATTTTGCGGAGGGTAAAAAGGGGTTGTTTTCGGGCCAGGTGCGAAATATGAATTGTTGCAATCTTCCATACCAGTGACGCGATCACCCCGTCTTGAGGACCAGATGGGTCCAAATCATCCCTTTCCCTTCCAAACATGGTCCCAAAGATGAAGGCGAGTTTTCTCGGCGAAGATGTGCGGGCAAATGGGCACTGGGCGCTGCAGGAGGAATAATGAAAGGGAGCTAGTCCCCCGTTGGCATGCATGCATAAGTGACACCAGTCAGGAAAATGAAAAATTACCTAGGCGTTTCTGAGGCTGGAACCTGCCAAGAAACAACGCGTGGAAATTTAAAAAAAATAAAAGTTGTGGTTTGTGTGTGCGAGCTTCACGCAGCTAAGCAGGAAAGGAGCTAGTGAAATGCAGGCTTATTCTGATTAAATCTGCTAAATCATGCATGTCTTCCAGGCTACGTAACGGGTACGTTTGTGTGACGAGGCATCAGATTAATCAGGACCTCCAGTCAGACTGCGTGATTCTCCTGTTCTCTAGACTTGGGAGTAACACTCACGGTCGAAATGACACGAGTGCGCAAGTAGACTCCGTACTGTAGAACCGTGGGTATTATTATAAAGAATCTCCTGTTCGCAAGAATGCCATGGACCGTCTCTCTCCTTTATCATCATCTTCTCTTTCTGGCCCGCACAGTCAGCTCGATTTATCCTTTGTTCGGCTCCAGACCTTTTTTGCATCATACTTCATCATTTCATCATACCCAACTCCGCATTACCCCAGCTTCTCTTGCCTTGCCCTTGGTGCCTCACCATCCGATCTCACACCTCCCGAAGTCCCAACAGGGGGGTGACATACTGACACCCCTGTTTTCTTTGGGCCGTTGTGATCCGCAAAGGCCCTTAAATTAGAATTTGAGCCAAAAGTTAGAAAACAGGAAAGAAAAGCCTTTTTACACAATCGCCTTCGCCCTCTCCGCCGTCTTCGCCTTCGGCCTTTTTCCCCTGCCAACTGAACCACACGCCTACAGGCCACAGCCCAACCCAGCCCGCACCGCACCGCACCGCAAGTCCCAAACAGCTGCCCACGTTGCACGTTGTTACTACGCGCCTACGTGAATCCGTTTCTTCTTAAAACATCTTCCAAGTCAGCCTGACCCGCAACCGAACCCCCCCTGACGACCGTTTCCATTATCGCAAACCCAAAAACCGAAGCATACAGTCGCTCCATACAGCTTCTCCACGTGACCGCTGCCGTCTTCTCCATCGCCATTTCGACTCGATCGCCTGGTGTTGGTCAGCCTGACGGGATCGATCGTCCGACAGGTCCGAGGAAGCGACTTCGCTTGCTCGCATGCACGTATAGAAGCATTGGTGTCAAAGGATTGGGTGGCGCTATGAGCGAATCGTAACGCTTAGCTCACTCTACCGGACGTCGACGCTCCTTTCGACTCACCTCCGACGACACACGCAGGATTAGACTTCTGTCGCTCAGTCCTTGTCCTTCCATCTGGACGGTCACGATGCCTCCAGGTACCTGTACGACTCCAATTGGTACTTAGGACCTCGGCCAGGCACCGCCCGATAACCCAAATCTGCACATCACAGGCCCGAAGCGAACCAGTCAACGCCAAGGTAACCTGGCAAACATGTCCCCAGCAGCGACATCGCCTTCACCAGGCATGTCGTCAGGCGACGCTGTGAGACGCTGGCAGTCTCCCCTGATGAAACAACCGATTAATACCTCCGTACCACTCACACTCACACCTGCCTCTGCAAACACTCCCCGCGACTACTCATCCGCTACCACGAGCCCTATGACAAACACCTCCCTTCAGTCTTCACCCGATGGACTTCGCGGCCGCAACCTTCCATCAGCTTCCTCTTCGCCCACCATTCTTCAGCTTCCAGAGTCCTTCCTGTCGCAGATAGCTGCCCCACCAGCCCCATCGTACAGGAATGCCATCGGTGAGGCCATGGGTTCAGAGCAAACAAAGGGATCCAACCTCATCAGAAGAATCTCCCAGGGGGCGAGGAACCGCATCCGACGTCGTACATCGTCCAATCACATTCCAAGCCGAGATCGCAGCTCCGGCCCAGTGATGATCAGGAGGAGGAGCAATAGCAAGACAAGCGGAGCCGAGATTGAAGACGACTTGGTTGACTCCGCCGCGGAGTTGGAGATACAGGACGTACCTGAGGATCCTGAGCTCGTACCTGACGTGGATTTGTTGGGGATTGCCATCGGCGCAGAGCACGGAATGTCGCCGCTCAGGCACGCTCGCACTGAAGGTGGCATCGCCCCAATCGTCAATCCGATCTTGAAGGAAGGTACTCGACTGCTCAAAGTGACGAAGAAGCAGCAGAAAGCTTTGATCTTCAAGCTGGACACGGAGAACAACAAGGTCTACTGGGACCCGACGAATCCGGCCAAGTCGTTCTACATCGATGACATTCAGGAAATCCGACTCCAATCAGACGCTCGAATATCCCTGGCGACGTACGAAATCCCGGCCGAATACGCACCCAACTGCTTCACGATCAAGTACGCCGACCCGCGGAGGAGCAAAGCGCGACAGCAGAGGACTGCCTACCTTGTTGCCGAAAGTCACCACCTCTTCACGCTATGGACGTCCACGCTTCAGGAGCTGGTCAGGCATCGTCACGACCTCATGGCTGGGCTTGCCGGCTCTTGGCAAGACGAGAAGACACTCAAGGCTCCGTGGAAGATTGAGATGTCCAGTCGATTTGAAGGCCGCGAGCATGAAGAGGAAGAGGAGACTATGGATCTGCAAGACATCGAAAACCTCTGTCGCAAGCTCAACATTTTCTGCTCCCAGAATGTGTTGCGCGCGCAATTTGAACGGGCAGATGCGACCGGGAAGAAGCGACTCGGGTATAAGGAGTACAAAGACTTCATCAAACGTCTCAAGGATCGCAAGGACATTAGAGACATCTTCAAATCTCTGGCATTGGACAATGGCGAATACATTGACTTGGAGAGGTTTTTGGGGTTTCTGAGAGAGGATCAAGGAATGGATGTTGATGGGCGGCGCGAATATTGGACCAAAGTCTTCGGCAAATACATTCGAAAGTCGGAGTCGCAAAGCCCTGCGGGGAGCGAGTCATCCGAGACATCGAAGCTGCTCATGAATTTCGCTGCATTTACCGCCTTTCTCTGCTCGCCAGCGAACAATCTGCAGAGCGTCAAAACGGGAGATGCAATGTTCGACCAGCCACTGAGCGAATATTTCATCTCCAGCTCCCACAATACCTATCTGATGGGTCGGCAGGTAGGCGGAGATTCGAGTGTGGAGGCGTACATCAAAGCGCTGCAGAAGGGCTGCCGCTGCATCGAGATTGATTGCTGGGACGGACAGGACGGTCGACCGATCGTCGTGCACGGCCGCACAATGACTAGGAGCGTCTTATTTTCCGACTGCATCTCGATCATCTCCAAATATGCCTTTGAGGCCTCCGAGTACCCGTTGATCATCTCACTCGAGGTTCACTGCAATGCTGTCCAGCAGCGCAAAATGGTGGAAATCATGGTCAAGGACTTTGATGGAAGCCTGCTCCGTCAAACCATCAAGCCGAATTCTTACAAGCTTCCCTCTCCCGAGGAGCTCAAGCGGAAGATCCTGATCAAGGTCAAGTCTGGGGACGATTCAGCCCTTGCGTTGGAAGCCGCCCTTAGCCGCCCCACTTACCAGACTCATCGGCGGGAAAGAAGTGCGAGCTCGCCGTGGGCTGGTCCAATGAGGATGGACGATCTCGGCGAATCAAATACCTTGTCGCTGTCCAGTCCTCCGTCCACGAGTCCCCCTGACCATGTTCACACCTGGCCAGCGGGGAGGTCGTCGATGACTACGACGAGCGTGAGCAGCGCTTCCGAGGACAGCGACACCCACGAAAGGATCAACCAAACTCTGCAGCGACAGAAACCTCAAAAGCCCCACAAGAGCAAAATCGTGCGAGAGCTGGGTAGTCTGGCCGTCTACACGCGTGGCATCAAGTTCAATGGGTTTGGCCTGTCGTCCGAATGCAAGCAGCCGAATCATGTCTTCTCGCTTGCCGAAGGCAAATTCGACAACATCTGCAAAGATCCCGATGATAAGGCCAAGCTGGAGAAGCACAACATGAAGCATCTCATGCGTGTCTACCCTTCTGGCTGGCGTGTGCAATCCTCGAACCCTGACCCCTTGGTCTTCTGGCGACGTGGAGTTCAAATGGTCGCGCTCAATTGGCAGACGTATGACCTGCCAATGCAGATGAACGAAGCCATGTTCGCCTCCGGAACAGACCGTCTCGGATACGTCTTGAAGCCAAGGGAGCTCAGGGAATCCCACTCGATTGAGGATGAGCTCGAAGACCCATCCATTCACGGGCTCGGCAAGATCCACAAGAAAGTCATCCAATTTTCGGTTGACATCATCTCTGGCCAGCAGCTACCCCGACCGGAAGGCATCAAGCCTCAAGACACCATCGATCCTTACGTCGAGATCGAGTTGTTCAGCGCCGAGGACAAAGCCAAGGGTGTTGCATCCGGCACCGGCGGACAAGATGCCTCTGCTCGTCATGGGATGTCGGGGATCGGATCACCTCACCGCAGACGTACCAAGGTGGCACAAGCCAACGGGTTCAATCCTCAATTCAATGACAGCTTCCGGCTCTTTTTGGAAACCAAGTACCCCAGTCTAGTCTTTGTGCGATGGACCGTCTTTGCATCACAGGACGGCCAGAACCCGCAAAGCGGCCGGCCTCCAATCACCCTCGCCACCTTCACGGCCAAGCTGAGCAGTATCCAAGAAGGGTACCGCCACATCCCACTCTTCGATCACAACGGTGAGCAATTCATGTTCGCCACGCTCTTCTGCAAGATCAAGAAAGAAGTGCCCATTACCGTCGAAAGGGAGGATCCAGTTCCAGGCAAGACTGGTCGCTTCAAGAGAGTCTTTGGGCGCACGGCCTCGCAAAGGAACGGGAATCAGATGGAGAGGAAGAAGGCGAGCACGGAATCGATGAAGTCTCACGGATCCGAGGTGTCAAGCTTGAGATCCCCCAATCTCACCGAATCGTCCCGGAAATCCAGCATGGTCTCTCCCAGGCTTACCGATTCCTTTGAGCTCTAGGAGACTTGATCCTCACCCGAGACACTGAAGCAAATATCACGTTGGAGTTTATCGCATCACTTACAGGACCGGAGTTTTTTTTCCTCTTAGAGGGAGAGGAATTGTTTCATGCATTTGCAGGGTCTGGGATGCTTTCTTGCACGTCTGCATCCCCTTGTCTATACCCAACATAGTATCACCATGGAGAGGCGCTTGAATGATATCCCGGAGTTTGGAGCGAACACTTTGAAGTGACCTCGCAATCGAGCATATGTGACACCACTCAAGAGCCTTGAGGGAAGCGGCCTTGACGGTCAGGACATTCGCTTCTTCGTTTCCATGTGTTGGAATTTATTGCCGTCGGCAGACAGCATTCACGGTCGCTACCATCTGGTCATGGTCACTCCTCCTTTTGAGAGGCAACACGTGCTCGAGCGATTCATTCGATTCTATTCATTTTACATAGCTTTCTACGCAGCAACCACAGCTGGACGAGGTCGCGAACACATGATTTTTATACTATGCACCACCACCACTGCATTACCACTTGGCCAATTTGGACGGGTCAGGCACATGCCATCACCGCGCGAGTGATGCGCCACAGACACAATCAATGTGCCTCCTTCCCGACCCAGCGGTCGACTATCATATATACACACTCTTTTTCACTGGAGATTGCAGCCATCTCCTCATTACACGGCCTTGATGACAGACAAACCTTACACCGATAGACAATATACCCTGCATACACCTCGCGGAGCGCCAGCGCGGTCTCCCGACGATGGATCCTTTGTCGAAAAGCTCGCACCAGAATTATATAGATGACCAGGCTGATCGTGTCAGCCTTGGGCCTTTAGCAACAGATAGCTGAATCAAAACGAGGGGGCCAGTGCTCTCTCTGATTCTCACCAGGAAACCTTCTCCTTTACAGATCTTGCCTACCTCCCGCGACATTCCTCTTTCATGAACAGCGTCGCGCTTCTTCCTTCTGGCCCTTCAAGGATCAAACATTTCATCGAAGCAAGACCGAGACTACTGTTCATGTGGGTCTAACATGGCATGCATTGTTAGCAAAAGCCTGCCATCTGTTTTTCTGATCCCCCACTTGCCATGTGAGCCATACAGAAGCTGTTGTTTTCGCCATGCGATCCTTATCTCTCGGCAGTTTTGACGATTTCACACCATCTTGGGTCTAGAACTGACGGCGATCTGCGCTCTCCGTTGATTCATGCACGAGGTCCGATATCGTTTCATCCTTGGCGAGGTCGTTCCTCCTGCATACAAGCACATGTGGACATTTTACTGGAAATATAAGAACGCGTCAAACTGGTCCAATAGCTCTGGTAAGTCCACTCAATCTCACATTCCTATCGCCTCCCTAACCAACCTACACAACCCCACATCGCCATCACCATGGCCTCCGAGATCAAACCTGCCACCTCCAGCAGCTCCAGCGACCCCTCCTCCAAAAACGAAAAACACCTCGCCAGCTCCCCCATCATCACCGCCGCCGCCGCCGCCGCCGCCGATGAATCCCAAACTATCTCCCCCTCCCTCGCCATTGACCCCCTTGCCGAGCGCCGCCTCGTCTGGGAATTCGACCTGCGGATCCTGCCCGTGCTAGCGGTGATGTACCTCTTCAACTCGCTCGACAAATCGAACCTGGGCAACGCCAAAACCGCGGGGTTGGAAAAAACCCTGCACCTTCGATCGCACGACTACAACATCATCCTCTCCATCTTCTTCATCCCCTACGTCCTCACCGCCCCTTTCCTCGGCATCTTGGGCAAAAAGTACGGCCCCAACCGCATCCTCCCGGGCATGATGTTCAGCTTCGGCTGCTTCACCCTCCTCGTCGCCACCACCAGAAACTTCTCAGGCCTGCTCGCGCTCCGCTGGTTCCTGGGCATGGCCGAATCCGCCTTCTTCCCGCTCGTCATCTACTACCTCACGACCTTCTACCGGCGCGGGGAGCTCGCCCGCCGGCTCGCCCTCTTCTACGCCGCTCAATCGATCGCGTCGGCCTTTTCGGGGCTCTTGGCCTTCGGGGTGTTCCGGATCCACTCGGGCAGTCTCGCGGACTGGCGGTACCTCTTCATCATCGAGGGGGCCGCCACCGTGCTGTTCTCCGCGTTCGCGTATTGGTACCTCCCCACCTCGGGCTCCACATGCGCCTTCCTCCAAACGCCCGAGGAGCAAACGGTGGCGCGCGCGCGCATCGCCCTCGACAGCTCCAGCGTCGTGGACGAACCCTTCGTGCTGCGGGAGAGCCTGCGCATCTTCACGCACCCGACATCCTGGGTCATCCTCGCGATCGAGGTGTGCTTGGGCGTGCCGCTGCAGTCCGTCCAGCTCTTCCTCCCGCAGATCATCGCCCGATTGGGGTACGGCACCGTGAAAACGAACCTCTACACCGTGGCGCCCAACGTGTCCGGCGCGGCCATGCTGCTCCTCCTCGCCTTCGCCTCCGACTACACCCGCCTCCGCTTCCCCTTCATCGCGCTCGGCTTCTTGTTCACGTTCTTGGGCATGGTGATCTACGCATCCATCGACGTCTCCCACCAGTTGCACGTCGCCTATTTCGCGGCCTTCATGATGACGTGGGGCACCTCCGCCCCCTCCGTGCTGCTCGATGTCTGGTACAACAACAACATCGCGCATGAGGGGCGCCGGCTGATCCTCACCAGCACGGGGGTGCCCTTGGCGAATCTGATGGGGGTGGTGAGTAGTAATATCTTTCGGAATCAGGATGCGCCCAAGTATATTCCGGCGTTGGCGACGACGGCGGGGTTTGGAGGCATGGGGGTGGTGTTGACGTGTGCGTTGGGGGGGTGGATGGTTATGGATAATGCGAGGAGGGATCGGAGGGGGGGGAAGGTGAGGGTGAGGGATGTGCCGACGGAGGAGCTGAGAGAGGGGCCGGGGGGGGAGAGGTTTAGGTGGTTTTATTGAGCGGGGGAGGATGGGGAGGGGAATGGGGGGGGTGGGGGTGGTTTGGGCTGGGGAGGGATGGTGGAGGATTCGGTGACGAAAAGCATTGCATTGACTTTCCTATTTCTGGCATCCCTCCTTCTCCTCTGCAATCTTACCATGCATGGCAGGCGGCGACTCGTTCGCACATAAACATAACGGAACAGGACGAAGGGTGTAGACAGATTTGGTAAATACAACAACATCCATCACTTCCCTTGGTTCCAACCCCTTTTGTTTGCACCAGATGCAAAAGGAACCCGACCAAACATCCATCCTACTCATCTGCTTCATCCTATTTGAGCTCCCCCTCAAACCCAGAGACCTATGGCAATTGGCATACACGCCCCCATTCTATTCACCACCCTATCGCTGTCGCCTCTCCTCCATTCGGTCGACACTCTTTCACTAACGGGCAATGGAATCCCAATAGACTTGGCGAGGAACATCGTAATTTTTCGATATTGAGCCTTCGCACGGGATGGAAGCATTTGCAGTGATGGGATACCTGGTCACTAATGACCTCTGGGATACATTTGTCAATCTTGAGGATTGATCGTTATGCTGATTGACATGAACGGCGAAATCACCACAGCACAGCACAGCACACCGTTGTCGTCCTATTCTGGAGAACGGTCGGAGCTCGAATAAAAATGCCTCGTCAGGTGGCGGCGACGGTGTATCAAGTCTGGATGATATTTTCGTACAATTCGACCGGCAAAGTGGACCTCCTTGCACTACACATAGTATGAGTGGAAGGCGACGGCTTCTCGATGTGATGCTGACGGGTAACTATGGCCACTGCGCCGAAATTTATTTTTCTTTTGATTGACTCCCGGAGCGTCGAGGCAGATAGCAAGGATGTGAAAGCCTGAACACATGAAGATAGGATATTCAGAATCAGGAATGACGGAGGATTTGGAAAGGCGTGCAGGATCTCTCGGAAGGAGGGTGACGATTTGAACAGACGCACGCTCTCAGCAGGCTTGAATTGAAAAGCAGTATTGTCAACAAGGTTGAAGGGACAACGAAACGTGACGACGAAGATGTTTGCGCGAGCCGAATGTTGCCAACGGAAATTACTCACACGGGCAATGCGACAACTTCCAAAAAGTACTCAACCATTTCCTCCTCTAGCCAAATCCATCCGATTGGCAGCTCCCCTATTTCCTTACCAGACAAATCGGATCCCCAGCATTGACCACGTCTCCCGGCCTCACAATCAGCTTCTCGACCTTACCACCCGCATGCTCCGCGTTCGCATTGACGGAAATCTCCAGCTTCATCGCTTCTAGAACAGCGACCGCCGTATTTTCCGCGACCTCATCCCCTTCCTCCACAACGACCTTCCACACATTCGCATTCAGCGGGCTCGTGATCTTCCGGATCTGGGGATCGCTCAGCAGTGCCTCCACCTTATCCATTGGCACCTTTCCCGCCGCCTTCTCCTCCATCCACCTTGCCATCAACTCATCTTCATGTGCTTGCATCGAATCCTGCGCCTTCCTCTGCCGCGCCTTCATCGCGCGAACTTCTTCCCTCGTTGACTCCAACAGTCGATTATGCTCCGCCATATCAAACACCGTGTCCTCGATCTTGTACTCGTACCTCCCCGAGTGAAATAGCGCCAGCTCGCGCTCATACTCCTCCTCCGCGACCTCGTAGAAGGTCAACTGGTCGAAATCTTCAAACAGCCAGGGGCGCTCGAGGCTGTACCCCCTTTTCGAGCCTAGGATGTCGCAACCGGGGATCGTTAGGCCGGTGAGCTGGTACCCGCCGGGGGATTCGACGTTGTAGAGGGCCATGCAGCTGCCACCCCAGCTCACTTGCCCTTCGGGCGTGAAGACGCGACTCGGGTTCATCTTCGGGCAGTTGAGCCGCAGCCGTGGATCAACAGGTAAGCACAAGGGTAGCGCGGCGAAGAAGCCGACGCTCACGGCGATGAGTTTGGAGGTCAGGAGGATGTGGATCAGGTCGTCGCGCTCCAGGCCGTTGTTCTTGGCGACAAATTCGAGGTTGTCCGGAAGGTAGGAGGCGTAGGGGCGTTGCGTCTCCATGTAGCGGGTGATCGCTGCTTTTTCTTTTGGGGAGTTGAAGAGGATGGGTAGGTGGAAGAGGCGGGAGGGGACCTTGGTCGCGCTGAGGTCGCCGAGCTGAGATTCGAGGGCGATGAGGTGGGTGAGGAGTTTGGAGCGTGGGAGGCGGAGGATATCGTAGTGGAGGAGGAGCGAGGTGCAGCAGCCCACGGTGTTGATCAGGCCCGAAGAGAAGTTGATGGGGCTCGAGACGTCCGAGAGGGCTTTGTTGAGGGCGGTGACCCGGCAGCGGTGGTTCAGGTCGAAGGTGCCATTGCCGTATTCGACTAGGAGGTAGGAGTCTGCTCCTTGGCGATAGTATGTCTGAGGTTGGTTGCCCTTCAGTGGGATTTGGTGGATAATGGCTTTGGCGTCGTCTAAGTTGATAGAGTCCAGGTTTGGTGAGGATTGAAGAGCCTTTATGCTGGAGAAATCTCCATTTGTGGAGCAAGCCTCTGCAATACTCTCGATGAAGACGTCGACGCGGATCCTTTCTGATAATGCGGCGTCGAGGGATATGGGTATGTACTGCATCGTGTTGCCGGCCTTCATTTGACCCATCTTCCAATAGTCGGCCTTGATGATCGTCGTGCTTGAGATGAATCCACCGAAGTCGGGACAGTCCACGGGGAAGATACACGGATCGTCGCCTGTCCAATTCAAAGTTCCCACAGGATAACCATATTCAGCAACGTTGGATGGATGGCCTCCACCTTCGCCTCCATCCGGACGGGCGAATTTTGGCTTGGGCCCTATGAGACGTATGCCACCTCTAGCAGCGTTGTGCGAGATCTGCCATTTGGTCCCATAGATCATTCCTACATCTTCGTCTGTCAAGTAATCTTCCTGATATGGCCCTGGCATCGCCAACATTTTCCAATGATCAGGATAGTCTGGGATCAAACCAAGTGGTAGTGCAAGTGGATGCTGAAGGTCACCTGGGACCTCTTTGACGAGCGATAGAAGATCACCGGCCGCAAGTTGCCGTCCTTGGTATCCACCAACAGCTACGCCGGGAGATGTTGCTTTTGAGCCAAACCACTCGGCCACACTGGGTAGACCACCGTAGATTGCAAGATATGATCTACACCCACCGCCAGTCGTTTTACCGATCTTGAGCTTCTGACCAGTCTTGATTAATTGTCGTGACCACATCGGCATGCTTTCGCCATCGACTTTTCCGTCCATTGGAGCACCACAAAGCGCGATCACGGCAGGGCTTAGGAAGCGCAACTCTGGACCGTCCAACGTACATTCCAGGCTTTCAGTACCTGGTGGATTGCCTACAAGCAGGTTCGCGATCTGGAAGGCCACAGGATCCATTGGTCCGGAGTGCGGAAAGCCCCTGCCCATGGTGGGCCTACCTGGATAATCTTGAACGGTTGTGTAAGCTCCACCTGAGATGACATCCATAGCAGTTGGCGAGTACTTGAAATCGGAAAGAAACTTTGTCATGGTGTTGCCGTCGCTGAACCGAGCATCTGCAACGATGCTCGCTAAGAAATCGAGGTTTGTAGGCGGCCCACATATCCTCGATTGCGAAAGAACAAGCTCTGCTTCCTGTATGCTTTGCTCACGGGATCCGGTGTGCACCATCACTTTGGCCAGTAAAGGATCGTAATGCGAAGAGACTATCGTCCCAGTGTGGATCCATGTATCGACCCTCGAACGTTCTGATACTTTCCAGTCCACGATCTGTAGTGTCCCAGGCGATGGAGCGTAATCCTTGGCAGGATTCTCCGCGTAGACACGAGCCTCAATAGCGGCCCCAGTGGGATTTGTAGGCTGAAGTTTGGCCAGCTCTTCGGTATGAAGGCCACCTTTCCCAGCCAATTGAGCATCTGCTTGATCCAGCATCAATTCGACCAAGTCAACATCGTAACAAAGCTCAGTGATGCCATGCTCGACCTGGAGGCGAGTGTTCATCTCGAGGAAAAAGAAATCGCCAGACCTGTCGTCCACCAGGAATTCGATGGTGCCGGCAGAACCATACTTGATCGATTCTGTCAAACGAACAGCAGCCGAGCATAGCCTACTTCGCAGTTCTATTGGCACATGAGAATACGTTGGCTAATCTCCTTCCTGAGATCACTCACCTGGTCGCTTTTCCACAAAAGGGCTAGGGCACTCCTCAATCACCTTCTGATGCCTTCTCTGGATAGAGCACTCCCGCTCACCAAAGTGAATTGCCTTGCCCATTCCATTGCCAAAGACTTGAACTTCGATATGATGAGAGTCGGGATAGAAGCGCTCCATGAACATTCCCGCGTTCTTGAACAGCGTTTCGCCCCTTGATTTGACGATGGCAAACGCGTCTCGGACCTCTTGCACGTTTGAACAGGTCGCTAGACCCATACCGCCTCCACCAGCAGTGGCTTTGAGCATGACAGGGAAGCCCAGCCTTTCACTCTCCTTTACTGCGTCTTGCTCACTCTGAATGAGGCCTTTCGAGCCCGGCACAATTGGAACACCTGCTTTGGTTGCCAAGTCCCGCGCAGTGTGCTTCAGACCAAAAGACTCGATGCTGTCTGGGCTTGGGCCAACCCATGCCATCCCGGCTGCAGCAACATCTCTGGCAAATTCTGCGTTTTCAGATAGGAATCCATATCCAGGAATGATAGCATCAACATCATGATCTTTGGCAATCTTGATGATACCATCCCTAAAAACAACATCAGGACACGGCCCGAGCAAAGTAGAGAGTGACAAAGGGGAGTGACAAAGGGGATTGAAAGCAGAGAAGTAGATCTAGATGAACGATAGTACTCAAGCAAGAACGATGTTATGCAACAGCATGGAAGCTCTAGCAAGCATCTTACCCATCAAGGTAGCCTTTGGCATTGCCGCCCGGTAATAGCACCGCTACATCAGCAGTAGAAACATGCGTAGAAGCAGCATCGGCTTCTGTATAAATGGCGATGGTTTTGATACGAAGCAGCCTGAGATAAAAGGTCAGCGTTGGTGGGTTGTCGGCGGACGTCAGGGGCAGATAGATAAGGCTGGAAACGGTGAAAAGGGGCTCGGACTTAGCGGTCTTGATGATCCTGGTGGCTATCTCGCCTCGATTGGCTACCAGCAACGTCTTTAACTTCTCCATATCTGAGCTGGTATTTGCTGCATGAAGAAAGAGTCATTTTGGGGTGTCTACATGTTCGAGACGTCATCCTCCCCTCATGACGAGACTGGAGAGAGGCGAAGGCGATGCGGCAACGGCTGATCAACTGCCTTTCTCGGCAGACAGCCCAAGATGCGGGGTGAATCGTACCACACCACTATGATAAAGCCTTGAAACGTATTTCGTCATATCAATCAACGTATCAATCAACGCGTTTGAGCCATTCTGCATATTTGAGCAGTGCTTGCACTCTTTCTAGACGCCTTTCTGCAAGTCAAAAACGCTCTCACAAGGGAGTGCTGGTTTGTTACCTTGAGAATGGGTCCCATCAAATACAAAGCCCGTCTGAACGTCGATCTGGGCGAAGGCTACGGCAATCTGAAATGCGGTCCTGACGCGGAGTTACTTCCACTCATCGACATCGCCAACGTAGCGTGTGGCTTCCACTCAGGAGATCCACTGATAATGCAGGAGACTGTCCGCCAGTGCAAAGCCCACAAGGTGCTCGTCGGTGCCCATCCGGGTCTCCCGGATCTCCAGGGCTTCGGTCGAAGGGAGATGAAACTGTCGTCGGAGGAGTTGACAGCTATCACAGTCTATCAGGTCGGAGCGCTCAAAGGGTTTTTGGACCTGGAGGGGGTTCAGCTGAACCATGTGAAACCGCATGGTGTGCTGTATGGCATGATGTGCCGAGACTATGAGGTGGCGAGGGCGGTGATGAGGGGAATTCCCAGGGATGTCCCGGTCTTTGGACTGGCGGGGACCAACATGGAGAAGGCTGCAATCGATCTAGGCGTCGAGTTTTGTGCAGAGATGTATGGCGATGTGAAGTATAACGCCGATGGAATGCTGGTGATTGATCGCATCAAGAAGTAAGCTTAGGTGAGTCGTGGGCCTGCTATTCGAAAGCTGACGAAAACGTCGTAGGCCGTGGAAGCTCGAGGATGTCGAAAAGCACGTTCTGCAGCAGCTCACTACTGAGTCTGTGACGGCCGTGGACGGGACCACCGTACATCTTCCGGTGAAAGATTACCCAATCTCCATCTGCTGTCACTCTGATTCACCTGAATGTCTCGATATCATCCAAAAGACCCGATCCCTCTGCGACCGATTCAATAGCGAGAATCCATATTTGATCGACCATTGGTAGCGCGATGGATCCTGCAACATATGAGAACATTGACACAGTAGAACTTCCTCGCTAAATCCTAATAACGGTTTTGCGTCGAGACCATCATGATTGAGAACTCTTGGAATGCTGAAATGATCGCAGCTGTCTTTATATCAGCACTCGCACCCCATTGGCGGTTGGGGAGAAATTCGTGCGAACTTCGCAGGAAATCGGAGGTTAAGGGGGACATGGGGATGACAATTCTGGAATCCTCATAAAGTCCGACAAGCTTCACACATCACCTCAAAACTGTTCAACTAAAGTGATACCTCTAACATGTCCAACTTACTAAGAATCATATTAAACCATAAGACATGTTCTGCTATGATCTCCCACGTATTCACGCCTTCCTGTTATTCCATGTTCCTCGGTCATCTGTACAACGTACATGACATGGATCAAGCACAAAGCCTTCAGTTCACGACGTTGGTGTCAACATTGTGCATCTTATCAGGAAACCTGCATTTTGGCCTTGTACAATTTGGGTCATCAGGGCACCGATGACCGTAGAAACAGTTCTTGTCGGCGCAGTCTAGATCCTTCGACTTGCAGGGCGATAGTCTTGCAACAAGACGACGAGCATTAAGATGCTCACCGTACAGCTTCGGTTCGTGGATGTATTCGCATCTCTTCAGCGGACAGTGCGATCCAAGGTGGTAATAATTGCACAATTTTGCGTCCCTCATCAGGCAGAATAGATTGTCTGAGACCGGAGGGATTGGCTTGTCAACACGTTGTCCCCGCTTATTGCGAAGAACCCCGTCTGTTGGTAGTGTGAGAGCTCCAAGTGGGTTCTTCTGGGCCATCTCTAGCTCGACGGTAGTGCCTGAGGATGCCTTCTTTGCATAAGTGGAGCCGGGGAGCTGTGGAGTACCTGCAACAGAGGAGTGTGAAGCGGAGCCCAACTTTTTGCTGCGAAACACATCGGAAAATGAGGTCACCCTGAATTTTTTGACCAAGGCGGACAATTCAGCGGCGAAGGGCGGCCCTTCAAGCATCGTAATTCGATTCTTGACGGCTTCATCACCAGCATATGGTTCGAGTACCCGGGCGTAGCCATTGTCGCTTGAGCCACCCAAGAAGACGTGTTTGCAATTAACGTCCCTCACATGCACCCGAAACATCTCTGCCGATCACAGTCAGTAAGTGTAGCGTGGCGAAAATGGCTTAAGGAGGCCGGTTTGGCTGACCTCGAATCTTGCTGTCCGCACGCTCTTTACCCTCGCCAACATCAACAAAGTCGCAGAACGGGTGTGCTTTGTTGAAACCTTGAACGAAAAGCTCGAAATCCTGTTTTGAGTCCAGGATGCCGTTATTAATGTAGGTTTTGCTCAGACCTCTGACATTACAATAGACTCGTACGAGAACCTCCGGGTCATGCGAAAGATCCAAAGACCCTTTAACATACGACACGACGCTAGACAGCAGCGCAGCAACAGCTGCTTTACCTCCAGAACCAAATTCGGTCACGAATCTGTTAGAGAACTGAAGCTTCCATGAGTTCCAACGTAAGGACCGAGGGAGTGCTGCAGACGACCCACATTCATGCAATCACCATCAATGAGAACGGAAACGAAGGAGTTGCTGTCCTTTGCAAGCAGTCAGTAGCCGATCGAACATCAGGGAGCTTCAAGAGCCTCACCATCTCCTTACGTAGATTCTTGAGTTCCACCTGAGCATCTCTGAACCTGGTGTAGAGTGCTTTCTTCTCCTCGAGTGCCTGCTGCAAATTGTCTTCAGTCTCTGCATGCTTCTTCTGCGTGGATTCGAGCTGCTTCAACAAATCCTGTCATTGTTGTCATTAGTGGTGTCCCTCTACTCTGTACCACCTGAGATGCCTTTCGTCTTACAGTCACAAAAGCATTGCTTTCGTTCTGCACGCCGAGCAGATGTTCCCAACGAGCCCCGGGGCTAACGACTGCCTCGCCCATTTTACTGACAAGACGGTGTCTTTGTTGAGAAACCTAGAAGCAGGGAGGGAAGGATTGTAGCATTATAACAACGGGGATAGGCAATAAGTGGGGCTTCCGATAATGCCTTGCGTGGATTGATGTTTGCTATTGGCCGCAATGTGTAAAGCGGCAATTGACTGGTTGGCACGCATTCATTGCATGTGGCCACAAGGCTGAAAGATCCCAATTCATGCATGATCTTGTGGCAGTACAAGGCCGTAAGGCTCCCTCAAAGATTTTCTGATATAATCAAATTCCATCGCCGCGCGGACCGCTCGCTCTCTTGGCGGAAACACAAGGGAGTCACGACGAAAGGTGTCAATCAACGTCGAAAACCAGACAACGGTTTCTTGTCCCTTTCGACAAGCTTGGGGGTATCCCTTGGCGCTTTCCATCGGTTTCGCCTGGAGGCAGAGAAGGATCTGCTGAGACCAAAAGTACTGCATGGCCCATTCCTTTCGTTTGTCAAACGTCGAAGATCTCACCAATGCCACCACCACCGGCACTTCTGAGATCCACGATATCGATCCTGTACCCTTCCCAGTCCTTGAGTGACCGTTTTATTTCTTTGATCCTTTCCACTCGCTTCTTGGCTTCTTCTTCCTGGGCACGCCTGAATGCATCCTCGTCAAAGCCGGTATCATCAAAGTCATCCAAAAGCTCCTCGCTACCTCGATTGCCCCCGGTGAACGCGTTCAGACCACTAGCCAGGACATCTTGAAAGCTGGATCCCTGACGGCCGGCCATGCTTTGTCGGCGGTATGGACTGGGACCGCTCAGATCAACATCGTCGAATTTGGATCCCGGGGACCCGACCGCATCTTCCGCATCTGGGCCATCCTGCATCTCTCTACGTTTCTCACGCCAAATGCCTCGACGGAGCTCGGATACCTCTCCTTCCAACTCCCGAACTTTGGTCTCCAGCTTCCTGCGCTCATCATCTTCGAGCTCATCCAGACCCTCGTTGTCGGCGCCGCTGGCATCGCGCTTTCTAGCTTTCTCGCGTTCGTCTCTCAGGCGAAGATTCTCATTTTCGATCCCAGCAAAGCGCCGTCGCATCTCTGATGCTTCTTTCTCCAGCCTTTCTCTTTCCCGCTCGCCAGCTTGGCGACGGCCGTCGACATCCTTGTGCATGTTGGTCAGGGCGGCCAGCTTTTTCTCTAGAACGTCGACCCGCTTCACAGACTCGTCAAGACCCCGTTTTGATTCATTGGTCTCACGGGTCAGATTGCGAATTTTCGTCTCTGCAGAGGTCTTCTCTGTGCCTTCTCGTACTGCTTTCTCGCTTGCTCGATCTAGATTCTTCTTCGCGTCTGCAAGCTCACGCTGAGCTGCGCCTGCTGCCCTTTCAGCTCTGTCGAGCTTAGCTTCAAGTGCTCTTATCTGTTCCGAATGCGAAGACGAGGATGTGGACGATGCGTTCAGCTGAGAGCGGAGGTTGGAGATTTCCATCTCCATGGATTCGATGGTGGAAGATTTGGAGTCAAGTTGCGATTGGAGGGAAGCGAAAGGACTAGCGGCATTGGATTGACTGGGGGACGAGGCGTGTCTTTTGGAGGTCTGAGATTGAAGCTGAGAGTTTTGCCGTTGCAATGAAGTGTTTTCTTGCTTGAACTTGGCAAGCTCCTCTGTCTGGGCGTCGAGCTTCTTAGCCTTTGTCTTGAGCTCAGCGACCTCGCCACTCGCTTCCCGAAGCTCCTCCAGTTCTTCATCGGTCTTTCTCCACCTGGTCTCCCCATCTCGAAGGTCTTTCGCCAGTCGTCTGTTCTCCTTTTCGAGCTCGTCCAGGCGAGCGGACTGCTTTCGATAGATCGAGTTGACGGAATCGCCTTCAGAGGTCAAGGGAGGCAGGTCTGGGGACTTGGCTCCATTTGTAGCCGGAGACATTGGCCCTTGCGAAAGGGAGGATCGGCGGAAGGAGGAAGAGCGCATCTTGGATTGTACACTCAATGAAGGCTGACGATGATGCTGAGGCTGAGGTGTCTCTGGGCTGTCCTCGAGCTGCTTCGGCTCGACCACCTCCTCGGCCAGCTCCTCGCCTCCTTTGTCTGCAGTTTCTTGATGTTCGTCGCCGGCATGTTCTACAGCAGAAGCTTCCTCGGGCTTCTCCTTTAGGTCCTCCTCGTTAATGCTACCATCTCGCTCCTTGTCCTCAGGCTGATCGTCCTTCTTCTTCGATGATGCCGCTTTCCCGCCTTTGCCTTTCTGCTTTTTCAACTGATCGTACTTTAGGATTGTACGTTAGCTTTGCCAGATGGGTCATAGAGCATAGCGAAGACTTACTCGTTTCTTTGCAGCCGCAAGCTTTTCAGCCTTTTCTTTCTCATCTGCATCCGGCATTTTCGGATGTTCAGCCGATTACTCCCTCGTGCGTATCCGTCGTAAGCTAGAATCTCTCGATTTGAAATGTCGTGCGTGCTTCAACCTAAAAGCAATTTCGTGCGTTGAAGTTGTGGACCAATCACGTCGGAGCCGTTGAAGAAATGGGTGGAGTAGTGCAATGAAACCCGTTTTGAACCTCCAATCCGGGGAAATTGTGGCCACGCCCAAAACAAGCAACGACGATGTTCAGTAATAATGAAGCAGACGGTTGATTCAGCAACTCGTTCTGCTGCTACGAGTAGTGATCGTGAGTATTGACTAGATGCTTAAGTGTTCAAAGGACGGCCGGAGCTAATTACAGATTTACAGTACAAGTAGAATCTACATTCAACGCTAAAGGGGACACAGGGACAATCGGGCAGGGGTTTGTACTAGGATGCGCTGGCTGCAGTCAATTGCTTGGCTTCAGGTACAATTCCATACAGCTCCCCTTAACAATTAATCCGAGTCATCAAATCACCCCCTCACGCATCTGCTCCACTTGCGCTCGTTCACAACTCCAGATTGCCGCATTGATGGTCTCATAGGCTCTAACCTTCAACTCGGCAGGTCCGAGTTAGTTCCTGCGGGGGTCAAGGCGTCACAGGAAAGCGCTACAGAGAATGGGATCCCTCCTTGATATGTACATCATGACAGCCAGATGAAGATCCGGTTGTCCCTGTCCAAGCAAGTACCGCCTTCGGTTTTCACGCCTTCCTGGATTGTCGAGTTGGAAGACACAGCGACTGCTGCTGGATTGACACCGTTCACCCTTGCGCATCACAATGACGAAGCAGGCCAATAATGATCGAAAACGGACGAACAAGGATATCACGACCAATTTCCTCCCTTCCTCAACCGCGCAACCCATGTATCATGACTTTGCCCGAGCAGATGAGATCTATAATACAACTGGTAAGACTAGACCTGTCCATCTCTCGAACCTTGAGCCATATGATGCTCATGAGGAATTCAGGTCTAGATTCCCCCTCCAGAAGATTGCCCAGACAATCATCCAACAACATGGCCAACACCATGGCTGTCGCCCGGCCGGAGGAACCCACCCCGCTTGCTGCCTCTCGAGATCCCACGGCACCAACTGCTTCCAGCAGGCGAAGGCAGTCTTCACTGCGGGATCAGAGATTCCCAGCAGCCCCCAGCGCTCTGCAAGCCTCGCCCTCAAAGAGGTACGTGAAACCCTTTTGAACCGATCCAGAAGTACTAAGGAGGGACAGATTGGCACCAGATATGAATCCAAAGGCCAGCGTTATTACCACACCTCGGCCCTATACCCACAATCCCTCCTCTATATCCCACATTCGACAGATCTCCGCCGGCACCGCGCCCCGCCATAGTGTAGCATCCACATCGCTGGCGGCCAAACGGAGTCCAAGTCCTCCCTCCGGCTCCTTCGACTTTCTCCCCTCGGTCAACTTTGATGATCTACACTCGAGCATCTTTCACGATGTGCCTGATATCAATTCCTTTCCTGCACCGGCTGGAAAGGCCTTTCAGCAGCGCCTCGATGCTGATATCGGTGCCTCTCCTCAGAGACCACCAATGATAGCACAATCGAGGACGGTGGATACGGCAGACTTGGGTACACGCATAGGCCTCAACGGTGGTTCGATTCGACGGCACGGTAGTGGTGCCCAGCGTGGGTTGCAGCCATCACACGACCATGATCCCGCGACCCAGCTCAACGGATCACTGTCAAAGGGAAGCCGGCGGAAGAGCTACTTCCCCAGCGCCGCAGCATCCACTGTGACAAAAACACCAAGGAAGTCTGTTGGCCCTGGTATTCTGACATCTGGTTTCGACCTTCAAGGAGGCCCTCGGAGGCCTAGTCTTGCACAAGCTGGGCTAGGTATGTCTTTCGATACCGTGGAGCCTAACAATGGTGGAATGGCCGCCTCTCAATCCGCCAATTTCGAGTCCACACGCTATCAAAAAGCCAAGTCGTTTCAAGCACCGCCTAGGAAATCGTCGGATGCTCCTCTCACCCCAACTGGCGCTTTGGGGAATTTCGAATCATTCGCCAACGGTCTTCCCCATTCCCCAGCTCGATCAAACCTTAGAACGACTACCCCTTCCTCCAATAAGAGAATGTCAGTCCTCCCAAACAGTGCACATGCGACCGGGTTGGCCGCAAGAACGATCAGTCCAACAGACGCTCTGAGAATGAAGAGGATGTCCATGAAGGTCAATCCACCACCTATGCCTTTTACACCCACCACGCCCCAGCCAGACACACCTTCATCTGCCGGAATACCGTCAGCTCCATCTCCTCCATTCATCCCGCGCAAAAGCGTCACTCCTTCATCCTCTCGAACGACCCCTGATCCTAACCGCAAATCATACAGCTCCGGATTTTCAATATCCTCCAGCACGAGTTACAACTCCAACAACGGCCCTAATTCTTCCGCCCGCATGTCTCAGAGCCTTTCGACCTCGCGCCTACCTACGCCCAAGTCCCGCGTTGAGAATCTATCCCAAGGCGATGAAGAAATCGTACCACCAGTGCCCGCGATACCGAAGGCTTATGAGTCGCCAAAGGACGAATCCCATCCCCCTTTCTTTTCTTACCGAAAATCAAGTCTGGCTGCTGAGAGTAGTAGCGTCAATAGTACCTCAACTTCTGGTGGAGGAGGGCCCCCCTGTGAGGACCAAGGGCGGAAGATGCAGTTAAACCCAATAATAGACAAACCCCAGGCATTGCCAAAAGAACCCGCCACAGAGAGAAAGCAAGGTAATAACAGTACGAACAGACGGACATTGCAGCCGTTAAGACTCCCGCCCCTGAATCTTCTGCCGTTGAGCACGCCGACAGCTTCGAAAATAGCTGCATTGTACGACGGATCCGCTTCGAAGGACGAAGGAACGGTGACACCGCCACCGAAAAAGGGGACGAAGGCGACACCAACCACGCCAATGACCGCCTCTAAGGCGAGCTTTTCCCGCGGCATCTTCGACGAGGAAAGCGATAATTTACCATTCCAAGTGAGAAGCAGCAGCTCTCATCATACAGTGAGACCTGATCCGCACCAGCACAGGGCGCCTAGCAGTTCGAGTACCACTGGCCCGAATGGCGCTGAATCGCGCGCGGCCAATACCGGTCGATCAGCCATCTCACCATACGTCTCGTCATCCTTGCCGAAGTCGAGTGGGGAGTTCAGTCATCTGCGACGGGAGATGTCGAATCCAGTAGATGGCTCGTCAGATCAAAGACCATCCCGACTCACTGGTCCGCGCTTGCAGAAACCACGCAAGGCCTCCAAAGACGATGGTTCGAGCATGGAAACTGCTAGCCCCATTGAATCCAGCGCCTCGTCGTTTGGCTCGTCACTTCGTCGAAAGCTCAGCCTGACGCGAAAGAGAAGTGTCTCCAAAGCTCAATCGATATCGGAACGAGATGCTGAGATGCCCCCTAATCCGCCAAAGCATAGTGACATGCCGCCGCCACGACTCCCTGCTTCGGCGACTTGGAGCGGTCCGTTCCTACCAAGCCCCACTCCAAGTCAGAAGCAGGGCAACTCGCGAAATGTCTCCAACACAAGTGCTGTTGGTCGGGACGAGCGGAACAGGAGTAGCACTTGGGACTCCAGTGAGACTCCCAAGAAAGCAGTCAAACCAGTCCCAGTCGTAAACCTACCGGGGGCGAAAAGGACGAACAGATCAGTAGTGGAGGGAGCTTCAGCGCAGAGCGGTACTAATCTCAAAGAACTTCTGCGAGAGACAAAGACGACGGAAATTCAACCGGATCGTGATGACATGTTAGCAGAAGAAGAGATGAGGAGGCTGGCGTCCAAACGGAAGGAGACCGAACTTGCTGCTAAGGAGCTCGATGCCCTTACTCGACGAGCTACAGCTAAAGATCGGGTTTCACCAGCGTCGGCCTTGCGTGTGGCAAAGCTCAACATCTTTGAGCGAGGCGAGATTGTCGACTATAAAGATATCTTCTTCTGTGGGACGCAGAACGCCAAGAAGCATGTTGGTGATCTGAGTGAAGCAGCCAGCAATTTCGGGTACGACGACGAAAGAGGCGACTACAACATCGTCCCTGGCGATCACTTGGCCTATCGCTACGAGATCGTCGACGTCCTCGGGAAAGGTAGCTTTGGCCAAGTTGTCCGTTGTGTAGATCACAGGACTGGGACTTTGGTGGCAATCAAGATCATTCGCAACAAGAAGAGATTTCATCAGCAAGCCTTGGTTGAGGTTGACATTTTACAGAAGCTGCGCGAATGGGTAAGTTGTTGGTTTCTGCATTTTCTGGCGTGATACTGACCGAGTATAGGATCCGCACAACAAACACAGCATGGTCAGCTTTACGCAGTCATTCTACTTCAGAGGCCACCTCTGCATTTCCACCGAGCTGCTTGGCATGAACCTCTACGAATTCATCAAATGCCACGATTTCAGGGGCTTCTCGCTTAAACTGATCCGCCGCTTCGCAAAACAGCTCATCGGGAGCCTCCTGCTTCTCAAATCGAAAAAAGTCATCCACTGCGACCTCAAGCCGGAGAATGTCTTGCTGGCTCATCCTGCTCGTTCCGAAATCAAGGTCATCGATTTCGGGAGTAGCTGCCTGGAGAACGAAAAGGTCTACACCTATATACAGTCTCGCTTCTACAGATCACCCGAAGTCATACTTGGAATGTCATATGGGATGGCAATTGACATGTGGTCATTGGGCTGCATTCTTGCCGAGCTCCTCACCGGCTATCCCATCTTCCCGGGGGAGAACGAGCAAGAGCAATTGGCGTGCATAATGGAGGTCTTTGGTCCGCCAGAAAAGCACCTCATCGAGAAGAGCACGCGCAAAAAGCTCTTTTTCGACTCTCTGGGCAAGCCCAGAATCACCGTCAGCTCCAAAGGCAAACGGCGGCGCCCCAGCAGCAAGTCTCTGCAGCAGGCCCTGAAATGCGAAGACGAAGCATTCCTGGACTTCATCACCCGCTGCCTTCGATGGGATCCAGATCGCCGACTCAAGCCCGATGAAGCCATCGCTCATGAATTCCTCACAGGCCGTGCCACCAAGGCCCCCGCCAATCGCCCGCGAACCGCTCCCTCCAATACCTTTGCATCTCCCATCAAGCGCCACAACTCCGTCACCCAGAGCCCCGCTTCCACTCGACCGTTGCCCGAACCCCCTACTGCCATGGGCCTGAAGAGCGGGACCGCTGTCCGCAATCGAGACGCTGCTGCCGCGAACGCCCACGCCTCTTCTCCCATCAAGTATAGCGGATCTGCTGCGAAACGCGTCAGCACGGTCAATGTTCCGCCAAATGTGGTGGGAAGCAACGCCAACGCCGGCGCGGGGACGAAGAGGCTGGTGAATGGTGCTGCCGTACAGGGGAGTGCGTTACCGCGGGTGGCGAGCACGCAGAGGGCCGGCAACAACGCGACATCATCAGCTGCGGGTGGTGGCGCTGGCGCTGTAAGCAGCCGTGCAGAGGGCCTGGCTGCCGCTGCCGCCGCTGCGAGTCTGGTAAGTTACCCGACGGGTTTCATCTGGCATGCTTCGCACTTGATCTAAAACGTCAAAGCTGATTATCTTTTTGTACGCAGGCCACGAGATCCAGGTAACCACCACCGGACCGATGAACGTGTGACGTCGATGTACGAGGAGAACTGTGGAAGGGAGTCTGATGAAGAGGAGAGGGGGCCAGGGAAGGGTAAGCCCCCAAGGATGCGCGACGATTTTTGTACATAGGAGGCGGAGGGAGGCATGGGGCATGGCATGTCAAGGGGAAAGGCACGAAATGGACGGTTTTCTTGGACAAGGAGGAGGCCCGGTGGGGTATGGCTCGCAGGGGGGTGGATTTGGTTGCAGCAGCATAGCCCGCAAACGCGTGGGATGGATGATGAGTATAATCTTTTATTCCCCCATCCATCTCATGAACATGTTCTCTTTTCTCTCTCTCTCTCTTTGAGCTTCGGAGTCTGAAGTTTAGTAAGAGCGATAACTCTCCTTCTTTTCTTCTTTTTTCCGACTCATATTACATACACCCCGCAAGCAACAGGAGACCGGGGGATTTTTGAAAGGAATGTCTGGACTTGACTTTTGGCCTGTTTGGAAGAAAATGAGAATTGAGGGGAAGTTGGCGTTTTGATGATTGTTGCTTCCCCATTTCCCCCCCAATTCCATGAATCTGGGGGGCTGAAGCAAGTATCCTGATGCATATGAGTGAAAATCAGGGAGAGCTTGAACGCGATTTCATATGCAAGTGAGTGCAATGATTATTATTTGGTTGCTGCTCATTATTATGATTACTTAGAAGGGGATTGATTGAGTGATTGATTTCCTCCGTGTGCTCCTTTTTGTACTTTTTTTCCCCGAGGACTTTGGCTCTCTGCTGGTATCCCTTTTCGCTAGTAGCAATTTTAGTGTTTGCTATCATTGTGTTTGGGAGAAGGGGATGAGGGACAGCACGTTTGCCAATTATGACTCCATCAGCCCTCCCTAGCTGTCAGGAGGGGCAATATCAGCCGAGACACACACACACACACCTCCTTCCATTATCCCTTAGACCGAGCGCCATGCAAGCAAGATCAAGGACACTCTCGACATCTTCGAGAGGAACACAGGTCCACCTCAACATGTATGTCAACCCAACTCAGCAAGCAGGCCAGCAACAACAACCACCACGTATTAGTCGACCCCAATTCCCCGCGGTCCTACAAGAGACCCCCCGATCTCTCACATCCACAAAGCCACCACCACCCCAACAACCACCCCCGCCACCACCATCTCAAGGCTCGTCCTACTCACCACCACCGCCACACCCGCAGAAGCACTAGTAATGGGACTCGTCGACGGATCAGGGTCCGCTGTAGCCCCCGCTGCCGTCCCTGTGGAAACTTGGGTGACCCCGCTAGCACCTCCACTCCCCCCCGTCGGGGCCGTCATGATCTTCGTGGACGTGACGATCGGGTAAGGTGCCCCTCCCGTCGAATAGGGGATATACCCGCCCGTGCTGATGGTGCTCAAAGCCCTCGGCGACACGCCGGACGTCGCGCTGAGGCCCGTGGGCAGACCCGGGGCGGTGGGGATGGAAGAGGCGATGGTCATGGTGATGGGGATTACGGGACCTGGGGCCGTGGGAATGGATGCGGTTGCGCTGGTGGATGATGTGGCGTTGGTGGCACCGGTGCCGTTGATGGGGAAGGGGGAGCCGGTGTCGGGGTAGACGATCCCGTTGAAAGAACAGGCGGCGTCGCCGGAGGTGGGGGTGGTTTGATAGCCTAGTGGGAGGGGGTGGTGTTTAGCTGAGAAGGAAGAGGCTGTTGGCGAGGGGGAAGTGTATGATGCTGGATGTGGCAGGTTATGGAGGGAGGGGAACACTTACAAAGAGCAGCGGTCTTGACGCCCACGGGAGGGATGAAAGCGAGACTGTTTGCGGTAAAAGATGGTGAGTCAGGAAAAGCATCTCTTTGAAACACACTGTCAGGAGGGTGGAGGCTCACTTGTCATTGCAGTTCCCAGGCTGGCCCTTGGTGCCCGAGCAGCGGATGATGATATTGCTACTCAAGGAGGCGCCATCGCAATATGCATTGCCTCCACCGGTGCAGGTGATGGTGCCATCGGGGCCGCTGTGGGTGGGTTGGGTGTTAGTCGGCTTCTTGCTGAAGCATCGACACCTGGGGTTGGAAAGCTTACGAGGAGATCTGAGCCTGGGAGAGGGTTATTGAGGCAGCGAGAAGGGTGAGGATGGATTTGCCAATCATGGTGATAGATTATGATGAATGGGAGAAGCAGCGAATGTGCGAGTGGAATAATTGGGGCGGAAGCGAGTGTGGGTGTGAATGTGAGTGTGCACGCGCAGGGTCAGTTGTGGATTGAGAGGGAAGAGGTGGAACGAGCAATGGTTCTATCAATTGGAGATGCTGTGTTGCACACGAGGGTGTTTGTGGGAGAGGATGACGAAAGAAAGTGTTATGGTAAGTTTTTTCACGTGGGGCGTTGCCATGGAGCCTTTCACCAAGGCACTTTCTAAACACGAGCTCGCCAAGAGCTGGTGATGGCACTCAATGCAGACTCCCACATCAGATGATAGCATCTGCTCGTTCAGTGAAACTTGATTTTGTCCAATCCTCTTCTCGTTTATCTATACGAGTGCAGTGCCCATGCATCAACAGCGGATACTAATCGTATCCTGGGTTCGATCATGCATGTCGTATGCATGCAGCTGTCATTAGTAATGGTCGTTTGTGAGCTGACGATTTCGCCTACGTTTTCGGTGGAAGAACCTGAAGCTTCTCGGAGGGTGTCGATCAGCGCTGTCAAGGAGAAAACAAGGGTCACTGTCGTGCCATCAGGCTTTTTGTGGGGTTAAGCTGCCACGCCATGTCTCAAACTTTGACAGCCTTGACAGCTTGTACCTGGGTTCCTGCAGCACTAAATGTCGATCCGACCCCACTTCCGAATCCGGATGAGGGGAGAATTCTGTGATATCATCTCGCATAGGTATCTGTATCTGCCATTCTTTCTCATAGGCCAATGGCTGTAGGAAGGTAAGCAAGCAAGAGGAAGAAGAATAGACAGCTCGTATAGTCTTTCAGCGGATCCGACAGCATGTATGACAGTCAGATATCTTTCACCTTGGATACCATCTGTCCTTGGTAAGCTGGATTTCTGATCGATTGAAGCTCAAAGCTGACAAGCACCATTCAGGACTTACCTGGCAAAGAAGAGGCAAGTGACTTGCCAATCGAAAGCGATGAACACTGACGAAAGTGTCCGTGCTCAGACTAGATATCGGTACGGCCGTACTTCTGCATACCATCCTGGGCTGTCAATTCCACAATATTTTCTGACCGTATCCTGTTCTGCTTTCAGCCTTAGAACGATTTCGATCTTCTCCATCCGCGCAAGATGTCAATTTCACTGTCAAGTTCTTTCCATATCAACTCTACCCCGACGCAAGCAAGGAAGGCGAGGACAAGTATGAGTGGTATGATGAACCGTAGGAAGGAATGACAAAGCGTTGTGAGACGTTGATATGTGATCCAGGTACAAGAATACGAAATACAATGACTCAGAGGACCAAATGAGGAAGTATACTTTGCTCATGTCTGCCTACGGTGTCCCAGTCGGTATCGACTTCAAGTTCGGCGGCACGGTAGCCAATACAATGGATGCACATCGGCTTATACAACATTATCAAGAGGAGCTGGGACCGGAAGTGGCTGACAGGATTGTGAATTGTAAGTCCGAAAGATCGGGATCTACTGAGCCTTGTGGCAAATGCTTTGCCAAACCACGAGCCTGAAGAAATTCCTTTCCTACAGAGCTTACCATCTTCTAGCCTTGTACGAGCAGTACTTTACTCAGGAAAAGCACCCGTCGTCAACCGAGACCTTGCTCAAAGCAGCTACCGATGCAGGTATTGAGAAGGCAAATGCCGAGAACTTCATTGGTGACGAATATGAAGGCTTGCAAGATACGAAGATGTTGATCCAAGAACAGAGAGGCAATGGCATTGACGCCGTACCCTATGTAGTGCTGGAAGGAAAGAGAAGAGATTTCACCTTGGAAGGAGCCAAAGAGGTGGACGAGTACCTTAAAGAGATGGGGAAGCTGGTGAAAGAGACAAAGTAGAAAGCGAAATGCTCTCGAAGCTTATGGTGTGCTTCTTGAGGCGGTTTGGGACAAGAGATTGTCTGACCCCTTTCTCAATTACGAATCAGACCTGGGAATAAAAAGTGTTACATCTTTGATTCGGGCGGTGAATGGCTTAGGTCAAGCAATGCACGTCGCCCGGGACCTCTTTGACAGACATCCACGTTGGGTTGAAACGTTTCGATCTGAGTAGCAGAAGATGAACAATCATGTGATACGTTCACAGAAGAAAGCTTCATCCCGTCCATTGAATGGCGGGATCCCTCACAAAGGTTACGTTATCGAACAATCATTTCCAGTGTTGAGTGTGAATCGGGTATGGCATCCTGCCACTGGAAGTCCCTTTCCCCTGAATGGCAGGCAGCTGCGCTAGCCACGGGGCTCCCTCAAGTGACGTATGCTGTAGGGACCGAGGTCAAACGTAGCATCTTTACACAAGTCATATTGCTCCTCTTCAGGAGAGAGGAGTGTTATCTGTTGGTCCCCGCAGTCATGTGAGCTTTGCGCTCGCTGGTTCAACCATGGACGAGTACACAGCTGATGCCTTCGTCAACCGGGACGAGCCAATACCCACGCTGTCGGCTCCGCCATCATCTGAGCCACAAATAGCACAGAAGGGCAAACGTGACCGCCTGAAGGAGTCAGTCAGCGACACCAAGTCCAAGCTGAAAGAGAAGGCTCAAGATACGCTTGGGTCGCACAGCAACGAGAAATATGGGTACTCTTTGCAGGACCGACTCTTCACCAAGTAAGCATCGCCATGGCGTTCTCGAAGAAGACCTTCAAAGACTGGAGGGCTAAACGGAAGCGACGCAGGCTGCTTCAACAGGTGCTGCCTGATGAGGAGGTCGAGGAGTTGGGTCTGCCGCCCGATGTGAGGAGCCACAAGTACATCAATCGGCCCAGCTTCTCGCTACCGTTGATGACCAACAACTTTCGACGATTCAATGCTAGGTGCGGCATACAAGACATGATTTCACACTCCCTCAGTCGTTGATGACCACACAGAATCGGCGTCGTCTTTGTCTTCCAAAACAGGGTCGAGCGCCTTCTGACATGGCGCGTGCCTTCTCACACCATCTCCCTCCTCTCGGTCTGCACCTTCGTGTGCCTCGACCCATACCTGCTCCCTGTCATCCCTATCATCGGTATCCTCTTCTTCGTCCTCATACCCGCCTACCTCGCTCGACATCCCCCGCCTCCATCCTCAAGCCTATCTTCCTACACCATCAACGGCCCTCCTCTGGCACCTGCTCGAACCATCAAACCTGCCGGAGAGATGTCGAAGGACTTCTTTCGGAACATGAGAGACCTGCAGAACAGCATGGACGACTTCAGCGTCATCCACGATGCCTTCCTTAAGATCATCACTCCACCTACCAACTTTTCCAACGAACCTCTCTCCTCCACCATCTTCCTCGTCCTCTTCGTCACCGCTTGCCTGCTCTTTGTGGCATCGCAATTGATCCCCTGGCGGTTCCTCGCCCTTGTCGCTTGCTGGACGGGCATCGCGCTCGGTCATCCAAGCGTGCAACAGCTCCTGCTCGCAAACCATGAGAAGCACATCTCGCCTCATCAGGAGCACGCGCAGAGCTGGCTCGATACCTGGATCTCGCACGACATCATCCTGGACAGCCCACCGGAAACCCGCGAGGTCGAGATTTTCGAGCTGCAACATCGTGCTGCCGGAAGCAACCATCACGAGTGGGAAGCCTGGCTGTTCAGCCCCACGCCTTACGATCCGCTCTCGCCGCAAGCGATCTCGGGTGATCGGCCTAAGGGCACCCGCTTCTTCGAGGATGTGGAACCGCCTAGGGGTTGGGAGTGGGGCGATAAGAAATGGGTGCTAGATCTCGGGAGCAAGGAATGGGTGGATGAGAGGATGGTGCAATCGGTTGAGGTAGAGATCGAGGGGGAGAGATGGGTGAGCGATTTGGCGCCCGATGACCCGGAGAAGCCGAAGCCAGGTAAAGGCAAGGTGAGTCCAGCGGAGGAGAGCAACGCGAAGGGCAGGCTCGGGGTATGGCGGCGACGACGCTGGGTCAGGATGGTGAGAAGGAAAGTCGTCACCCAGAGAGCTGCAGATGACCTCGGTGGTGGCTCCTGAGATGAGCAAACGCGTTGAAAAAAAACAAGATACCCCCACTTTCAGAAACGTCAACCCGAAATATGCAATAGTAGTAAGTGACATTCAACCAACATCCATTGCTGCATCCCCCATGTCGTCCCTCCTCGATTTCCGCCAGCTTTGCACCCGTCTCCTCAGATCTCCCTCGGTCTGCTGCATCGGATTCAACCTCCGATCCCTCGCCATGGCTCCCACATCATCCCCCCATTTCTCCACCAATTGCCCAATCCACTCCCCCTCCCGCTGACTCTGCTTCCGCGGCCTCGGCTTCTTCTCCAACCGACTCGCTTCCTCCAGCTGCGGTATTATACCCCCCGCATACCGCCCCCCCTCCCGCTCCTCCTCGCCTTCCCCACTCCCATCCTCCTCATTATCATTATCATAATCATTCAACGGCACCCCCCACCTTCCCCTTCCCTTCCCCTCTCTCAACACATCCACAATCCTACCCTCCCCATCCCTACGCACCTTCACATCCCCAACCTCCACCTCCTTCTTTTGCTTCTCGATCGCGCGCGCGATGTTCAACGGATCGCCTAAAATATTCCTTTCCCCCATCCCCATTTCCCCCACAACATCATCCTTCTCCACACCACCGCTGTTGGAATTCAATCTCGCGCTCAATCCCAAGCGGCGGTAGTTTTGCGAGAGCGTGAGTTTGGGGTTCCAGTGGGCGGCGACGATGGGGTTGGCGTGGAGGTTGAGTTTTTTGGAAGGGGGGTTTTGGCGGATGCGGGGGAGGGAGGAGCGGTTTTTGCGGCGTTGGAGGGGGCGGGTCATTGGGATTTTGGGGGGGAAAATTGGGTTGCGATGGATGAATGTAGCGACCGATGGGATGTTTTCGATTTAATGTCGGTTTTTGGTGGATTCATGAGAATCACGTGGTGATAAGCTGGTTTGGGGATAGTGTCAATTGGCTATCGTGGACCCCTGACTCGAGCTGGCTGGCTTCACTTCGCAGCCTTCAATTATTACAAGTGCCTACATCACTCCCTAGTGTTATAGTTATTGCGCATCCCATTGGTCCATCTCATGGCGCTCAAAATGGGCTTGCGATGGCTTTTGGTGGTCTTACTGCTTGCCGCGCTGTGTGGTGTGGTTGTTGGGGAAGCAATTGAACGAATGAGCGCACCGCAGGTAGAGGACGCGTTGCAGGTGAGAGGGGCTCTTGCTGTCGCGTTGTGATACTATGTTGGAATCCTGGCTCACAATCTGCTTTAGCAATGCGGTTTCGTCCAAGAGCTCAACCATCACAAGCGAGCAGCGGCGCCTGCAACCTCGAGCCGCACCCAGCAGATCTTTGACATGCTATTCCCATACGGCCCTGCTGTCAATGCGTTGCTTGCTACACTCTATATCTCGGGTCCACCAAGTCAGCGAAATACTTCAACGATTTATCGGTGGTCGTGCTGATGGTCTGCAGACTTTCTTCTTGCATTATGTCCCCCCAACATCGACCCGTCCTCCTTGTCCGTCATGGTTGCCTTTGCTGTGGGAGGACTGCTGGGAGACACCATTTTCCACTTGCTACCTGAGATCTTCTTGGGGGAGGCAGCGCCAGATCACGCGCGGTTCGTCATGGTGGACCCCAACAAGAATCTCCTGCTCGGCGTCGCTATACTCGTTGGCTTTCTCACCTTCGTGGCCATGGACAAGACTCTACGTATTGCAACTGGAGGAGAGGGCGGGCATGACCACAGTCATACCCCCAAGAGTGGTGAAGAAGAAGAAGTGGTCAAAAAGATCGAGCCAAGTGCAGAGACGAGCAGCGTGGATGTTCCTACAGAGACCAATGGTTCAATTCAATCCCGCAAGGGAGGTCATGACAAGCATAAAGATTTGGAAATTTTGGAGGACATGTCAGCGTTACGATTGAATCCCGAGCGCGTCGGGCAATTGTGGAATATGCGGGAACCCGGCCGCGCCAACCGCTGGCTCTCGGAAGTGCTTGAAAAGGATGACGATAGTGGAGTGACGCAGATCGCCATCTGGAAGTCGTACGAATCCGCCTTCAAGCCAAACAGAGATGTGCCGGTCTTGGAGGCGACGATCCTGATCCACAACGCAAGCAAGATTTTCGAAAATGCCAGCGCTCAGATCATTGAAGGCCCGGAGAAGAAGTTCATCATCAAGGGCGTGAGACCGAGGTCAATGCCCAAGAAAGTCGAAGAGAGCCCAGTCCAGCCGATGGCAATGGAGGTGAAGCAGAGCCTGAAGCCGCAAGTACCAGCGTCGGAGCCTTCCCAGTCGATCCGACTGTCTGCATACTTGAATCTGATTGCGGACTTCACGCACAATATCACGGATGGACTAGCTCTGTCTTCTTCCTTCTACGCGTCTCCAACGCTGGGCGCAACCACAACCGTTGCGGTGTTTTTCCACGAGATACCTCATGAGGTGGGTGACTTTGCGCTCCTCATTCAGTCAGGCTTTTCGAAGCGAAAAGCCATGGGCGCGCAGTTCGTCACCGCCCTGGGAGCATTCTTGGGGACTTGTCTTGGTATTGCCGTGCAGGAGCTCGGGAAGGCCGACTCTGGACCCGGGAACGGCACGGGTGGGATGAATTCAGGAGGATTCTTTGGAACTGGTCTGACTTGGGGAGACATGCTACTTCCTTTCACTGCCGGAACGTTTCTGTATGTTGGGACCGTCGCTGTGATACCGGAATTGCTGGAGACAGGACCAAACCAACGGCAAGAAACTCGGAAGACCTTGACTCAATTCGTGGCCATGTTTCTGGGTGCTGGGATCATGCTTGCGTAAGTGTACGCTGGCCATCGAGTACTCGCAATTGCTAATCGATGACAGGATATCCTGGACATGAGACGAGTGCAGTGATCAACGGATGTAAATAGGTGGGTCTATAGAGCAGTGATACCCGAATGGATAGGCGTTCCTGTCAAAGGACATGAAGAAGCATTCTATTGCAATATTCGTGTGAATGCCGCGACCGATGTCCCTAGTGCCTTTGCAAGCATGCCAGGAACAGGTAAGATGCCATTTGCATCCGAATTTCCATCTATCTCACAAGACGATATCGGAACCATGTCGGCATTTGCTCATCGCAAAGGGGGAAAAAGTTCCCCGCGCGACCGGCACCCCACCAGCATCAAATACGCTCACTTCAGGCTCATTTCTCCATGTTCTTTCATGATTGACGCAGTAGCACTCTTGCTTTGAATAAGTTGCTTTGAGCAGCTACATTTTCAATTGAAAATCCATCTCATCCAGCGAAGAGACTAGCACTCATGGGTTCAGATACCGTTGGAAAGGCAAGTTTGAGCGTCTCCGGATGTCTCTTCACGTCATCGACTGACTTCCGCCCTTCGAGCAGACGATCACCTGTAAGGTACAACCAATCTCCGACCTGCAAACACCATTCGAAGAAAGCGCATTCAGACTGATGCGATCCAGGCAGCAGTAGCTTGGGAAGCCGCCAAAGACCTTTCCATCGAGGATGTAGAGGTCGGAGCGCCCAAAGCACACGAAGTCCGGATCGAAATCTACTACACCGGCGTCTGTCACACCGGTAATCCCCAGTCCTCTTGATTCACCAAACGGAGGAGACAATGCTGAAAGCGGCGAACAGATGCATATACACTCTCCGGCAAAGATCCGGAAGGCGCATTCCCCATCGTCCTCGGCCATGAGGGCGCGGGAATCGTCGAATCGGTGGGCGAAGGCGTGACGAACGTGAAGCCGGGAGACAATGTAGTCGCGCTCTAGTACGTCCAACAACAAGATCTTTCCTATCCTGGTTCCCCCCAGGGTGAACCCAATCCATATTGATGGACCTCCTCAACTAACACCACCTCCCCCCATCATAGCACCCCAGAATGCCGTGAATGCAAGTTCTGCAAGTCCGGCAAGACGAACCTCTGCGGCAAAATCCGGGCCACCCAGGGCAAAGGCGTGATGCCCGACGGCACCTCGCGCTTCAAGTGCAAGGGCAAGGATCTCCTCCACTTCATGGGCACCTCCACCTTCTCGCAGTACACCGTTGTGGCCGACATCTCCGTCGTCGCCATCACGGACAAGGCGCCTATGGATCGGACCTGTTTGCTGGGATGTGGCATCACCACCGGTTATGGCGCGGCGGTCGTGACGGCGAACGTGGAGAAAGGGAGCAATGTCGCCGTGTTCGGTGCTGGTTGTGTGGGGCTCAGTGTGATACAGGGAGCAGTGAAGAACGGAGCGAGTCAGATCATCGTGGTGGATGTGAATGATGGCAAAGAGGCCTGGGGCAAGAAGTTCGGGGGCACGGATTTTGTCAATCCGACCAAGTTGGGGAAGCAGAGCATTCAGGAGAAGTTGCAGGAGATGACGGATGGCGGGTGTGATTACACGTTCGATTGCACGGGCAACGTTGGGGTGATGAGGGCGGCGCTCGAGGCGTGTCATAAGGGGTGGGGCCAGAGCATCATTATTGGGGTGGCCGCTGCAGGACAGGAGATCTCGACCAGGCGTGAGCATTCCGTTTTCCTCTTAGGGATGCTGCAAAGTCGTCGATCGAGGATCCATGAAGCTAACGGTGATGTTGTGTAGCGTTCCAACTTGTGACTGGCCGAGTGTGGAAAGGCTGCGCGTTCGGCGGCATCAAGGGGCGAACGCAACTGCCGGACCTGGTGGACGATTACATGACCGGCAAGCTCAAGGTAGATGAGTTCATCACGCACAGACAGCCGATGGGCGGCATCAACACCGCGTTTCAGGATATGAAGGCCGGAGATTGCATCAGATGTGTTGTTGACATGCGGAAGATGTGAGCGGCGCAGGGTGATGACTGACAGGGGACATCTAATTCAATGTACATACGCACATGGCGATCACTGCTGAGATCTGAAGCCTTGATGAATCGGAGATTGCGAGCATGTGGTTGACGCGACTCATGCGAGTGACTGCATCTGTGACATGCTTTTGGCCCGGCCACTGTCCAAAGATGATTCAGCAGCTTGTCACAGTCACATCGCGGCATTTCCACATAGTGCCGGGCCACTGACCGGCAGCAACACCTGGCCTGAGGTCATATAATGGCTCTTCTATATGACCTCGGACCACCAGGTGGTTGTCTGCTAGCCACCGAGGGTCACATTCTGCGCGAAATGTTTGATCGAGTACAACGGCGCACGGCCTTTGCCCCTCACAACACACACCCGATCCTGAACTCTGGCCATCGAACAGAAGGCACTTATATTTGTGAAAATATAGAATGCAACCCTCCATAAAATCACATGACTGAAATCGACCCAGCGGCAGGACGGAGGCTTCCCTTGGGTAACCAATCAAGCGACATAACGCCTCCCAGCGCACTGAATGGTGTGCCACACTTCGGGACTGGGCAAATTGATTCTTCTTTTTTCTTTTGCTTCTGGGCTTGAATTCGAAGACGCTCATGCACGTCAATCACATGCAATGGCACACCCTTCTGTGACTGGGAGACGGAGATCTGGGGAAATTTGAAGATCATGATCGTCAGTAGATCATCAGCGAATCTTGAGGGATGCCATGCTCAGGTGACCGTCCGAGGAGTAACAGTGAGTGTTGATAGTACTCAGCATGTAGATGTTGGGGGGAGTTTCCACCGATCCAATCGACATGGAAGCTTTGAGAGGAATGTACTACGGCTGTCGAGTCGTGCCCCTTCTGACGTTTCGGTTGAAACCTTCGCCCTTGTTCGGCAAGCATGAAGCGACAAGGAGGACGAATCAGTTGGACAAGGAAATGGAGACGTCTGGTCCTTTAGGTTGCCTTCTTCCGCCGTCCCACCTGTCCCGTGGATGTCTTCCATTGCGGCATTTGTTGGCCGCCTTGACATGGCCTTGATCGTGTGCGGAGCTGTCTGCAACGAGCAGATGTTCGCCCCTGCGTAGAACTACAGGACGCATATGGCAGCAATACGTGGCTCTAATGCCGAAGACGGCATGAATTCCCACTCTGGCCCCAGGCCGCCACTGCAGAATTCCAGGGATAGGGTGGCCGGCCGACGATGGCAACCATGCAGCACCCTTATGCATCGGAGGCGGGGCTCCCCAAAGCCTGAGCAGGCAAGCGCAGGGAACGGCGCGCTCTGATTCGATTCCCCCAATCCCACGCCTGCCATTGGCATGTGCTTCCCGCGCTACCTTCTGCCACCGAGACGAATGATAGCATGGCGTTTAATTTTCAGCATCATCGCTGTACTCCACACTGTGTCCACGCCGTAATCAGGCTCTTCCGAATACTCGTCCTCAACGGGCCCCCCAACGGAAAATGCTGACTTGCGTTTGCGGTAAGGGTTTCGAGGTCTCGTCGACGAATGAGCGGCCTCTCATGCGATCTCGTCACGTTACTGGCAGCTCGCATATCTCTAACCCGCGCCGTTGGTTCCCTGGGGTCAGTCTTTTGTCAAATCTGGAGATCCGGACACGTATGTCATCTTCGATCAGGTCGACAACACTCTGTGTTTCCAAAATGGTCACGAGTGCTGGACAAGGCAGGCTGAACCCTAGGCTACCGAGTCTCGAGTCTCCTCATGATTTACCAAAATACAGATCTGCTAGGCTTGGAGCATCGATAGCCGGACTGGGCAGCCCAAGAAAACTCAGATCGTTGGTATCTAGTCCTCACTATTTTACGCGACCACCACTACTCTTCGCCCCCGAAAGCCAAAGGCAAGCGCCAATCCGACCCATGTCAGGTTGGTCTGTTGCACGCTTGTCCTGCCGTCGGTACCAAATTTTCCTCAAGAAGATGCCACCCCTCCCAGATGCACTTCCCCACCACATTGAGCCCTTTCCCTGATCTCGTCGCTCCATATCTCCTCACTCTCTTTGAAGCCATCTTGAAAGAAGAAAGATTCAGACCGACGACAGCTGTCAGGTTAGCAAAAACGGGTCGTCGGTCAAAGTGTACTATTTTCGTGTTCACCGGTACCTGTGGCTGTGTCGACCTACAACGCCCTCTGTGCTGTCAGCGAAACCCGCTATACGCTTTTGAGCAATTTCGTTGATTTTCTGGAAACCCAGGCGTGGCCAACCTGTGGCACTCTTCTTGTTAAATACACGTGCCTGGCACGGGTTCCTGGCGGCGTATGACGAGGCTTTCGTCGGGGACTGGGGCCTTGGACACAAGCGAGGCGCAAGAGAAGAGATACAGAAAACCATAATTCGCGGAGGAGCCCTTCACTGCTGGCCAGGTCCCATTGCCTCTGCCTTTCTTGTACATCTTCGTTCTACACTTTCGACACATGTCGGGCCCATGTTCTTAATCGATAAACACACATTCAGTGCGCCGCGGAGCCATCAGCATCTATGGCTTCGCGAGGAGCATTTGGCTTCCGATCTGCGAAGCCACCTGAAAAGGAGGACAAGAAGAATAAAGCGCAGCGCTGTCTCGCGAGGACTGCCTCAATAACCTCTACTGGCCCGAGCACCTCCAAACTGCCGACTCAGTCAAGTTCATTCTTCTCAAGAAGCAAGCACGCAAAGCCGAAGACTGAATCTCAGACGAGGACTGCTCCACCTGAGAATATTACCGGCAGCAGGGGCCAGAATATCGTTGATATTGCCTCCACGAGAAGTGATATGAGCAGATCATCCGAGGCAAGATCGGCGCAAGCTGTGGGTGCTGGGAGTTCCGCAGGTACGACAACAGTGTCGATCAAATCGGGCAAGCCGCGCAATGTGCTCAGGCGGAGAGCTCCGTCAATGGAACGGAGTGTTGGATATCCGGCGACTGAATCATCAGCATCATCCTATGAGCCATCCAGACAGTACCTCACCAGCAAGAGCTCTCCAGGAGGATACCACGACAGCGAGCCGCGATCCATCATGGGCGTGAGTGCGCCTCAGGCATCCCACACTGCGGCTTCATATCAGCCTCGGGGACTGGGTCTCGGATCCGAGTTTGCGACTTCAAGCTCTCATATGGCGACTTACAACAGCCGCAGAAATCCCCAGTCTACATCTACGTCGACGCTTCCACCTCCCACACCCACACAAGGCCACGACAGCGGCTCCTCCACCCGACGGTCTGAATCTCCTGGAGCGTTCAGTCGGACTTCCACCCCAACGTCGATGTCGTCCCAATCGCCTGGGGTCCCCACTCCCTTGAAAGCCCCCTTGAGACCTAGGACTACCAGCCCTACACGTAGTCGGCCGCCGGTCTCCACCAGAGGTATGGATCGGATTGCCCGCGAAGAGAAGGCGGCTCCTCGTACCACGGGCCTTGCGTCTGTCCGAGAGTCCGCAACCTCATCTTCGTCTTCGTCAACCATCAAGCCCGAGTCGAGGACTGGTGGTAATCGTACACCACATGCAGACCTTCCATCTCCGAATCCCATCACGCCGCCACCCACTAATCCGCCGGGTTCAGGCACATCGTCTCAGGGTCAAGGGTTCCCACAAAGAAAGGGCTCGCTCAAATATAGGGAAGAGCAAGCATCCAAGACGACGTCGCGACCAGCTGGCAGTGCACCAAGGGATCAGGGTCATACAAATATTGCATCTTCCCAAACAGGCCGCGCGCGCATGCCCCCCACAAGACCCAGCCGAGATGGGGTGGAGATTGACGAGAGGCTTGTCAGTCTTTCCCAACAGCATCCGACTCTCCAACCAAGCGCTCCCATCATCGAAGACGAGAGCCGTAGGACCAATGACAACGAAAGACGTTGGGGTGATAGCAGGTCAGGCGGCTCTCATAGTGCACGAGTAGGCCTAAGCCGAACGCCTTCGGCTTCATCTTCAGCTTTTCCATCACGTATGCCGTCACCAAACGCTGCGTCTATTTCGACATTTGCAAGCCCAACAGAATCCTCCCGAGCAAGGCCGTCGGTGGAAACGAACATCAGTGCAGCCAAATCCTCGAAAGACCCAAGTCCGCAAAGTGCTGGATCCAGCAAGTCATCAAGCAGATTTGGTTTCTTCACCAGGCGTACGCGGTCCCCGATGGAAATGACGGCTTCTGAACAGGCTGAGAAGGCTGCCAAAAAGGGCCCTGCAGCTGGTACAGGTCACGAGGGCTATGGCAAGTATGCGCGAAGGGGTAGGTCAGGATCGACCACGAGTGCAAGCCGTGGAAGATCTACGAGCTCAACCAGCATTGGGCGTACGCCAAGCAGTCGCAAAAGTAGTCTGACCAGCCGTGACGGCCCTGAATTAGACGACTTCTACCGCGATCGTCTTGCTCCAAAACCCATTACTGGTGGGGGACGGGAATATGAAGCAGGCTCAGATCCATACGCAACATGGAGTGCTCAAAGCTCTGTCAGTGCATTCGATCATCCTACTTTATCCAGCAATCGTGCCAGAGTACCGGCATCCGATTCCCAGACGAGTCTGCAAGAACCAGCTCATAGACTTCATCACGTCAACCGAAGATTGCCACAACGACACGATGATCCAGCCAAAGCTACAGTAGGACCATCGTACCAACCAAGTGGTGCGCCGTCGTTGGCAACCCGCCGGTCCCTCCATCGGTCTCAAAACTTCCAGGATGCTGAGCCAATCAGGATACCTGCGCCCATCAACACCGAGGCAACCGCTCCATCACCTATGACTAGTAGGGATACCTTTCAATCCCAGCTACGAACACAAGACAGCACCGTGCCGGTTGCCGATGACATCTCTGAAGGCCATGAGGGCAATTGGCTCAAATCGAACAAGACACCAAAGACGAAGAAGTCACCCCGGAAGTGGAATTTCTTTCAGCGGAGCCAAGCATCGCCAAAGCCAGCATTACCTACGGCGCCTAGGTCAACTGATGACCAAGGTGACGTGCAGGCTGCGTTGTCAAAGGCCTCAGTGGCTCAAGAGCCTCGCCAAGTCCCATTCTACGCTTTGATGGACAACAGTGAACAGGGAAGCACGGATCTGGGCTCCATGAGTCAACTTGCGCGCAGTAATTCGCAAGTCAACAGATCTGGCAGCTTTTCTGTACCCCGAAGCCGGGATCCTAGTCCCGACAAGCAGTCTCGTAAACTCTCGATGCTCCTTCCGTCGCCTCCAACGATCATGACAGCGTTTCCAAAGTCACCAAGTCGAACTCATCCAAGTCAGTCGCCGGCGCCGCCTACTCCTGTACTTGCGCAGCCTACGTCTGTAGAAACGCAGCCATCAGATGTAGCCACTTCTTCTGAGCCCCGGAAGCCGCGCTTGCAGCAAATCGGACGTATTCCAAGGGTTGTTTCGAAGCGCGATAGGCTTCACCGGCCGCCTCCTCAATCCTTCTCCCGACCACGTCCTTACACCCCACGACAAGAAGATGTGCCTAGCTCCGCTCCTATTGTCGCTTCCGGAAGCCATCCTGTTGCGCCAGAGAGCTCGGCATTGGGCATCCAAACCGAGTCCATTCCGCAGAGACCTTGGGACTCTCAAGATTCTGCAAGGCCAGCTCGCCCTCCTGTGAAAACAAGTCTGACATCAGATCTGGGCATCCATAAAGACGAATTCATGGCGTTTCCACCCAGGATAGGTTCCGAGGTCTCTGGCTCGAGCAGCTCCGGGATCTTGAGCTACGTGCCTGCTGACACGACAGCGGTTGTGCCTGAGCCAGGAGCAGCTCCAAGTGAAGATGAGATATGGAACGAGTATTACGACTATCTGGATACTGTTGAATCTCCTGAGCCTGCAACAAGTGGTAAGGGCAGCTATTTGGACAAGGGCAAAGGCAAGGCACGTCTTCAGCCGCCACCGCTCCACATCAGGAAAGACTCTTCCGTCACAGGCTCCAAAACCAGCAGTCCAGAGAGATTCCATGCCGCGACTTACCCTCCAGCGGCTGCTGCACCGAATAGGGATTTGCCGAGTCCTCCCAAGAAGTCAAAGCTCCTGGAAGTCCCGCCAACTCCTGGGACGATTTCTGACCTGTTGGCTGGATATGCCGATCGAGACAGTACTGCGTCCAAGCATCGTAGCCGATCAACGACAAGCCGCTACAGCACCAGCTCGATTGAATCTGAGGCCGACTCACTGGCCGGTCACGAGGCTCAGCGATCACATCCATCCTCGGCTGCTCCACAGTTGACTCCAGCTCAGCGGCTTTCTCAAATCTACCTCCGCCGCGATGCCTTGCTCGCAAGCACGTGGCTGTCATTTGATCGTGTGCTATTCAGTCCCGCTCATGGACAAGTGCAATCGAACTCCAAGGACAGGATCCTGGTCCTTGACGGCTTAGGCGATGACGAATGGTCGTTCTACTGTGCAGAACATTACCCCACCGCGACCATCTACAATCTCAGCCCAAAGGCTCGTAATGATGCACCAGCCATCCAAATCCCAGGCGTGCCCAAACCGCCGGACAATCACAAGCACATTCAGTATACAAGCCTGGGCAGCACGTTTCCTTTCCCACAAGAATTCTTCGCAGCCGCAGTCTTCCGCTTCCCGGCCGCAACGAGCGACGCGGCCTACTACAGCACCGTCTCGGAATTCAAACGTGTGCTGCGACCTGGTGGCTACCTGGAGATGAGTATGCTCGACATCGACATGATCAACATGGGCAGTCTGACTCGCCGCGCTCTCCGCGCCCTCAAAGAACGCAAGCAAGTGGCCAATCGAGAAGTGTCGCTCAAGCCCCTGAGCGACAATATTCAGAAGATGCTTGGCAAGAAGGCATTTGAGAATATTTATCGCGTGCAACCCATTGTCCCTGTGGCTGGCCATGTGAACAGCTCCCGAGCCGAGTCATTCGATTCAGCGTCCGGCAAACAATTACCCGTCAAGCCAGGGGTTGAAAGGGGCAGCGGCGACATTGCAAAGAACCTCGCCAAAGTAGGTCGCTGGTGGTTCTCCAGCTGTTATGAGGCTGGAGTTCGAGGCAGCATCTGGAACGACAAAGCTCTGCTGGCCGAATGCGAGGCTCGGGAGACCGGCTTCAGATTCTTGCTGTGCTATGCGCAGAAGCCGGTGCACAAGCGGCGGACCCGGTCTTTTTGATTCATTCGGACGCCAATCACCCAACTCGCGGGACACGGGACAATTAGTATCACCTTTTCCGATCACGACACCACAATATCACCTCCTTTCTGTCCAGCAATTTTAGCAAGCGAAGCATTCTGCTGTTGATGTTTCTTTACCAATCCACGACGTTACATTCTCATCACACACAAGAAGCAAAGGCGCAAGCCATCCTCACATACACCTACACATACTCATATCATACATATACATATATACACCACACCTATCTGGTATGGGAACCCAAAACGAGACATCAGATTCGAAACGGCGCAAGCCACACAATGTATGATTACGACTTTGACGAGAACATCCGGTAATGAGCTCAGACCTGTTTGCATCTACGACGCTGGACGCTTTGCATTTTTCACCATCCGAGGAGGGGGATGATGTTGGAGTGGCAATATTGAGCGGAGATGGGGGCGATGGTGGAACAGGGGGTTTTTACATTCCATGAATAAGAAGATTCTGATATGTACGAAAATGAGATGTATGTTCACACATATTCTGCTTGAACCAGTCTCGTAGAAATGCATGGTCGGAAATCAATCTTCTCCCATCACTCTACTATTGAGCCTTGGAATGGGACCTCAATCCTGGCACTGATTCATACCTTGCACACATCTTGCCATGTTTGCTCTCCAATTACGGTGGATTAACCAACATCCACCAGTCATATTAACCCACAAACACGTTCCATGGGTGCTTGTCGTCTCTTCCCTGTCAAAACATCTCCACGAAAGCCCCCTCCCCTCAATGCTTCCACACGCCCCCCCCCCTTGACAATTTTTCTCCCGATAGAGAAGAAGAACACAAGGCGAGCTCCTTTCCCCTTTTGGACAAGGATCGTGCCACAAACATGTATCTTACCATGTTCTCCTCTCCACAATCACGTTCGCTCGTATATAGCAACCACCATTTCCCGTACACCGCAGAAAATAAAGCACCTCCCATCATTGACCATTGCTGCTTCTCCCCGTGGCCCGCGCACATTTTTGTCACGAAACCCCCCCCCCCCCTTCCGTGCCCGCCCTTTATCGTTTATATTTCCCCCTCCAAGTCAGAATTCATCCCACCCAGATGAACAAAAGATCCAAAGGTGCAATTAGTGATGTATTCCCTTCCCCCCCCCCCACCTCCCCTTTCTTGGAGATCCTGCATTCATTCCGGGTTGTGGTCACGAGCACCCCACATATCCACCATATCCGCGCAACAAATTCTCTTCGTATTCATTCATCCCCCGTCCGTCAACGCGAAGATGCACAAAGGTCAGAGTAGAGAGGTGTGGGGTAGGTGCTCAAGAGCTTCACCTGAATGTTTGTGGGGAGCGAAGGACAGATGGATGCACGCACGCTCCGATCCCCCCCCCTGGAGGCAAAGAGTCTACTGGATCTTCTATACCGCCCCGTTCGCATGCATGGCCGTCACGCCCCTCCGCCAATTCGCGCCTTCACCACTCTTAAACCCCCCCCCTTTCTGAAGAAGCCTGTACGCGGCAAGGCCGGCCGGATATTGGTGAACGAACGAACGAATGAATGAATGATTGAATGGATGTATGGACGGGGCGTGAGTCAATCGTAGGATCCTCTCTGATCGTGAATGGAATGCTGATGACCATGATGGCGCAGCAACTCATGAGCTTTGACCACATCCATCGCTTGAGCCATATCGATCAAAGAATCCCGTTCTGATGGAAAGGGGGAAGTAGGCTGCACGGAGCTATGACGCCGTCACGGCTGATTTACAGGGGCATGCTCAAACCCTCTCGAACCGTCACAACCACCCTGGGCCCCGCGGGGGACAGCGTTGAATTCCCTCCAAAGGCCAGAGGGGTCAGGCGAGGAAGCTAGGTCGTGACGCGTACGGTGGGTGAAGGACGGGAGGGGGGTGTGTGCAGGGGAAGAGGGGGGGAGAGCTGGGCAAGAAATATACCAGAACCGGGCCTTATAGTATAAGTTAGAACACCGGGCTTTTTGGGGGATGGGGGGCTGGCACGACGGTGATAACGCCCGCTGGGGGTCTAATTGCTCATTGTCACTCCCCATTGTACCACCATCTACATACAGCCTGAGTCTTCGGCTCGGAATGCAACCCTTTCTCGGCAAACGCACTCCTGAGGCGTGGAAGGTCGAATTCATCTAAAGTCACAGATAATCGTAAGGAACGAGTGCTCGGATATCCTCTTCCGTAAGCGTCTCCACCGTGCGTTGACACTGCCGGCGTAACTTGTTGTGTATCTCCAAGCTTCTGAGGAGTTGCTGATTGGACTCGGCGGTCTGTTCCCTGACGGCCAGGCAGTGAGCGTATAGGTATGAGATTCTGGCGATATCTGGCGGTGGTAAGGTGAAGGTTGTCGAAAGGGGGTTTGACAGGATATCTTCGAGTAAGTCACTTTGGCCGGGGGGATTCACGTCAGATACAGACTTTGGTTTGTTCGGCTGACCATACAAGAAGGAATACTGAAGGACTTACCAAGCAGTCTCGTATCTTCCCAGTCTAGCAGAGACCCTTGCTCTTTGATATTGGCAGATCAGAATCACGGGATTCTTGCCCCCACCCGTACTCCGCCTGGCCCGTGCCTCTGCCTCCTCGTGATCCAACAGGCTCTTCCCGATGTCATCGCGTGCGAAGTCCGCACGGGCGAGTCTGACGTTCCCGCGCGCGTAGAGGAGTGCTGCGCTTCTAAAATTCCCGTCGGGTCAGTCTCATAGCAAGCCAAGTGTGCTTCCAATGACTGAGCGGCACACTCACCGCAGGGAAGCAGCATCGGCCAGACCAAAAGCTTCCTCTCGATCCGTGATGGCTTCATTCAAGACAAGTTCGGCTTCATCGTATTTTCCTTGGTGATGGAGAATCAAGCCGAGATGGTAGAGGGGCGAGAATAACATGTCCCTCGTGAAGCCCGGCAGTTCCTCCCGAAAGCTTCGCGAGTCCTTCAATAGCTCGATGGACTTCTCCCAATCACCGTGGCAAGCCCAAGCCACCGCGAGGTCGTTGTATGCGACCGCCAGGATGGAGGTTGCGTGGCCGAGTTTTCGATGTCGCGCCGTCTCGATCTTCCATGCCAGCTGGGCATAATGCAATAGGTCAACGGCATTCTTGGAGGAAGCGGCCAGTCCGATTCTGCCCCTGTAGATCTTCACTTGCTCGTCATCGAGGACTACAGAGCCAGGCCCTCTCAGCTTGTAGACGTTCTCGGCGGCATCGAGCAGGGGAATCGCCTCGTGAGTCATGCCGCATTCCATTCGATATCTGTGTAGTCATCAGTCTCTTTCGGGAGCCTCAGCAAATTTACGAATTTGACGTACTGTGCTGCTTCCAGGAGCAACTCTATGAGCTCGGTACTCGCCAGAGAGCTTACTGCTCGCGCGGTAAGCTCAGCGTGGACGTCCATCAAGTGGAGAATATGGCGGTACGATCGGTGACACTCTTCCCAACGCTCGACTTTCGTAGCGCTTCCAGTCTGGTAGTCTCGGTTGAGGAAAGGCCACTGCTCTGCTACGCGGTTGGCGGCCTCGTTGAACGCTGACGCAGCAAAGCCGTGGCGCACCGCCATCTCTCTCGTCACATCTTGGACGACACGGGGTATACTTACCACTTGGGTATCGCCGTCGACTTCCATCAGTGAATGGGCTGTTAGATGCGTTCGATATGCGATATACTGGGATATAGTCATCGCAGACCCGTCAGCGTTCAGGCTGGTTGGCCGCGGCTTCAGTGTGCGATGCTCGATACATTCCGGATCTAGCATGGCAACGAGGGATAGTAGAGCGAAGCTATCTTTCTGACGTTCGTACAATACATTCAAGCCCCAAACAGTCGCAAGGCTGCCATCGTTCTCATCGACCTTGTAGAGCCGGCCATAAAGATCAACTTTTGTCGGATAGACCTCCCGAAATTCCGATACCGATAGATGCTCGCGGCACATTATGCGGCCAAGCTGATCGATTGCAAGAGGGATACCCTGAACCCATTCCACAATAGCCTCAGCGTCAGTTTCAGTCCTCAAATCATTCACTTTTTCATCCTGAGCGCAAAACCTCAGGAACTGAGCTCCGTCGGCGGTTGAAAAGCCCGTAAGCTGCATCTTGCCCGTGATGGACAGCTCGGGAGAAGCCAAAAGAGGGTTGCGGCTTGTGAGTAGGATACTTCCCGACTGACCCCCCGGCCAGAATTTCCTGATCACCTCGGGATCCTCAGCATTGTCGAAGACCAACAGCCAGTTGACCAAGGTCTTAGCTTCTGGAGTCTCCGGTGCGCCTGTGACAGGATCCCCAAGCCAGGTTCTAAACGTCTCGGCGCAAAGCTCTTGGTTGGTGGTATCGGAGGAATCGACCAGTCCCAGGTCCGAGGCGATTGTGCTGTACTGCTCCGACAGCCGACTTGCTGAATCCGCCATGAGGAAGAAGACCGCATCGAATTGCTTCCCGAAATTCGTGACGAATTCGAAGGCAAGTTCGGTTTTACCCGCTCCCCCAAGACCTGTGATGAGGAAGCTTCGATGGGTTTGATGGCCTTGGCACCCTTGGGATGGAAGAATGGTAAAGCGAATCTCTTCAAGTTGTTCCTCTCGTGGTTGAAAGTATTTCGACCTTCGTCCGTGAAGTCTCGGCGGGATGGAATTCAAGGGCGATTTCACGAGCATTTCATTGACAATAGATATCCCACCTGGGGGCATTGTGACGAAGCTCGATCGGAATGAAGACGTCGAAGATGGTGAACGCCCTTCGCTCGATTGTGAGGACATCAAATTTTTTGTGTTACTTGACGAAAGTGCATTAAGGTGGGCCGAGGCTGTAGAGTTGGCTAGTATCAGAACATCAGTGATCGCTCCTGGCGCATGGAAAACTTGTTTCAGACCTTGGCTGCTCGGATTTTCAATCCACCGACAAGGTCCAGGCGAGGGGAGATGGCGGATTTGTTGAGCTGAAAGGGGAACCTGGAGGGTAGGTGAATTGATCTGAGACCATGGTGTCGTTTGTATGTAACAGCAAGAGCATGCAAGCACAAACACATGAGATCATGTGATCAATGAAGGAAAAATGGAGCGTGTTCAAGCATACATACGCGTATTACCTATATCCATCCCGAGACCATGAACACCAGCTCCTTGACAGAAATCCCAGACACCGCGCTAAGAAATGACGGCAACCTTCCCCCCCGGTAGTATAAATCATCCACCATCATTCGTCGGAGTGCTTTGAGCATGATGCCGTGCCTTGCCTTTCCCCGGCGAAGCAGCACGGACGCTGCTACTTCTTCTCCGAGTGGCGGATCCTTTGGCTTTGTCTCTGCTCAGCCCCTCCTTGACACTGCTTGGACATGGGCTTTCGCTCGCCGTATCGCTGAGGCCTTCAAAGCCCTTGTGCGCTTCGCTCTCGTTGGCGTTATCTTCGTCGGTGGCCTTGTCGGCATACAGTTCCAGCTCTTCCTCATCATCATCACCGATCACAATTGCGTTATCCGCCCTATCGCCCAGCCAAAATCTGGCTCTCTTTCGTCCCGTATCCTCGCCGCCTTCGCTGGTGCCGGCCAGACTCCAGGTGCCACTGGCGGGTCTTTTCGGTCGCACCGTCGCAATGCTAGAGGGGGTCTTGGCGCCGCCCGGAGTGTCGGCACTTCCTACCATGCTCAGACCGCGCAAGTAGAGGTAGCACACCCGTTTCAGATTCTTGTTGAAGAAGAAGTAGTTCAAGCTCCAAATGGCTGTCTCGTCTTCATCCTCCCCGTCGCCAAAGGTGAAAGGGTCTTCTTCCGGCGCATAGCTGTAGATGCTGCATTGACCGAGCGACATTTGCTTATCTATCAGCTGCCACATGCGCGGACCCCATCTCTCTCGGCCGGTTGGCGTCATTGGCAGGTTTGCGCGCGGGGTAGTGGACCAATGAGGCGTTTCGGATACCAGGGCAGTCGCGCGCGGCTGGAGGTTGTACAAGGTCGTGTCGATTGTGTTCATCACGTGGTGGAGACTCTTCTCCCGCCTGAAGTCGGAGGGCCGAAGTAGATGGGAGAAGTCATAATCGGGATGACTGGCATTCAAGGTGGCAATCAGATAGGCAAACGTTCGGCGGCTGGAAACTTGATTGAGGGAACCGAATGGGCTTGACCGGATGAGATTGATGCCAAATTGTTCTGCCTGCCGAGGAGGAAGGCGAGCGGAAAAGCTGAGGAGGGATGAGTACTGTTCTTCCAGGCTATGTTCAATGTCCTTGTACAGCTTCTTGTCGCCACCTGCTGCCTTTGTGGTGAATGCATCGCAGCCTCCAACCACGCGGCAGTCCGGCGTATCAAAGTTTAAAGCGTTCGTTAGATCGTCAAAGCCTTTGACAAGTAGATACTGCATGCCTCAGTCAGCGCGTCGCCCTGCAGAACTTTCCACTCTGTCCAGAGAATGGTGCCAACCTTCATATTGAGCTAATGTATCGCGAGTGCACCACTGGCAGATCTGGCTGCTACATCCTTGTGTTTCTGTAAAGCGTGCAAGTTGGTGGCGAAGAAGTCGATGGTGAATCCGAGATCTTTTGTCAGGGTGAGCAATCTTCTTGACGTACGATCCCGTAGTGATGGAGATGCTAGCGCATAGGAATTGGTGAGGTCGGTAGGCGCCGAGGGATTCAAGAATAGACTGTTGGCCGGAGCAGAAGCAAGGGGACGATCGCTGATGGGGCTGGTGGACTCAAGGAGATCGATTTAGGAATTAGAGAGAAGGAGGCGGATTGCTGGTACGAAGACTTTGGGGAGAGAAGAGAAGTCCAGGATTCGCGTTTGGTTTTGAGTCTGATGATGGCAGCGCAAACACTTGGCTCAGAGGGTGCTCATGGCGGCGCTGTTGCGCAACATTTTCGTTTTGAGATGGTGAAGAAGCCTGCTTTGATAATATTGTTGCGATTGCTATTCAGAGCTGTTGCTTTGGTGAGCGACAAAGGTGACGTCTTGGCAGCAGCGTCTGATAACAAAGTAGGGTGGTGAATTGTCTGGGTATCGCTATTTGCATCTTGAAAAGCTAGACGATGAACGTCTAGCCTTCCAGCGACCTAGGGCAACGTTGGATTGTCATGTTGTGAGGAGTGATGACTGGGATAAGAAGATGACGGAGAGGGGCCGGGCAGCATAAAGTAGACGGTTGTTCGCGACAAGGCAGTCGGCGCTAACCTTATTAGTCAGCCCAGATCATGTTCAGCCAATGGCATGTCTCTCTGTTGCCATTCCCGTCACCCCATTGAAGTGATTGGGACCCATTGGAGCCGTGCGCGAGCGTCATATGATGCCAGATCGGCTCATCTTCAAGGCGTTGTCGTAGCTTTGTTGTTGCCGAAAGCTTCAGCAAAGGTCCTGCCGGTACTGCTGGAATGGTGAGTGGTGCAGTCAACAACGAAGCGCTGACACGCAATCTGGACGGTTCTTTCCAGGTGCAGGTAATGGCACTTGACGTATCTTTCATAAGAGGATCATCCTGTCGTTAGACTCCCATGTCGCTAGATGAAGCCGGCGCCCTTCAATTTGTCAACAACTTCCTCGCTTGCCTGTAGAGAGTAGTTACCTGCGCATTAGCATCGATTCCACTCAAGGACAGGCTGAAAAGAAGAACGACCGCCCAAAAGACTCCAAAATCCCGACATCCAAAAGTATGTGCATCACATTATCTTCGTGACTCCATCATCTTCGACCTGGGACCATTCACACCAAAAGATTAGTCCTCCAACACGAGACCAACACGAGAGGGCATCAGGAGTCGGAGGCGCCAAAGCGCTCAAAGAAGTCCCGCATCGCGCAGATTTTCTTCACTCACCTCCATATCCTCAAGACTGTCCTGCTGACTGATGCACCTCAACACGTTCTTCTTACTACTCTCCTGCATTTCCCCTGCGAGCAGCAACTCATCCAGGATGAAGTACGCTTTCTGGAAGTTGAAGATGATATCCAACTCGCAGACGTTACCATAGTATTTGTCCATCTGCTCGACGTAGCGATGCACTATCTCGAGCGTGATGAGTTCATTGTCGGTTGAGGAACAGCCCGCGATGAAGAAGAGGGAAGCATAGCGACGGTAGACGACTTTGGTGTCTGTAATATCATTGGTTGACACGGACGTGATGGGAGCCTTCCAGTAACCAACGTACCTTTATATTCAAGGAAGTTGCACATGCGGGTTCGTCGTGAAAGCACAAGCTGGGAGACATCTTTGATGATCTTCGCCTTGTCTTTGGGAGAGAGTGTCGTGAACCATTTGGCGAGACGCTATCGACCAGAGAAATGAGTCGAGATCCAATGCTGCGGTGGGGGACGAGTGACTTACCACTTTTCCCTGACGAGAGAGCAAGATGAGATAGCTACGATTATGTCAGTCGCTTGTATCGTGTAAGTCATAGACTGAGTAGGAGTACGCACTTGATAGCCATCTTTGACTGATCCAATTGTCCGTGACGTGAGTGTAGCCTTGCTCAAAGGCGGTGAAAGTGAAAGGTGAAATTGACCTTTAATTTTCGCACCGAGGAATAGCCGGAGGCACTCGTTTGCCGTCATGATTTCTAATACAAGAATTGTCAATTCATTTGACTGATTTCACTATTTTTGTCACATTGCCTTCGTTTTGCCTATATAATTCAACTGAAGGCGTGTTCGTTGAGCCATGTCGCCTTGCAAGTATATTGCCCAGCAGTCACGCTGCCCAACACAATCTGTTCCCTAAATCATCAAACTCAACTTTTCTCGATTAATAAGATATTCATGTTTGAATCGCTTCATAAATCTTCATAAAGTAATTGGCGGGGAAGCCGAATATCCTTCAAAATGACCAAGCTTATTCTGTCCACCTCGTAGGCAGCCTCATGAATCTGCTAGCAGATAGTGCTGACCCCGGTAGTAATATCATGAGCAGCGGGCCCTCAATCTTGAGACGGCCACCATCTCAAAAGTCTAATGTCGAGCTTGTCAATTCTCTGCGCGCGAATTTTCGAGCGTCTAAACAAGCTGTTACTTTGGCCAGGAATAGCAATCCTACATCGCAGCAGAATGGTGATATTGCCAATGACGAGATTCCATACGAAACCTGGACCGTTAAGGAAAATGACCATCTTTATATACCCTCCATCGACTTTGAATCAAGTGGTTTGATCGAGGAACGTGGCCAATACGACATCACTGTCAAGCTGTTCTTTCTACCTGGTGCCTCCGCATCTCAGCGGTGTCAACATGCCAAGGAAGCCATTGATGTTGTGCTCAAGGAGCTGAATATGCCTTCAATCGATCTTTTGATAGTCTCTTTTCCCGGCGTGACTTTGGACAGCAGCATGGATTGCCATGACCCTGTATCAGGCGACTTCCCTTCCGGCGAGGGCGAGGATCTCAATGCCATGACCAAAACCTGGAAAGCCCTGGAATGGTTGCAGGAAAAAGGTCTCGCTCGCCGTATTGGCGTTGCCGAATTCGGCAAGGATCGCTTACAGACCTTTCTTCATCGTACCAAAATACGACCGGCCGTGGATCAGATCAGTCTGAAAGACAATTGCACTGTGCCTAAACCGCTTCTGGAGCTAGCGAGGCAGGAGAAGATTGCCCTCTTGGAGCACATGGACTGTACCAATATCCTTCCATCAGGTACCATCCGAGAGCTACTTGGCCCTGGACCTAATGGCGCTGGAGTGCTCGCCGAACCTAGTGGTCAAGGCGCCGGGTTGAAAGGTGATATAGCTCCTCAATGGGTAATCAAATATACCGCAGTCGTGGAGAATCGTGGCGTCATTGAGAACAGGGGATACTTTGCAATGGCTGAGCTTCGTCAATGAATACACCAATGAATACATCCACCACGCTGTGCTGCACCACCAACCCCAAATGAATGAAGTCATACGTTACCTTCAATTCGAAATCCGCTTGCAGCTACTCCACTGGCTCTTCAATGGTGGTTCCTCGTGAAATGAAACCACTGAGGCCGTATAATATCATGCAAGCCAGCTATGTTGCCCAAAGGACGAAGATTGAATCCTAGCGTCGATCTGCGCGAGGCCTACCCCCTACCCTCACACGAAGGCTTTTGGCAAAGCCTAGACCAGCTTCCTCGAATCTGTCAAGTGAGCGCGAAGCCGGCTCAAAAGGCTATAGGTCCAATTTCAAGTGTTCTACTTCAGCTCGCTAAAAGATCAGAAAAGGCTCCTTGTCTTGACCTGATGTTTTTGATATGCCAGCTGAAAACGTTGTCCTACCACTTACCAACACAGTAACTATTTATGCGGCTCATGTTGTCTCTACGGCTGCTCATCTGCAGAAACATGTCACGATCAGTCAGTCAGGATAAGTCTCAGTCTGTTCTTGCGCACAAATCGAGGTAACCAAGTCATGCGAGATGATCATATCGTGGTGAGTTCCAGCATCATCCCAGATTATGATATCGAGAACACCAAGTCAGAGCTCATGGATTTTCCCGTATCGGACATTGACTTGGTGGATGCTAGTCGAGGTATCATGTCTGAAAGAAGAAGCATTTCGTTCATCAGTCCTGCCCTCAAATTGCAACGTCCTCAACATCCTGAGAATCAATGACAAGCCCATAAGACAATACTCCCCGTCTCAAATGCAATGCGCGCGTCTTCCTTAAATGCACCAATAGCCTTGCCCCTTTTCGCATTTCTCTCCTAGAAAACCCACTTTCTTTTCTCAGGATGGAAACCCAACCCCAACCTCCGGCATCTCCCAACCATAACATACTCCAGCCAACGTAACTACGGTCCATCTCATATCAATCTTCCAACCCTCTTTCGAGACACCCGTGAGCCGGCAGAGGAATGGAAATGGGGGAAGAGGCATGATCCTCGTTCAAGCCGAATAATGCGGGGGGCCTCTGTTCCGGAATGTCGATCTCATGTCTGGAATACCTGAGGCCGGAAATGCATGAGGGCAATTTGGAGTGCTGTCCAGCCGTTGGTGCAAAGAGCTGGAGGGAATGGGGGAAGTGCAAAATCCATGTCTTCTTGCTGTTTGATCCCATCACCTTGGGTCATGCTAGATGAGAAGAAGAAGACCCGAGGTCTCGGCACGGTGAGGCAGTTAACGATAGCAGACGACGGGGGAGCGGAAAAGAAAGGGGGCGTGAAGATGGACGAGGAGAGAGAGAGGAAGGGAGGAGGCTGAGAAAAGATGGGGAAAGGGCGGGGTGAATGTGCCTGATAAAGATCACCCTTGGAAAAAAAAAAATCGGTGAAAGCATGGGATGAGAGAGAGAGAGAGAGAGAGGGGGGGGGGGGGGGGGGGGGGGAAAGAAAAAGAAAAAAAAATAACAAAAAAAAAAAAAAAAGGGAGGGGGGGGGGGGAGGGGGAGGGGGAAGGGGGGGGGGGGGGGGGGGGGGGGGAGCGAGTATATGATCACTTCCGCGTACCATCAGCATAGTGGAGAAAAGGTTTGTGGACAATTCCACCCAAAAAATCTCCAGATACAGAGAGAGAGATCGCTCCGCAGAAGTGGACACAGTGCTCACTGCACCCTCTTCGAAGACGTGAACGCAAACAATCCTCACCATATGATTATGATGATGGAAATTGCAAGAGGGGTAATAGTCGGAGATCGCTAGGTATAGACGTTTGTGGAGAAGAGAGTAGGTGGGACCGCAGGAGAATCGTGTCCAAATACTCCTCCCACCTCCCCCCATACCCCAACCAACCCAACAACCTTGAGAAAATGCATGGTACCTCACCCAACCAAAGCATCCCCCTCCTTCATTCGTTGCCCACCAAGCGAGGGAAACTGGGCGGGTTGCCTACATGCGCGCCCCTCGGCCTGTGGACTTTTCCTGTCTGCGAAGAAATAAAGTGTCAAGGTAGTCCGCTGTGGCGTACATTGCCGGGGGTGGAGCGTGGAGGGCGGGGTGTTCGAGGGTGATGGGGTTGAGAAGGGGGGGTACCTGGGTGGACGACGGGAGGGGGTTTGGGTACTATGGGGAGCGGGTGGTAGGCCTTTTTCGGGAGGGTGGGGGGAGGACGTTGGGGTGGTGCGGATGGTGGGATGAAGTGATCATGGCGATTATGGTGGAGCTTTTGCGAGTGTGGGTGTTTGAAGGCCGCGCCGGGGGGTTGCTTGGTAGGGAGGGGAAGGGAAGGAAAGGGAAGGGAAGGGAAGGGAAGGGAAGGGGGTCATCATTCAATTGATGGAGGTATGTGGGTGGCTGAAAGGATGGTTGGATTGGGAGACAAGGGGGGGGAAGAATGTTGATATCGTCGGAGAGGTTGTTGACATGGTCACAGAGATTGTCGATAGCGTCAGAGTCGTTGCAAGCAAGGGCAGACCGGAAACAGGCAGTGTCTAGCAGAAAGAAGCTCGTTTCGAATGGCATTTTCGAGAAGACAGGACCGCAACATGCTAGGAACAAGACATTGACGACTCCCTAACTCATCGCTGGCAGACTCTGACCACCGACATGACTTTGACGGGTCTGCTCGCCTTTGTCGTGCTGGGCTCGACCTGTGACCATATGAAGGACCACCCGCAATCCCGTCCGACCTGTAACAAAAGCTCCCTTCAAACATTTTCGCTCGAAAATCCTCTGTCCTGCCTCACCAGTGGTATCAATCTTTATCAAAGAAGCAGAAAAGGAGGGGCAAAACAGAATTGACCGCCGTCATACAACATTAAAAGAACACCCTGATTCCCTTCCCCACCGGATACATTGCGCCGACTTGCTTGCTTGCTTGCTGCTGCTCTTTGGTCGAACACTTGCGAAACGGGGGAACTCCTGCGACCGATCCTGGCTGTGACGTATCAAAAAAAAAAGCAATCGCTCCGGATGTGTGTCTGTCTGTGGGAACCAATGAAACGAAGGCGGACCCGAATTCTATGGGAGGATGGAAGTGACCTGATGAGGGTGAGGGTGCGGGTGCGGGTGCGGGTGCGGACTGGACGAAAGAGGCTTCTCGATTCTGAACAGGTTGAAAGCCCCGTGAATCGCCTGACTGCTGCGAAAACAACGGGGAAACTCGGATGTGTGCTTGCCTCGTGATTGTGTACAATAGGTGGAGAGAAAGAAGTGGGAAAGAGCATGCGCCGATGTCACTTTTGAGAGAATTTCATCTCTAGAAGAATAGGCCTCCGTAAAATTCAGCTTTATGGTCCATAGGGTGTGTGACGCTTATAACAGACCACAATCACGAAGGTTTTCTTGTATGATGATATCTGTCGAGATGAAAATCAGTATTAGTCCGGAGACGCGCAGGCAATAGCCAGGGTGGGTTGAGGGCGGGAGAAGAGGACTAACCATTGACGGCGGCCATGACAAAGCGGATCTGTGTCGTGTCCGTGGCACAAGTGAAATGGGTATATATTTGTTTGGTCTCATGCTGATTGAGCGAGACGAAGCGGTTGAGGATGTAGTCGCATGCGGCCGCATAGTCGGGTCCACCTTCAGCAGTATTAGATCTTTGCCATGGACGCCCATTGGTTCCGTTCTGATCTAGCTTGCCTTCATAATCCGGGAAATAATTCTTCATTGGAGAGACGGGGAGCTTCTCCTTGAATCGGTCGATCTTGTTGAGGAACAAGATGATGGAGGTCTTGACGAACCAGCGGGAATTGCAGATGGAGTCAAAGAGGGTGAGGGCTTCCTGCATCCGGTTGACGGTCTCGTCTTCGAAGAGGAGTTGATCGTACTCGGAGATGGCGACAAGGAAGAGGATGGTAGTGACATTCTCGAAGCAGTGAATCCACTTCTTTCGCTCTGACCGTTGGCCTCCAACATCAAACATGCGGTAAGTGAGTTCCCCAATGATGAAGGTGGTCTCGGTAATGCCAGTGGTCTTGACTCGAGATCGAAGGACATCTTGATCGTTGGGCAGGTAATCAGGCTGGGCTATCCGCTCGATCGAATCAAAGTAGCTAATTCACATGGTGTCAGCTCTGCCCAAGGTGCCCGGTGGTCTCAGGAAGGCGCCGGATTCATCCCCAGGCCGTATCAACATGATGTGCTGTGGTAGCAGAGGCCCGAGAAGTACCGGTCACACGGATGGGATCGGATGGAGATGACTTACTATCTGGCAGAGTCGTTCAGTTGATACTCTCGGGATCGCTGGAAACATTGCTGTACGCCAGCGTCCTTCCACAGAGCTCCAATGGCACTACCGACTTCCGGCGGCAGACTCTCGCCTTCAATCTGAGCTGGTTGCATGAAGATGGTCTGTACATGATATTCGGTCCTCAGGTCGTCCAGAGGTAATTCGAGCGACTCCATGGCCTCTAGGATGACGCGCATCGATTGTACCGTGTTGCTGTAGATGATCTCTTTGAACGACTCCCGTTCATCTCTTGAGTAGCTACCCTCATGGATGAGTTTCATCTGCTTCAGAATCGTTGATTTGCCCGATTCTCCGGCGCCTGTCAACGTGGTCAGTGGCATGGACGGCTGCAAGGCTGGCGTCTGCTTTACCAAGAAGCAGCATCTTGATCTCATTCCGTTGAAGTAATTTGTCTCTCTTCAATTGATTTTCGATCTGCTCGTTCCTTTCCTTCCCCTCCTTCTCTTCCGTACTCATGCCGCAACCCATCTCGGCGGTGTGTTGTCGCCTTTGTGCTGAAAGGAGTGTGCTGTCCGACTATCTTGCGCTGCGATCAAAGGTCAGCCTAGCAGCTCCGAAGGTCATCAACTTCGATTTTGGGCAAGGTATGATCGGTATGATAGAGCCGTAGGCGGGTCATGAAGGAAAGGCTGGTGATGTAGTGGTGGTGGTTTTGGGTTGGGATCTCATTCAGCTCGAAGAGCGGCGCACCGGCGCACAGCAGCTGCACGACTGGAGGCGCAGTAGAAGCTCACCTGGAACAATTTCAAACTACTAGATTAGACAGTCGCAGTGGGTTGGGAGGAGGAAGAGATGGTTGAAGGAAGGTGGTGGTCGTCGCCTGACAGCGAGGCTGAAGGGAAGTGTGGAATTTGGAAGAGGTTTCGATTTGGATGGTTTGATGGTTTGATGGTCTCTTCCCCTTTGATGAGAGCGGGCAACTAGCGCGGAAATGCTGACAAGAGCGGTAAGGGCGGGTTTTTTTCGACCCACGCTTTGAGGGGCCGGCACCTCGGCTACGTTAATCAAGTCAAGGAAGGCTTGATATTCCTCAGTTCAATATCCTCGTTGTCGCAGGAGGAACAGAAGGATGCGGGAACACTTGTAAGAATAGATGGCGAATGGCGAAAGAAGAACGCAATTTAGGCTCGAGCTGGAGAGAGAGAAGGCTTTGGACCGGTCAAGAAACAAGGGATCTTGGGGACCTTTTTCAAGGGGAGATGAAAGAAGCGGTATAGGAATCGGGCAAAGTCTATTTGCTACCTACGGACTACGGTAGATCCTCCCTTTTTCGCAAGAATAGAAGTAAAGAATCCTGGAACCAAGCTCAAACTCTGAACATCCCCACCCAGTCATGCAGCTCATGCTGAGAGCGGAGACTGAATATGGAGTGTTGGAGATGCATCTGACTGCAGCGACAATGCAAGCATATGAGACGTCGACCCCACTGCTCTGTAACACTAGAGGATGATACTCAGGACAGGCACGTCCCTTGAAAAGGACCTGAAGTGAAGTCAAAGCCGAGCGAAAGAAATCCAAGTCGTGACGCGGGGATTTATACACTTTCGCCCTGTGCTTCAGCCTTCATGGCCCATGGAGCCAAACACCCTCACTTGTTCCTTCGGCGGGAGGCATGATGGAGCTAAATGTCGGGGGCTGACCTTCGAGATCGTACCGTCAGCGTCGTACTCTGATCACCCATGCTCCCTGACCGGAACCCTCGTTGGCACTCCCTCGCCGCTCCAGTATGACTGCCGGAGGTATGCAAATGCTACCTTCTTCCATTTTCTACGATTCTACTACGCCGCATCCAACCGCCACACTTTTCTATGCGCACGAATTCCGAGCTTGACCACTATCTGTCTTTTCAAGCTATTATTACCTGCACAACCTTGGCCGATGAGCAAACGTTTCATGTTTCCGCGAATCAGTATTCTCCCGGTTCGTCGTCTAGAGCTGTATGTTAGGCATGGAGCCTTACATAGTATCACGACCATTCTGTGATTTCTCTGAGATGCCTTCTGCTCGCGTTGCCCACTTGCGCATCATGACGCTCATTTGACCATTGAGTAGGAGGACCTCAGTGCGAGTGCTACTGTGTCTATCGGTACGCAATTGCCCCTTATGGGGCGCATGCAAGGTTGCATATGCGGAGCGAATTGGAATGGCAGACATATCAGCTTGTTAGGGGATTTGCTTGATTCCCATGCTGTACAAAGTTCATGGTCGGGCTTTACCCCAGATACTGGCGCGCATATCACCAGCCCTTCGAACACAGCTATTCTCGCCAATCTGTGCCGTCACTCTCATCAGGTGTGCGACTACATCGTCATATTACTCCACTTGCGGCTTTTTGAGAGACAATGATTGAGGAGCGTGGATATACTTCAAGCTTCATGCCTTCACTTCTTCATCGTGCAGGACACCAACGGACGTCAAGTCCAGGACTGTTTGCCAGGCAGCGCTTCTAGCACCTGTGCCTGATATCATGATCAACACGAAGAAGCTTGCAGCCTTGACGTTCTGTCTAAGGTGCGCCCTCAGACGTAAGCCCTGATATCAATGATGTATTAATATCTTCCAGCTCTGCGGTCGCTATTCCAGCAGTTCCTGCATCGGATATCTCACGCCCGATAAGAGCATCTTCAAATGCCCTGGGATGCCTCAATCGTGGACTTTTAACAAATGTTACCGGCTGTCGCCCCCTGCTCAACAAAATGACGACCTACGCTCAATACAAGGTACCGCAGTGGTTCGAAGAGCATAAGTCCCCCAAATTTCCACTGGTGCCTCCCTTTGGATTGAAAGTCAAGGGGGCTACTTGCACCCTTCAAATAGGTTGCAGCGGACGACCCTTAATCGATAAGTTCAGCTGGAGGGATGTCAGATCTGTCGCTACTGAGATAGTCGAAGATTGCCAGCCTCCAAGGGGAGCAGGCAAGGGGGGTACGGACAATGTAGGACCCAAGGCAGTATGGGTCGTTGCTGTTCTTGGGGCCGATCTGGGCGACTATGCGACCTTGAATGCAGGTGGAATCCCGGACGGTGACGATGCCTATTTTTATCCGTTGTCTCAAAGTCTCACGGGTCCATTGGTTGGGTTGGGTGAGAACTCTTCGTCGGCCCTTGATGTTGTACAAACGACGTAGTATTCACATTGAAGGCTCTTCTTTTCAACCAAGATTGTGGCTGACGTAGTCCGCAAAGAGGGTCGAGATCCTGGTTTTGGGCGTCTTATTCTGGCGGTTCAGCGAGATGAACTGTCTTCTGATCCGTTGCAGTTGGGGGAGGGTTGCAACATTCGGGCTTATTGTCACCGTCTCATCCCCAACCCTGATTTCGGCACCCCCTTCTCCCGGGTGATTCTTTTGCCAGTCGAGGACGAGATTCACTATATCTTGAGTGGCTTTGTCGAGTTCATACAAGTAGTCTGCCTCAGTCGCCGATGTTGTCACTGTCGCCAGATTTGGCTTGACTTTTTTCATCTGTCCATCGGATCCCACGACAGCATCCCAGATCTTTTCGAATGGCGGGGTCTCGTCGTCCACCGCAAGGGTAAACAGCGGACTATCCCACCTACTCATACCATTGGGCTCCTCATACCGAAAGACCAGATTCTCGAAGATCTCGCTCGGATAGCCTGCGCCCTCTCCCTTTGCCAAGAGCCCATCATTGTTCTGCCGACAGATTTCAATAGGCGTGCCCACGTGGACTACGCAGCTCGTTGTTCTCGCGGACTTGGCTTCGCAATATAGTTGGTAGCGGAAGCCCTTGATGTAGTTAAGACCGTCTGCGATGACGATTGCATTTTGACCCAAGCAACGCTTCACTGCAGAGTACTCGGTTGCCCGTGCCTCCTTTTCGAGTTTGGCTTCCTTATAGACATCGTGTGAGAGGCCAAGCGTTTGGTCGTTGATATGGTGGACAGTGATGTGTTTGACGCGAGGATCGGGGGAGGAGTTGATCTTGGACGTGAAGAATTGGACCAGCTGTTGAGCGCGATGGGTTTTGCCTGATGTTGGATAACCCGAAATGATGATGAGCTGTAGGAGTCCATTAATGCAAGCAGGTAGGAATGTTGGAAAGACTTACCGGCATAATGGTCGCCGCAGGATGAGGCAATGTTGATTTGGGAAACAAAGCGGTAGAAAAAATTATCAGATTGCGGGGCAACGTTGGCGGGGAATTTGTGGGTCATTGTGAAACACGCTTCCATGGAAGATTAAGGTAATTCTTAGGAAAGTGAACCTGAGTTTCAAGACTGATAGAGAGGCAAAGGACTATGGGAAAATCCAAGCCTGCGCCTCAAGAGTTCTGCTTCTGGATATCCATCTCAGCACTTCTCTGTGCAGTCTTGCCATCGTCGTGCATCCGCTGGTACTTCTCCTGATCTTCCCTGTTGCCGGTGATGCCAGCACCGATGCCACCCAAGGCTCCGTGTGCACGGTCCTTGATGCCACTGCCAAAGTCACTGAGCTGGCCCTCTGCCTCCATTCCCTTGCCGGCCGCATTTTGTTCCTGGCCTTCCTTCTTCATGCCTTCCAAGCCTAGAGCATTGCCCACCATTTCCTTTCCAGAGCCGACTGTCTGGTTCCAACTGCCTTCCTGACGTCGAGGGTCATCTTGTGCCAAACCACCTGAGCCGGAGACGGCGTAGGGTCCAATCTTGCCAACGGTGTGGGAGGCTTCTTGTTCGGCTGTGGCTTTGTCCTTTTTGAGGTCACCTTTTGCCTGTGTAGCGACATGATCAGTATCATGCCTGTGCAAACGCTGAGTGGGGAGCAGTGGCATCAGAGACTTACCTGATCACTGGTGTTCCCAGTCAGGCTGCCCATGGCAGATTGTGCAGCGCCAACAGCACTGTCAGCGTAGCCTTTCAAAGTGGAGGAGTTGTTGTCAGTCATGATTGCTAGCCTTTTTGTCTCTCTACAATCTGAATGTTTCAGGAGCTTGGTCGGATCTTGATCGTTTGATGGGGGGCGAAACAGAAAATGAATGCAATAAAGAGGGACCGAGGGACAAGGGAAGGCACCAAAAAGACCCACTTGGACACGACGTCACCGGCCCCCCTTGGCCACGCGACAACCGCTCCCTCACCCCCTGGCCTTTTTGTGTTTCAACCAGCTCCAACCAGCTCATGAGGTGCAGCACATGCAGCCATGGCACGGAAGGCTGTCATCAACGCTTCACCACATGACATCGCCACTATAGATCTCGACCGCGTTCTAACTCGCTTGAACCGCAAAATCCTCTCTGCTGAAACAGACCCCTGGCTTCTGCATTCGCACTTTGAGCGAACGAAAACATCAGCTGTATGTCTATTCACGGCTGTCGATGCTTCAATGTTTCAAGGTCGGACTGTCTAATGCACCCATTCCTTGACAGAACCTAGAATACGCTCGCACCCTCCTCCTCCGCCTCGAACATGACACCTCCGCCGTCAAGATCCAATCCCGCAAAGCAGCCGCCCAATCCTCGCTCTCACGCTCACGCGCCCTAATCAAGCGCCTCACCAACCGGATGCAGGAGCTCGAGCAAATCGGGGACGACGACGATATCCTCAATGGGCCCCCAGACGAGGAAGACATCCTAGCTTCAGAAGACGAGAAGCCACCGGTCCCTACCACCAATGAACCTAACCACACCCGAAACCACACGAAACACAACATATCTACGAACCATCGCCCCCCCTCACCGCAAAACATCCTCCGGAATCGGTTCCAACCCTCTTCCAACAACACCCAAGAGCCTCCTTCCACAGACACGGCATCCCGTCTCCAAGCCAACGACACCGAAACCGCCGACCTGACCGGCTCGCTCCTCGCCCTCGCCCAATCTCTCAAGGCTTCGTCCTCCCAATTCTCGGATTCTTTGACGGCTGATAATGAGGCTCTGAAGCGTGCCACCGAGGGGCTGGATAAGAATGAGACTGGTATGGACGCGGCAAGTCGGCGCATGGGCATGTTGAGGAAGATGAGTGAGGGGCAAGGGTGGTGGGGGAGGATGATGCTGTATGCCTGGATCGCTGGCCTGTGGCTCGTTGCAATTCTGTTGGTGTTCGTGGGGCCGAAGCTGAGGTTTTGAGGAGGCAAAGCATCCTCCTATGGTTGAGCGATGGAGTTGAGGCGTTGTAAAAGTACCGGAAAGATATCAGATTCAATCCGAATCATTCTGCGAGGAATCATTCTGGTTATGTATTGCAGTCAAATCATCACTTTTCAATATCCAGGGGTATCTTCGAATATCATACAGGCCACCGAATGCTATTAACAGGTTCTGCTGCCCATCCAAATGCTTCCATCTGCTCTTCCATCTCTCACATGCTCACATAATGGTACAGCAATTCTTCTGAATCAACCGTATAACCTTGGGCAAATATTTCTTGACCTGCTTCTCGATCTCCTCATTCTGATTCTGATTATGCTGTTGCCCCCCACCATACTGTTGTTGCTGATTATGCGGCTGCTGATTCGGATAATGCCCTCCCTGCTGTTGTTGCCCATGTTGCTGATATTGCTGCTGCTGCTGCTGCTGCTGGCCCCCCTGATACGGCCTCCCGCCATACCCCGGATGATACCCTCCCCCATGATGACTCTTCAAATCCTCCGGCATAACCGCCTCCCCACCCCTCAGATTCACGAAGATCCTCCCCGCATTCTCCTCCGTCGCATAGCTCAGCCCCAGCTCCCGACACACCTGCTCCACCCGCGGTTTGATCTTCTGCACGTGGCCGGGGCTATGATTCCCCTTGCCCACAATCACGTGGAGGTGTGTCTGGCCCGTGGATTGCGCGTACCGGATGCGCTGCTCGACGATGTCTTCGGCCTCCTCGACGAATTGGCCGTGCAGGTCGATGGTGTCGGCGGCGACGCGGTCGAGCGAGTTGTTCTCGCGGAAGATGTACTCCGAGGCTTGGTGGTTGTAGGTGTCCATCATGGCGCCGTGGCGCTTGCCCTCTTCGGAAAAGGAGTGGGCGGAGGCGCCGTCGCCACGTTGATATGCTTGTTGGGACTGAAGAGGTGAGGGGAGGTTATCTTTAGCCTGGGGCAGTCGGCGAAGGGTGGGGAAGAAGGGTATGTACGCACCTTCGCCATGCAGGAGGAGCGTTTGCCGGCTTCCTGCCGCGCGAGACCTCGGAGACGGTCATACTCAGCTTCGGCATTGGATGAAGACTGGTGGTTGAAGGCTGGGATTTCAGGTGGTTAGTACCGGGGTGGATTGGGAGGTTTATGAATCGCGACGCACCTCCGCCTCCCAATTGGGTCGCTGGATAGGACATGCTTGAAATTGTGCGACCTGTAGGAGGGAAGTCAATGCAGTGATCAAGACTTTGATGGGCTTTATGAGCCCTCCGCGTAACGTTTGATTCTGGCTACATTCACAGAATTCAAAATACATGGGACAATTTGTCCGCAAATGAGAGATATTGTCAAGAGCAAAAAGAAGGTAGGTACGCCATCCCGTCCAAATCCACCTGTTTACCCGCTAAGCTGTTATCTTTGATTCAAAGTATTAGCTTTGATTAGTACAGACCTTTTTGCGTCCAAGAACATTTTTGGTGCGGAAATATGGGACAGATACTCTCCTGGTTGCAATTTTCCTCACTCCGAACGGGCTGATGACCCAGAAGTTTTGAGAATTCGGTGGTTTCCCTCAATGGGGAAGGTTGGCCGAACATCATTTCTCATCCCACGCAGGGCGTCGAAATTTTCAACATTACCTTGTCCTTGGTCCCGGCATCGAAACGCAGTATGTCCTCCACAGATACTAGCTTTCAGGGACATTGATAGTGACTACCATCAACATCGCTCACGCAGCGCCTACAGGTCAACTGAATCGCCTCAGTACAAGCCATCCTTCCTCAATGTTAAAGAAAGACTTTTGGCTGAACGTTGGCCCCCTTGAGTCCATCCGTAGTCTTGATAATGTGTTGAAGGAATGCGATTCCTCAAGATGAGATGATCATTGATCAAGATGCCTGTTTGACTGGTAGATTCCCCAGTCAAGACTCGTGCTTGGACTTCGATTGGAGCTGGTAAAGCCCACCACAAGGGTGATCATGCCACTCATCAATGATTTCGCAATCGTCTTCACCACTGGTCTCGATATTCGTGTAGTGAAAGGAGTCATGGAGATCTTTCGCTGCGGGCGCTCCACAATGGGAGGTCGCCGCGTAGATGCGGCAGATTGAGCACTGACATCTACCACGGCCAGTCAAGCCTTTGCCTGCAGATGGTCGATACAGCTTGTTGAGAATTGGTGGTCTGGCCCCACGTATTCTAAATATATTCCGGGGCTCTTTTGATGTGAGATTCCGTCCATCATAACGAGTACCATGATCGAAGTCTTCGAGTCAGTACTGAATTGCACAATTCATTCGAACTCCTCCGAAACTTGTTTGGGACCAGGCATTCCCGACCAGAGACACATTCGTTGACTCTCAATGGTGTCAGGAAGGGACCCTTTTCTGGTCGACGAGATGGGCTAGATGAAGCGGGCAGCTGCAGATGTCTCTCGATCAAGTGTCCAGACATGGAAGTAATCTCCTCTGCATGGTCTGGAAAATTGCATGGAAAGCAAATACGATTCTGGAACACCGAACACTACACTTTTCGAGACAATACTTCCAGGGGATATTCGTTGACGTCGAAAGCAGGTGAATCTAGCAACACCTCGCAATTGTACGCAAGATATTGCTCAAAGGAATGCACATCAGAAATCTCAAAGCCTTATTCGGTCAAAAAGGATGCGGCCATATTCGGCTTTACAAGGATTGAAGACGATATATGCGAGCTTGGTTTGTGAGGTACGGCATGCTTCTATTACTCTATTTTCAGGCTATTCTTCAAGCATACTCAAATGATGATCCACACCATACGCATAGTTCATCTGACGGCTTCGAGCTGCATGAACGAGAAAAAATCAAACATCTTTCGCTCCTATCTGATTGCCCCGTTTCAACGCATGAAGTTTCTGAGTCTGTGTGCATGTCAATCTAGTGACATAAGCATCTACAGAAGCACCAAAACGTGAGACTATCAAGAAGCGAAGCAATACGCACGTCAGCCACTCAACCCCTCACTCGCCGACCAACATGTGCAGTCCGAAAACGAGGAGTGCAAATACGACTGGTCATTGGCCGAGGCAATGATCAGCAAGCAGAGGGACGCATGCCCGCATAACGAGTGATGAAAATCCCATGATCAGACGGCAGGCCGAACAGGTAGGACTGTTTCACGATTCTCGCTACTCAAATTCGGATGTGCGTAGCCTTTACATGTTGAGCACGACAAGTCGTAGCTCGGGTTTTCATTGTGATGTGCGCATATCCGCCTGTCCGCCCGAATGGCCCTTCAACAGGAAATGACAACGGAGTCTGAACTGGTACCGATAGTAGCAGGGTATAGATGCCTTGATTCGTGAAGCCATGGAGACCCCTGGTCATGAAAGCAGGTATGTCAAAGGAGTTTGGTAGCTGTTCAGCTTCCGGTACGTGCGTGGTCGAATCCCGAAAAGTCCCAATCGCAGCCTGGTTGCGGCTTTCAGGTATAAAGCAGGATTTCTTTGCTGGCAAACCAGCAGTTCTGTCCAACATGAGCAATCATGTGCAATTAAATGTGGGTGACCAAGAATCAGGTCTGTACGCCAATGTGGCACTCTGACCAGGACTACCGGTCGTTCTCTCAGCCCTGGCCCTATCATTCACCTGCCACGCTGATGGTCATCGCTTGAAGCTACTCTACCCTTACTCCTGCGGTCAGGTCCGAAGCTCCTCCACTCATGATGAGAAAGGCCCGGCTCCTTTCAACTCTTCGTGAATTGAGGCGTCGAGCTGCCTGTGATGTCCCGTCCAAACCTTCCTCAGCCCTGAATCATAACAGGATTTTATTGTTCGTCTTTAACTGCTCCAAATTTTCAAATGGACTAAAGTTGGCCTAATGCAAGATACATCTTAATCATCACTGGTGAGTGGAGTAAGATGCAAGTCAATCACATACTCACACTGGCGCGAAGCTAGACAAGAGCCTGCTGGCAGCCGAGCGAACATCGGCCAAACAAGGTGGAATCGGCCTCAGTACACAAGCTCAAGATGTCTGGGGAAGCATCGGACCTCTTATGAGAACCGGCAAGTCCTGCCCCTTTTGAAATGGTAGAGAAAGAAAGCCTCTGGGGGTGCTACCAAACCAGAGCGACAGCACGCTAAAGGTCAGATCATGCGTGATTCCCAATACTTCATGCAGAACAAGTTCTCCCGCTCCTTCCGCGGGACGACAGCGAATCACAAGAGGGTCTCGGTGACGCTGAGCTTGCTCTTCCTGCAGCTCCGAATAGGAAGTGATCCGGACCATCGGACTGCTGACAATCCTGCATTCAACGCTGAACGTAGTCTTCTTCGTGGGGGCTAGTGGGGCCTCATATTTGGTAGCTTCTTCTAGTATTGGAGGCGCGTTTTCTCAATTATGTCCACTAATGTGGGAGATAAGTAGTTAAATCCAGCAAACGTGTGTATACAGGAGCAAGCACGCGGAAAGTCAAGCAACCAAAGCGCAGCATGAGAGGGCAAAAATGCCTCAGCTGTCATTTGACATCCATTTGGATGGTCAACGAGGTCACAGAAAGGATCTTCAGATGCGCAGAAACCGTAATTTGGCTACCGAGGATATATGCTCTCCACAACCCATTCGGGTTCCGGCTACTGTAATGTTCCTGAATGAGGCTCTTGGTCTTGACTGATGGACAAGCAACACTCAACAATCAGCAGATCGAGATGCTGTATGGGGGATCTCACGCCATGCCATCCTAGGAAGATGTGCTGTGATTGTGGGCTATCATCTGGTCTTCCCCGTCTCCGAGCCGTTGGTTGGCAGCGGTGCCCCCAAAATGCGCGCCTTGGTCTGCCACGTCACAACAATTTCCCGAACGTCACTAAGCTGATGCAAACTTGTGCTAGGTCATTCCTTTCCGATCGAATGGAGGTATCTACTACATGACACCAACGCAAACGCGCATATCCTACCATCTCAGGTGTGACTGCTATTGAACTTGATACGCTGGCCATCGACAAGCTGAGCTTTTCTTGCCCTCCCCGCACCAAGCTATGGACCCACTTCGCTCAGGACTCCTCTCCTGCGGTACGAGCAGAGAAATCAGAAAACCCGCGAGTTCCCCCGGCTTTCTCAACCTTCCTTACATACTTCATGTGTACTACCGGACGGATCTTTGTTTGCAGTGAAGAAATATATCGTTTGATCGCATCGTATCTTCACATGAAAAGCGTGAATCAAAGCTTTGGATCCATGCTCCGTTGGAACCTTTCAATCAGGATCCCTGGCCACATTCAGAAGATTGTCTGATCCAGCATTGGACCAAACATAATTTCCCAGGACCTCCAAGGATTTTGCTATCTTACACCCCCCAAAAATCAGAACCTCACAGGACACCTTATCCCGGGATTTTAAACCAAGCGCAAAATTTCTTGAACTCCATTCCCCATAGGAACATTGAGCACCCGCTCCTGGATAATGAGGTACTTCCCTAAACCCCCGTTCAACCATGCTTTGTTTGGTCAAGTCGCAAGCGGAGCTCATTCAATGCTTTCGTCTCTTGTGTGCATCTCTCTTTAGCTTGCAAAAAAAGAAAAGCTCTTGATACTATGGCACCTCCTGTGGACGCTGTAGCTACAATGATCCCCGGACACGGATATGTTGTGTGTGTGTGCACCTGTGAACCATAGGTCGCTGGCTCCATGGACTCGCACTGGATAACCAGGATATGGATGGAACCTTGAACGCGAGACCTGCTAAATCCTTGTCATTTGAACCACGCTACCCTGAAGCATCTCGGATCCTGGATTTCAAGGAGGTGCTCTAGCACTCTCGAGGCTGTCAGTTAGCAGTCTCGACTTTTCTGATGCTTTGCATGGGCTGTGTGAAATGGCTTGTCCAAGACCACAGGTTGGCCTTGTCTCTACGTTGTTTCTGGACGTGCGTCTATCTTCATTTGGTCTGGTGCCCACTGCTTGTACCATCAAGCGCCTCGAACTCTTTCGACAATGTCCCGATGAGGTCTCATTCTTGGTCTGGTATCTTCATTATCTCTCTTCAATGGAATCCTCGGTACCAGGAGCAATTGACATTCTCTGGTGCCATGATTGGAGTTCCCTCGTTCGACCGGATGTATAGCCTAGACTGGTCTTCACGTTGAGCTCTCGGCTGCCGTCCCCATGGTCTGCAGGAACAGCTTCAGATCCTCGGCCTCGGATGGATTTGTTCGTGCAAGAGTCGTCGAAGATCTGCCTTATCTCATACATTTGCCCAGAATGTGTTATACCCTAGTCATGTCAAGCTCACTGTCACTATGCTACCATTGCTTTCACTTATGTGAGGAAAGTCATTTGCAAGTACTGATACGTTGATTTCAGAATATCAAAGATTACTGCAAGGAAAACACGTGGAACAAAAACTGGACAAGACTCGGCTTCTTCCAGGGGATTCTCTCTTCATTTGGCCATCTCTTCAACATCGACATCAAGTGCTATGGCCAAGTCCAAGGCTGGAACCAAGGCAAAGGACACTCGTAGGCATGGTGGATCAATCAGAGATCATACGCCTAAGCTGGATACCTTCCGTCAAGACCGTGATCCCAGGCATGGTTCTGAAGTCGTTCAATGCAGTGCTACTATCTCGCATGATCTCTACGGGGCTGCTCCAGGCTCAGCTTTGATTGATGACTTCCCGAGTATGGACTACTCTTCTCATATGACGATGGATCGGGTTTTCTCGCAGCCGGAATGCCATGGAAACCAAATGCATGCCCCTACCATGGGTTTTCTTCCTACATCTACGTATGACATGCAATCATGCTGCACTTCCACAGCTATGGACCCAGTACTTGGCCTTTCGGATGAGTTCAGTAGTAGTTCAATTGGAGGTTTTGATTATCCTCTGGCTCATGATGCAAACCCTGGTGGTACCAGCCCACTCTACACGACGAATTCCATGGGCTACAGCGGCACCTTCCCAGATGGAATGTCTATCAATGAAACCAGTGGATCGCACCCAATGTGCAGCCAGACCAGTAGTTCAGGAATCTCCTCTTACACGTCTACATGGAGTAATCAAGGTTCCAGTCCAGGTTTTCCAGGAGTGTCCATGCCCCATGTGATCCCGGAGGCGCACTTGATGAGCATGACGACCTCCAATTTTGGGTCTTCCCTGTCGCCGCAGTCCCAGGAGCCCTACATCGCTACGCCCTCGCCAATGCATCCAATGGAGGAGAGCTACTGGTCAACAAACGAGCCTCTTTCTCATGAATTCCCCAGGACAGGATCCTTTTCGTCGCATGGTGCTCAGGGCTATCTGAGCTTTGCCCCAAATGTTTACACTGATCAAAGGTTTGACTTCTTCAGCGACAACCAGATATCGTTTGACACGTATCACAGCACAGTGCGGCCTAGGCCTTCACACCATCGAACTACGCTGCCAGATGTGAATGCCTGGCAGCAAGCTTCGACCCAGTCGTATGCCATGAATCAGTACGCAGGCCTTATCACCCCCTCACGACGTTCAAGTGAGGGGGAGTCTACCAGCACTGCACGAAGACATCGTCACTATCAGCGCAAACCCAACGAAGACGGCTTGTTTCACTGTCCCTACGAAACGACTGAAAATTGCAAACATGCGCCCGAGAAACTCAAGTGCAACTATGAGTAAGTCTGAAAAGCACTGTCATGTTAGCCGCTGGTTTGCTAATCAGGAAACAAGTAAACACCTTGATTCGCACTTGAAGCCGTACCGGTGCAGGAATGCGGAGTGCTCAATCCTGAAATTCTCGTCAACAGCTTGTCTTCTTCGGCATGAGCGAGAAGCACATGGTCTGCATGGACACGGCGAGAAGCCGTACCTTTGCCTGTTCCGCGACTGTGACCGTTCCCAACCCACCCAAGGCTTCCCGCGTCAATGGAATCTCCGTGACCACATGAAGAGGGTTCACAATTTCGTCGGCTCCGACAACAGCGAACATGGGTACCCTTCGCCGCCTGCCAGTCCTAACCGTGAGGAGGAGTCCGAAGGTCTATCTCGAAAGAAGAGAAGTCCGGAGCCGCTTCAAGGGGCCAAAGCCAAGAAAGTCAAAGCCGGGACTCCTACCGTCGCTCGCAAGGCCTCGCAATCCATCCAATCTGACCGTGAAGAGCTCAAGCGACTGCAGGTGCAGATCGAACGAAAATATGGCAACTCTGACATATCGCGGACGTCGGTTCTAGCCGAGTATCAGGCCGACGTAGGTCGCCTCCACTCCCTCTTGGATTGCATCCGGAGAAAGGAGACCTCCCGGAAAGGCCACTAGGCTTGCAATATTTCCACGGACAAACAGCACAACGTCTTTTCTTCCTTTACTACTAGAGAGTTCAATCACGGTTCAGTCACCACAAAACATCCAGCTGTTCCAGCCTGCTGGCTTTTCCTTACTTTTATCTCGGATTTTCTGGACTCTTGGTGGTATGGCCTGGTTGATCTCGGCGTGTGGCCGTGCTCCCTCTGGTGATCAGCTGTGAATCGTCACGTTCATGTTTCACGAGCATCTGCTATCCTGGAACATCACCTGAGCAAACCTGCTGGAGAACAGGATGCCCCTGTCACCATGGACCACGGCCATGTTATGGATTTCATTTTGTACTGTTTCCATTTGGTCCCCGGTATCTCTGTCGTGCTTTTGCTTGGTTAATGTCCTAACGTACATCTATGGAAGGGAGGAGCAATTCTGTCGGGTCAATGGCCAAATTCCTGGTATGGGCTCTCGCGCCTTCAATGGCAACCTCGCCTATGAATGGCCTCACTTGCCTTTTGGATCAACCGCGTGGAGAGGAGGCACGGCCAGTCCTGGCATTTTGGGATATACATACGGATATACATTTGGAGGTCGCTTTCTACGTTGCTTTCCGTCCAGCTTCCGTAACGTTACTTGTGCTAGTTGTGGCTCGTTCGTTCAATGTGAGACGTAAAATGAAATGTTTGAAATAAGCCGGCACTGCCGCAGCTCTCTAACTCTCACCGTCTGCTGACTTTCGACGCGTATATGCGTGATGTCTGACGGTTATGGCATCTTTCCTTTTCTCTTGTTCCTGCAGCAGCCAGCGAAGCACGTAACCTCGTCGACACTTCGCCATCTCGCACTCAGTCCCCACGATATTCGAGTACCCCATGTCTCATTCACTTCCTAGCTCAACCTCGAAATGGTGCGCCTGAGATCGTCATACAGTAGCAAGAAGCCATCAAGGCTCTAGATTCACTTTGCGCTGTACGGGAGCGACGATATCCGGGCCTTATCGATCCATTGTTCCACGCGACAAGTCGGTCATGCTTTGATTCGAGACACTGGGCATCCTCTTGAGTAGATTTAGCCTCTTCCAGCCTCCTCTCTTTGCTTTTGATCGCTTACAAGGATGGGATACGTCTATCGCGGCTCAGAAGGAGTAATGCGCGGCAGCAGTTTTCTACTTGCTTGCGCGCCTTTATGTTTTTGAATGTCTCTCCTTCCCTTGTTTGCGCGTCTCGAACCCAAATTTCATAGGAAATATATCGTGGGCGGCTGTGGAGTCTGCATCGGATAAAACGGTGATGCTTTATCGGGACGTGGGATCTGCAAGCTGAGGCAACTGGGAGATCTTTTCAACAGCACGTCAGATCAGACCAAGCTATTTCTCTACTGTGGCATCGGATATGGAGTCAGACATTGATGACTACAAAGGAAGCCTGCTGCGCTCCTGGATGCAGAATTGGAGCCGTCTTTCTCTGTCTTAACCAAAGGATCGGGCAGGCCTCTTCCCCTCAGCTGGATTCGAATACCCATTGGGGCGACCGACAAGATGTTCTCGGCTTCACCCTTTCCTCGCACACTGTCACTGCTATCAGCATGCCTCGTCTCCGCTTTGACCATACCTGGCCCCGACGGAGTGTTGGATACTCTCGAGCCGTTCGAGCCCACTCCTAATCACAATCTCTCGTACGTCTTCCTTCGTTCCATACATGTCCAACCCATCTCATAACCCCCCTTTCCCACCCGCTCCTGACTCAAACCCGTCACTGCCCTCAGTGTCAATGGCATCGATCCAACGCACTACAACGTCCCCGGCACCGAAGTCTGGGTCGGGATCGAAAAGACGGGCGGCCTCCTTGACCAGGACGCAGTCCTCGCCATCATCGACCAGACGTACGAGGAAGTCGCTACAAATCCCCGCGGCAGGACCATGAACCAGGACGGCGTGCGCGTCTTCACGGTGCAGTACCAGACGGGCAGCTACTACTTCGAGGTTTACCGGCTCTTCCCGCCCCGGCCGGTCGAGTGGGAGTGGATCGCCGATGCGCTGGTGGGCTTGCGGACCGTCATGACGTTGCCCGCGGCGCAGGGCGGGATCGGAGTCCGCTCGATTGAGTTCCTGGGAGGCTACGGGGGGCCGTTCATGCTTTGGAGAGGGTGGATCGGGGTGGGGAGACCACCGGGGCCGCCAGAGGATGCGGTAGCGCAGAATGGAGCGGTGGCGACGACGTAGATCTTGGGGAGGTTTGAGTTTTTGGGTGGGATGGAATGCAATTGAGGCGTAGGGAGTTTATTCGTCTGGGAAGGGGGGGGGCGCCGATGAGCATGTTCTTCTTACAATTTCCTCATCATCTATCGGAGCCTACTCAAGCTTGGAGCGCAAAGTAATGGGCAATCAGCAATGCAGCTACATTCTAGATCACCCCTACTGTCTAATTTTGAGAAGAGGAATTCCTAGCTAGCGATCATTGTTGACAATTCCCCCTGAATCTCCCCATGACCCTGTGGGAAAATCCAGATTGTGTCACTCCCTCCAATCCTCCACCTTCTCCTCAACAACACCAAATCAAAATCCACATCCTCCCCAGAATCCCGTCTCCTTACTTCTCACAATGCACACCCCCTGACCCTCCTCTTTCTCCCCAGTCTAAACTCCCCCCAAACCCCTCCCCACCTATCGCCAAACCCCCACTGGCCCACCCAACCAACAACCAAAGACCCCTCAACCCTCCACCCCACCTCATCCATTCTAACAACCACTCACCCTCCCATTGTCATTCTCAACACACACAATCCAACCCCCCACCCACCTCTTCCTCCAACGCAACCAACCCCCCCCCCCGGCAGCACCACGGACCATGTCCCCCCCCTCCACCCCCCTCTCCATCTCTCTCTTCGCCTCCACGCAACTCACCCTCCTGGCCACGGAATCCGCCGCCGAAGCCACCCAGACATCCCACCTCCTCTCCTCCTCCTCCCCCTCGCAACTCGCCGCCGCGGGCCTCGCGCTCACCAACCTGGTCCTCCACCATCAACGCACGGGGATGGGCGGGAAAACGATATTCGAGTTGGAGGTGGATCGTGCGATAATTGGAAAAGGAGGAGGGGAAGGGAGTCATGGGGGGATCAGGGTGGGGGATGTTGTGAGAGTGGCGGAACAGCCCAAGGGGAGTGAGAGGAGGAGGGAGAAGGCTGGGATGGAGGGAAATGGGGTGGAGGGGGTGGTTGTGCGGACGAGGGGGATGGGGGTGGAGGTGGCGGTCGGGGGACGAGATGGTGGAGGGGAGGGGGAGGGGGGGTGGGAGGGCATGGGGGTGGGGATGGGGAGATTGTGGGTGTGAGTGCTGCGTATGTGATACTGTTGTCTTTCTCGGGGGTATGGGGCTTCCTTTGGGTGGGCGAGTCTGGGGGTTTGGGCTGATACGTATGGAGGTATACAGGGTCAAGCTCGCGAATGATGTGACGTATAAGAGGTATGTGAGGCTGTCTGCTCCTTGGTCATGGAAGTGAAGAATGAGGATCGTGACTGATCGAGTGTACGCATACAACAGGATGAACCAGACGATGCAACGACTACAGAAGATGACCGACAGCGAGCATACCCCCCTCATGCGCATCCTCTTCGGCCTTGACTCGCCTACCCCTTTACCCGACACACTCCCCGATCTCGACTTCTTCGACCAAACGCTCAATGAGTCCCAGAGAGATGCCATACGCTTCGCCCTCGAATCAAGGGAGGTGGCATTGATACACGGTCCCCCCGGCGTTGGTTCCTCCCTCTCCTACTCCCTTTCCCCAAAATCCACCATCAAAGCCTCTTTTCGCCCCCCTCTCCAACGAGATAAAAGCCAGTGCAAGTACTGATGATCCTGGGGGGTTATTCCAGACAGGCAAGACATACACGCTCCTCGAACTCCTGCGCCAACTGGTCCTCGTCCGCAACCTCCGCTGCCTCGTCTGCGGTCCCTCCAACATCTCCGTCGACAACATCGTCGAGCGCCTCTCCCCCCTGAAACCCTCCATACCGATCCTGCGCCTGGGGCATCCAGCGCGCTTACTCCCCTCCGTGCTGAACCACTCCCTCGACGTGCTGACGACCAGCTCCGAAGCTGGCGGGATTGTGCGCGATGTGAGGAAGGAGATGGATGCCAAGCAGGCGTCCATCAAGAAGACGCGCAACGGTCGGGAGCGGAGGCAGATCTACGGGGATCTCAAGGAGCTGCGGAAGGAATACCGGGAGCGCGAAAGGGGGTGCGTGAGCACGCTCGTGGCGCAGAGCAAGGTCGTGCTGGCGACGTTGCACGGCGCGGGGGGCCACCAGCTGCGCGGGGAACGGTTCGATGTCGTGATCATCGACGAGGCGAGTCAGGCGCTGGAGGCGGCGTGTTGGATCCCGCTGCTGGGGGCCCGGAAGGTGGTGTTGGCGGGGGATCACCTGCAGTTGCCGCCGACGGTCAAATCGTCCCCTTCTTCCTCTCCTGCTTCTGCTGCTGCTGCCCCAGCTCCTGCGCCTTCGCTGAGCGGCAACGACAAGGACTCGAACAACAACAGCAGCGCCAACGCAAAACCCAAACCTCCCACAGGCAGCACCCTCGAACTCACCCTCTTCACCCGCCTCCTCTCCCTCCACGGCCCGGGGATCAAACGCATGCTCACGACCCAATACCGGATGCACGCTCTCATCTCCTCCTTCCCGTCCACCGAACTCTACGAGGGCAAACTCCACCCCGCCCCGGCCGTCGCGGACCGCTTGCTCACCACCGTCCCCTACCCCGTCCGCGACACGGACGACACGCGCGAACCGCTCATCTTCTACGACACGCAGGGCGGGGATTTTCCAGAAGGTGTGTCCTCCGCCAGGGAAGAGGGGAGTTCAAGCAAGAAGGATGATGATGATGAGAAAGAGAAGAGAAAAACCATCATGCTGGCGGACTCGAAGTGCAACCCCTCCGAGGCCCTGCTGGCGGCGCGGCACGCGCGCTCGCTCATCGCTGCTGGGGTGAGAGAGGAGGATATCGCGGTGATCACGCCCTACAACGCGCAAGTCTCGCTGCTGTCGAATCTCCTGAAGGGGGATTTCCCGGGGCTGGAGGTGGGGAGTGTGGATGGGTTTCAGGGGCGGGAGAAGGAAGCCGTGGTGGTGAGCTTGGTGCGGAGTAATGTTGATGAGACAGTGGGCAGCGGTGGTACGGGGAGAGGAGAGGCGGAGGTGGGATTTCTGGCGGAGAAGCGGCGGTTGAATGTCGCGATGACGAGGCCGAGACGGCAGCTCTGTGTGATTGGGGATAGTGAGACGGTGGGGCGGGGGAGTGGGTTCTTGAAACGGTGGATGCGGTTTCTGGAACAGGAGGCCGAGGTGAGGTATCCCGATGTTGGGGAGGTGGTGGGACAGTGACGAGGGGCCCCGTGGTGCGGGATGATGAGAGAGAGGCTGGTGGTGATGGGAAGTTAAGGTGATCGGGTGTCCAGTTGGAGGTGCGACGGGATGGGATATCAACTGGCGAGTCTTTCGAGGTATGGTTTCGGGATGATAATCACTTTGATACGAGCTGATGTAGCTACAACAGAGCAAGCTGCAAAGACCTATTGCCAGATACGCAACCATGATCAGCACTTCCTCAACCCTCCTGTTCAAAAAACCAGAAATCGAAGTCCAAAGAGGAGCAAATCGTCCCCGATGCTGATAGACTTCAGCTATTGCAATGTGATTTGCAGGCCTTGCTTTGATTGCTCCGGTATACTCAACATGTCGTGATCTGAAGGTGAACCTCGCGACCACCATTGTAAAACCAAGATCTTGATCAGCTCACATAGCAATCGAAAAGAAATTCCTCATATGGCTGGCAAGGCATGTAAAACTCCCCTCAAGAATCCTCAATATCGTCATAATCGTCCCCAAACCCCAAACCCCTCGTATCCTCCTGTCCCTCCACACTGTCTGATGAAACGACACAAGACTCCCTTGCACGCTTCCGACCAAGGATGATCGGCTCCGGGGTACCGGGGATCAGCCCCTCATTGTACCTATCCGGCTTTCTGAACATCAAAGCCTGTCGCTGCCTCCGCGCCTGTTGATGCAGACGAAGCTGTTCCGCTCGCATCTGCTGCGGCGGCGTGGTGATTGCTGAGGGGGACCAAGCGGAGGAGGAACCGTTGGTTGCGGACGATGGCTGCACAGTCATGGACTCTGCACTCGGGTGCGCAGGCGATGAGAAGCTGGTCACCGACGAGGCCGGCTCCACGGGATTAGCCTGGTGTTTCTGCAAGGGCATAGGGGTGAAAGGTGGATGTGAGGTCACGAATGAGTTTCGAGCATGGGCAGAAGCTGGATTTGGTCGTAGGGGTGTGATTGCCGAGAAGGCAGAGGATGATGGCGAGAAGGGCGAGCCTGGTACAAGCGTGTCTTTGGGACTGATGGCCGAAGGTGAGCCTGACTTGAGGCTGTTGTCGGAATCGGTATGGCTCTCGTCGTGTGGTGGGTTTTCCTTGGGCAAATCTACCCGTGCTTCCTCAATGGCGGAGTTATCATGTTGTGCTACTGAAGAAGAGCCTTCAGGCGATGAATCTTCCCCAACAGCTGCAGTAGTTGAATCAATATCTTGAGCTGGCGACGAAGCAGAATTGTGTGGCGATGAAGCAGAGCTGAGAGGCGACTCGTCAAGTAAGTGCGGGTTCTGCCTAAGAGGACTGGTTGCAATTTCTCCGACCATAGATGGCTGAGTGCGTGACTGCCTTGACGATGAAGATTCAGGATACTCATTCCCTCCTTCTTCGTTCGGCTCCTCAAGGTCCCAATCATCGTCACTGGCGTCATCCTTGCCAAACACAAACCGGCGCCAGATGGATTCCTCATCTTCGACCACTTGCTCAGCCAGCTTTCGAGTCATTATAGCCACAGGCTCTTGAGTATGCTCAGCATTTCCAGGTTGCTCAGGCTCTATTGTTCCCTGTAATGATGATTTTGCTCCCACTTTGACACCGGTTTGCGCCATTGGAATCGAAGCAATTTGGTCTTCTGGCTCTGCACTGACAACATCGTCGCTAGGTAGATTGACGAACGTCTTCCAAAGAGTTTCCTCTTCATTCAGTACCTTGCTGGGATCTCCAGAAAGATCTTCCATTGGCATGGGATGTCCGCCTTTGGCGTTACGCTCTGCCATCGATTGGCTTTTGGCTTGGGATGCCCGCTCAGCTCGTTTGATCAATGGGGACGATGACGCGTTTCCAGACATGCTCGACTGATCCCCAAACGGGCTGACGTTGACGAGAGCATGTTCCTCCTTTGAGCTGTCCGAGTGGAGATCAAAGGCTTCAGCTGCCGCCCTTGGTGCAGCTTTCAAATCAATCTGATTGTCCGTGATATTTTTAACGTCTTGGACAATGGGGCCTGGGTGCCTTGGTTGTATTTCCGTTGCCACGATTTTCGGAAATCCTGGGGCTGGATCATACTCCGACGGTGTCTCATATCCTGAGCCTGCTTGGTTGAACTCATGCTCTTCATCAGGGGCTGCCCCTTGGCTGTCTTCCTCCGAGGAAAGGGTCGCCTGTTCTTCTTCATCCAGTCTCTCGCCATTCTGACTTGAGGAGGAGGCCGATGGTATGGACGCGGTTGTCATGTTGAGTTCGGAGCCACTGCGAACGAGATTTGATGGTGGCGTCATTCCCTGAGTGGCGAGTCTACCCATAACGAATGGATTGGGATACCGGTCTTCGTCATCGAGCATGTTGTCAGAAGCTTCGTCGACACTTTCCGACCCTGGTGAGCCATTACCATCGGCGCTGTTTCCGATGCTTTTATCAACAGCACTCCCAATCCTGACACTGATATCTGCTTGACTGAGGTGATCCTGTGAAGGACGCGAAAATTGGCTTCTGCTGTCGAAGTAAGATGTATTTTTCATGCGTGGTCTCTGAAAGGCCAATGGGTCCTGACGAGCCCTATCAGTCAGGCGCCTACGCTTGCCGATCTTTTCCTTCTCTTCAGCAGCGGTGAAGTTGTACTTTGTTGGCGACGTCCGGTTGAGACCCATCCAATCAGGCCTGCTAAGAAGGCGCCGACGGTACTCTTGGATCTGATCAATTTCCATATCCTCGGCTTTCTTGGGCGGCTGATGAGCCTCGGGGGCGCTCTCAGACCTCGATGCGGAGGATGAAGGTTTGGAGGATGCCTTCGAGCTGATGGTCATTGGAGATGAGCGGGCTCCTTGTGCTTTCTGCTTCGTTGGTCGTTGACTGCCATTACTTTCAGCACAGGGCACTTCCAGCTTTCTCTTGAGCGGTTGTGGTCGTGGTTGGAGGGAATCAAGCTTTTGGACCAGTGGCCTTGTTGTCTTGAAGTCTTCGAGCCTCTTTTGATCCTGATCATCTATATGAGAAAGGAGGCGACCCCGGCCTGCGTCAGAGGGAGTGCCAGAGCCCTGTATCCAATTTGGCAACAGTGGCGCCATTGATGGTGGTGAAAACTTGACAGGTCCATACCCTGCTCGGACCTTGGCAAAATGCTTCTTCTGGGCAACAATAGCAGCATCATTTCGACTATGGCGAGATCGATTCAGCGACCCACCTACCCAATTCATAGTATTTGTAAGTACACATAGGAAATGTCGCGGAGCTGTAACGAGTGGGTTGGGAAAGTTGAACGGCGCGTTGGGTAGAGCGCCGACCAATTCGGTAGCATGACATAGCCATTAAATGTGATGTTTACCGCAAAAGGAAAGACTGCTTTTATTCAACCCTGAACCGCAGGCAGACAAATCTTTTTCAGAGCCTGAAATAGAATTCCAAGAGTGAGAGTATATTGGTTCATCCTTCTTTTGCAATTCCTTCATCCAGGGGTTCAATTCAGACTGTAACGCAACCGTATTACAGGGAAAAGCCAACTCACGAATGCATTCCCAATATCTTTTGGGGTATCTCGAATGCTATATATCACAATGCTCGCTGTCATCATCATTACAGGTATTCCCATGCTATGCAGGTCCTTCATCCCTATCATTCTGCGTTTCATCCGGAAACGCGTTTCCATACTGGTAGAAGTTGTAGTTTGAGGTATCCATTCTAAGGCCAACGGGGTATGCCTCAACAGGGAACGGGGACATTGAACCGAAGCCTTGCTGGGTCGCAATGTCTTGTCTAGCAAGGATTGGCTGCACTGCAGGCGGTTGGGCAAATGCTGTATCACCATTGTACCTTTGTAATGGTGTGCTATGCGCCAGATGACCGTTCATGGGCATTGGCAGTCCATTAGAAGGATGCTCAGTCGGGCTGCGCGTGCCATCATGAGCGAGGAGAGCCATTTCGTGAGGCCGTGATTGCGCCACGTGGGCAAGGGCGTTACTCATTGCGGAGTTGAATGGATGCTGATTGCATCCAGTACACATGCAGTCACCACACTGGCACCTTCCCCGGTTTTGCCATTGAGGATCGGCAGATATCAGTGACTGGTACTGATGCTCTGTCATTGGATTCTGTCTTGTAGCCATGCCCTGATATATCGGAAACGGACCAGTGCAAGAAGCGAGGTCTTCAGCTTCCCGTCGACGGGGGTTAAGCGCTGCGTGATATCAGTATCTACAACCTGGTGAGTACTGACCTAGCCGGGTAGCTTACCTGTGTGTGAAGGAGCATGAGTGCCAAAGGGTGGAATCAGAGGGCTTTCGTTCTGCGGCACGTTCGAAGGACCGGTGTTGTAGGCATCATCGAAACCGGCGTGAGAATGTACAGAAATCGGCGAAAAGTTGCCGTCATTTGATGGAGCACCAGGCGCTGGTTGGAAGTGCCCAGGAGGTCGCTTTGAGTGACACTGACAGGAGGAGGGTTCCTGGGCCACAATATTCTGTCTCGAGTTTGCCGCGAGCATCCGATTGTAGTCGCTCGCCACTGCCCGGTCCTGGAGGATCTGAGGATCGACATCGGGCGTCTCATTGACGTTTTTCACCCGCGCACTGTGAAAAGTAGAGCCTTTTAAGCACTCGTGATTGCCGCTAGCCTTATTCTTACAGCTACATGGCGTGCCTTTATAGCTCATGGCGTTAGTTGGCAAGTTATCCGCATTCCTTGGAGAGACATACTGCTGGGCATTGCTACCATCAATATCATGCGTGGACCTGCGCAATCACAAGTAGTCTTGTCGGGATGAGAGCAATGCTTGAGCGGCCTTCCCGTTTTCCTCACAGCGATCATCCAACGGTCAAAATGATCACATAGTGAAGCACGGTGGCCGCGGACGCAGCTTACGCTATGATGGTTTGTGAGTACATGGTACCGTGGCTTACATCCTGGGCAATCTCACCAGGCCCATTTCTTGCCCGTTTCGTCCGTTGGCATCGTCAAAGGATGGTTTGGCGGGTCTGTCTTGTCGTTGTCGTATAAGATACAGTGCAAGTGCTTCAAGATGAGTACCTTTGAGTCATTTGTTTTTCTAAAGCGGCTGATCGGTTCCCAATGAAAAATTCTCCGACAGTCACTGCGGACTCTACAGGACAGGGATACTCGATTGAGTGAGGAGCATATGGAAATGAGAAAATTCCGGTACGAAGCGTAGAAAGCATCGTCTCGTCCGGATTTGCGAGATGGGGTGACTTGTTAGTGCAACGTTTCGATGAAAGCAAAGATGATGCTTCATTTTGCCGTTTAGGTCACTGTGGCCCTGTCCCGCCCTGCCCGCCTCCCCGCATCCCGGAACCTTAGGCTTGGCCATGGCTAAAGTCGCTAACGCAGCTACCCGAAGTTCTAGCACATTTCTCCGTGGGGTTGAAAACTTGAAATTCGTGTATTTGGACATGATCCATACATCAATATCATGGTATCAGACCTCATGTGAAGTAAAACTATACGGAAGTATTCATCATGTAACCCCGAGCACCGAGCATCCCTCTACCGCTCCCTTACCTGGCCTTCCCCTGTGCTGAAAACCGAACTGTTCTCCCAATACTTCCCTGTAATGCCCCCAATATCTGCAAAGGCCAACCTAACAGGAATCTTGGCACCATCCACTAAAGACCTTTAGCATAAAAGACACGATATGACGATGCTGTACCAGACTTACTTGGAGACTTGGTTGGGCTGCCGACCAGCCTCCCCATGTCGGTATTCACCCAACCTGGACAGCAGCTATTGACCGTCACGTCTGGGTGATTGCGACCAAGTATTCCGGTCGCGGCATTGACAAATGCTTTGCTCACTCGATAGGCATTTCCAGGGTAGCCATGTTGATGCTCCGTAGTTGGATCATCATCGACACAGGTCTGCCATACCACTATGAGTGCTGTAATCGTGAATGACGGCTGCGACTTACCAGGTACTCTTGCACGAAAGCATTCAACTCTGGCAAAGTCATCTTGGGGTTTCTGATCCGCTGCTGTAATGCTGAACTCCACCCATTCAGAGACGAGCCTACAGAAGAAATATTGACAATGCGACCATTCTGTCTCATTGATGGTATGAATTGTTGACACATCTGAATGCAAGCTTTAGTTCGATGTCGCTGTAAGATCCTGACACAAAGAGTACTGACCCGCAATGTGCCATAGAAATTTGTTTCAACTGTCTTATGCACGTTGTCTTCACAATAGTCATTTTCGAGCTGGACAGCGCCATTGTTGACGAGAACATCGACAAGCTTATGTTCCCGGACGACATCTGAATGGAACTTGCGAATGCTGTCCGAGTCATCAACATCGAGTTTGCTGTAACGTATCTCGACATCTGTGGCTGGGTTGATGTCCAGCTTTGAGCCTTTCCGAGAAGTAGCATACAAGATCAGGGGGACGTGAGGAGGTTTGGTCGCAAGCGACTGGACAATGGCCTCTCCAATGCCCCGGTTCTGATGAGGTCAGTCCTCTGATCGATAAAGGGGCTGGGAGATGTCTCCAACGCACGCCACCGGTGATCACTGCAATAGTCGGACGTGACATGGTGGTTCAGATGACCCAGTCAGCACTTGTTTTGCGATCTCAAATCGTGTAGCGTATAGATCAAGGCAGGGTCAAATGAAGCACAAAAAGTTCATATGAAGGCACTCAGAACGTACGCGTGGCAATCTAGAACAGTTTGAGGGCTCAGAAAGACTCATTTGAAATTCGTGGTCGTCATCGATTTTAGGACGTGCGCCACCCTCCTCCTTAATGAACAAGGCGGCATCTCGCACCCACCGTCATGGATGAAGGTGTTAGGCATACATATGTTTACGGATGCACGTCTTTGTACTTTATGTAGGCAAAGTAAGTAGCAAAACCGTCAATCCAATCATGGATGGGCTAAGTTTGCACAGGACCAGTCGGATTTGCGAGATCAGAGGCGCAGCAATGGGCTTCTGTGAACCACAATGGGACGGACTGTATGGTAGGGCGACATCAGTAGCACCTGCGGAACAACACGATACTGCTGCGATCAAAAAATAGACGATAGACCTCCTCCGTGATATTCGCCGCATCGTGGTGGATGAAATAGATCAGATGCCAAGGCTTTTGTCCTATCCGAACAAACTCGAAAATCAATGCGTCCGCAAAATTGCGGTCTTTTGGCTGCAAGGCAAATCCACTGACCAGCTCTAGGATGGACCATGCCAAAAGATGCTAGTGCTCCTACACTGGCCGCTACAGAAACTGCCAGTCATGCAAAACCTTCAGTCGGCCATGCTGAGTCGCAGCCACCGCGGGCGCCCTGGTTAAGGACCCCAGAAATCGTCAAACGCGTCTTTGACCGATTTCCATTCCGAACCTACGAGGCTTGTGAGCTGCCACAGGGTCGTACCGGCTCTGGAAACCAACATGCCTTGTTCGTTTTCACGACGGAAGCCGACGCTGAGGTCGGGAGGCCTTCCTACAATCCTGGGTGTCTGAAATGGCAGGTTAGCATTGTCCCAACATGGAAGAAGTGAGATCACCTTGCTGATGCCTCAATTTTAGGCATACTTGCGTTTTCAGGGCCTTGACTTTAACACTGTCCCCTCGAACAATCATGCCTCCCCAAGTGGCGCCCTCCCGTACCTGTTGCCTGCAGAATCTACTTCGTCAGGGAGAGCACCCATCCCTTCAAGCCGGCTTCAGCGCTGGCTTAAAGATGGAGACCAATCTCGCGCGAAGAGACGGCAGGACCGAGGATCCGGCGAAGGAACGCCGTTAGAAGACAAGCAGATGCGTTATGATGCATACCTATCTCTACTTGATCATAAGATACGCAACGCATATGTGAGATTACCCTGCTTATTTCATGTATACGCCTGACCGTACACAGCTTTACGCCCTCTATCTTTGCCCTTCAAATTTTGACTTCATTGCACGGCCGCTCTATGTCGATCCATCCACGTCAAACCGTCTCACCCGTCTTACAGTCTCAATCCAACTTCGTGATGCTGCTCAAGCCGAATTGCTGAAGCAAGCAGCAAGCATAGACGCCGAGGTTCTGTATCAAGGAAGCTATCAAGCATTTGAGGCTTTGTCGGAGCTTCTTGGAGAAGGACGATACTTCTTCGACGAACAGAAGCCAGGTTTGTTCGATGCGAGTGTTTTCGCATACACGAACATCCTGTTGGACGAAACTAAAACATGGAAAGAGACCAGGATGATCGAGGACTTGCAAAGATTCGAAAATCTAGTCAAGCATAGGGAACGTCTCCTGCAACAATTTTTCTGATTTTCCAAAAAAGGTCGAGCCTACAAGAGGTTTCGATGCATGTGGTCGCGAACATTCTGATCGTGCGTCCGACCTCGAGCTAGATCCTACAAATGCAACTCCGCAAACGCTCTCTCAGAATGCCTTGGAACACCCGCTATGTTCGCCGTTCAAGGACGTCATGCAAGGGGTTGGCGCTCTAATTCGCTCGTGGGCCTTCCGACCTACAATTTCTGATTCAAAATAAGTGTCCAATTGCATTTCACAGCAACAATGGGGTATCGATCAACGCCATCTGATGGTTTCCGCCCCTATGCCAAAACCGCCCCAAAGGAGCTGTCTCTCAGATCCTCCACCAAATCCTCAACATTGCTCAAATACCGCCCTAGCAACGCCTGCTTCTCATCCGTCGTTTTCGTCTCGCCCTCCCTTCCCCCACTCCCCGACCGCTTACTGGGCGTCCTCTGCGGCCCTGCCAAGTTGCCTGCTCCCCTACCAGCAGCCGTTTCGGGCATGAGATAAAAATAAAAAAATTCAACCACTCTCATCTTGACCTCTCTTCCTGTACTGCCGTTCTTGAAGAGGCTGGTGATGGCAAGGAGACCATCGACGCGCTCGAAGCAGCGAATGTTCTTGGGCCGTTCCAGCAAAGCGGTCACCAGGACCAGCACGGTCGATGACTGGATGGCGGGGCATAATGTCGGATCAAGGAGATCAAGGAGCAAATTCATGTAGATTTCGCGCGCGAAGAGAGAGCGGGATGGTGGATGAATGAGGAGGGCGCCTTGAAGGAGATCCAAGGTGGATACCAGGAGGAGATCGTTTGCGCCCGTGGACGAGCGGGAGAGTAGACGTTCCAGGGTTAAGGTGAGGCGCATCGCGACTACATCATTCGCATGCTCTTAGTTTTGTTTCGCTTGCCACCAGCTTGGTCTGTCGCTGTCTGAAGGGGGAGGAGGCCAGGAGACAAACCATTCCATTCAAACCCCTCTTGCAGCTTGAAGAATTCCCTGAAAGCTGGATCATCTCTCAATTGCCCCAGATCTTTTGGCGGCTGACGGTCCGCATTCGCACCGTTTCCCGTGACAGCGATGGAATGTCTCCTGTCTTGTTGGCCCGAGTTATTGCGTGAGAGGCAGATTTGGGCGAGGAGGCCTTCTAGTTGGCGCAGTCCTTTGCGGACTTTGACACCATCGTAGGAGGATAAGTAGTCAAATGATAGCGATAGGAGGGATTCCATGTTGAGAAATGATGCTGATCGTTACTGAAAACCTTGACCGTTGACGAAAATATCCATAGGTAAACAAAATCCACGTGGGCGGGCCAACCTTCCCGAGGATGCCGAGGCACCTTCCGAGGGGGGATTGTTTGGCGAATTGGGGGGCGCCACGGCGGGAGGGGCACGAAGCTTTCATAGCTTTGACAGCTCCAATCAACCCCACGAATCGTCATCAACATAACACAAGACGATTGAATGTGCTGCATTCTGTTTTCTTTTCATTGGAGAAGCGGTGTGCGGACACTACAACACCGATTTGACGAGTAAAACACTAAACTTTGCAACCGTCCACTGATCGTAAAGAGGGTCCACCAGCTCACATGAGCCAAACCTCTACCAGGCAGCCGTTGCTGAAAAGATGAACGGACGGCATGCCCGATTCTGACACCAACCACCCATTAATCTCTCCCTCTTCAACTGATCCACAGAAGACTTCACCACTGGCAATGACCACCCCCTCAACCCACCAATCGCCCAACGCCATCCCCCCTCGTCGCTCTTCCACAGGCTACTCCCTCTCCCAATCCTCCCAATCCTCCCACCCTCTGTACCAAACGTCCGAGAATCCCAGCAAACCCGTCCTCAAGCCCGTGCCCGAATCCTCCTGGATGGCTTCCCCAGCCTCCCACACCAGCCTCCGCCCCAGCATCCCGTCACTGTCGGGCACCACCGCGAACGGGACCATCGACCCTGCCCTCGAAAAGAAACCCCGTTCCTCCCCCCACCACCATAAACGCGGTGCCAGCAGCAGTGGCGCCGACAAATCCTCCATCTCGAGCTTCTCGCGCGCGGCGCACACGGCCATCCACGAGCCTCACTCCACCTGGTCCCCGCAAAAAGAGCAGATCCTGCTGGGGCCTTACGATTACATGGTGAATCACCCGGGCAAGGACATCCGGAAGCAATTGATTTCGGCCTTCAACGCCTGGCTGCGGGTCCCCGAGGCGTCGCTGAAGATCATCACGAAAGTGGTGGGGATGCTGCATACCGCCTCCTTGCTCGTGGACGACGTCGAGGATTTCAGCCAGCTGCGCCGGGGGGTGCCTGTGGCGAATAGGATATTTGGGGAGGCGCAGACGATCAATAGTGCGAATTATGTGTATTTTGCGGCGCTGAGGGAGTTGACGAAGTTGGAGGGGGCGGGGGGGGAGAGGGCGATCAAGATTTATACAGATGAGCTGTGTAATCTGCATCGAGGGCAGGGGATGGATCTGTTCTGGCGGGACACGTTGACCTGTCCGAGCGAGCAGGATTATTTGGAGATGGTGGGAAATAAGACTGGGGGTCTGTTCAGGCTGGCAGTGCTGTTGATGCAGGCAGAGAGCCGGAGTGAGAAGTACGTTCGCTATGTTTTTCTGTCCGACTGCTACTTGTGAAACCCCCTTTATTAATGTGATGCGAAGGAATTATATCCCCCTCGTCAACACCATCGGCCTCCTCTTCCAAATCCGGGACGACTACATGAACCTCTCCTCCCCTTCCTACACTGAAACAAAAGGCGTGTGCGAGGACCTCACCGAGGGCAAATTCTCCTTCCCCATCATCCACAGCATCCGCTCCGACCCCTCAAACTTACAGCTCATGAACATCCTGAAGCAGAAGACCACGGATATGGAGGTCAAGAAGTATGCGGTCAGGTACATGGAGAAGACGGGGAGCTTCGAGTATTGTCGGATGGTGCTGGGGGAGCTGCATGCGCAGGCCATCAGGATGTGTGAGGAGTTGGATCCGGAGAAGGGGGAGGGATATGTGGGCGTGACGGGGTTCCTGCAGAAGATGGCGGTGACGTGAACTGGCTGGCTGGCCCTCTGGAGAGTCCGCGGGAGGGAAAACTGGGCGAAGGGATTTGGGGGATATTTGTATGTGATTTGGCGCCATCTAGAAAGCGTGGCGTATTGGAAGCTGCATAGGTTGCTGGATTTGCGAAACAGGATGTCAAGGGAGGTTTGCCCATTTGACCGTGTATCCGAATACCGTTTTGCGAAGTTCCTCATCTCTATAATCCACATTTGGTCAGCATTTCTCCTTGTTCTAACATTGAAGACTAATGTTCAGATCGTTGGCCAATATTTTCAAACCCTTGCGAAACGTGCCCACCTCCCATCGCCACCCTCCCACCCCGGCCCAAACTGCATAGGAGAATGTAAAGAATCACTCACCCCCTATCCCCCTCAAACATCACCCTCTCCACCCTCTCCTCCCACACCTTCTCCACCTTCAACAGACCACCCTCCTCGCACATCCGGAAAAACGTCATATCCCGCTCCAGCAACCAGGGCCGGTACGGCGTGAAGAACACGTACGCCACACTCTCCTCACTCTTCCGCATCGCCTGCATGATAGTCCTGACAAGCGCCTCGTGGCACGAATGGTTGAACACACAGTCCGCCAGGATCAGCACATCGAATCCCTCCCCTGCCTCTGCCTCTGCCTCTCCCACACCCTCACCCTCCCTGCTGCTGCTGCCGCCACCATCACTCCGCAGCGCATCCAGCAACGGCCGCACATCCGCGCCCCACAGATACCCCTGCGCCGTTATGCGCTGACCGGGGGAGCAGTTCCCCGCGATGTTCCGCGCGATATTGTCGATGAGCTCGGCATCCGGGTAATCCGTCACGACCACTCTGGCGGCGCCGAGTTCCGACGTGCAGAGGATGGAGGGGAGAGCGGCGCCCGCGCCGAGCTCGAGGATGGATTTGCGGTGGATGAGGTGGCGGTGATGTTGGAGGTAGGTGGTGAGGGAGGTGGCGCCTTGCCAGAGGTGGTGGGCCTGGAGAGAGGGTGTTAGTGGTGGGGGAGTTTCTTTTAGGTAAGGTGGGGAATTTGGGGGAAATTAGGGGGAAGGAGGGGGGGAATTGGAGAGGAAGGAAAGACGGAGTAAATATACCCACAGCGGATTGTGGCCTACGAGTCTCAGGGCCAGGGTGCGGCCGGAGAGGAGGGTGTGGTTGATGAGTTTGCTGGGCGGCGAAGGGTTGAAGCTGTAGTCGGCTGGCTCCTGGAACATGGCCAGGTCCAGGGCGGGGTCATCATCGTGCTCCGTGCCATCGTGGGGAGAGGATAACCGGGATGTTGAAGACATTGTGGTGGTCGCAACATTTCTGCATGGAGAGATTTGATAGTGCGGCTTATCGATAAAGGAGCCCCTATTTCCGCCATTTTTGATCCCTTTGCAAGTAATCGTCGGCCACTGAGTGACCTCTGTCCAAATGTTGAAGATAAAGTGCGATGGAATGGCGAAATAAGTTTTCAACCGACCATGCTTCTTTTACGACCTCGCATCCGTACATCTTCCAGCCGCTTGAGCACCACTTTGGCCCCTTTGTAGCTGCCACCATAAGCCTGGAGCAACTCCTGAAATCCGTCCTCGGCCTCTGGATGGGTACTGCCAAAGGCCCGCTCGAGCACATATAGGTCGACGGCTTTGTCCTCGTCCTGCAGACTCTGCCCTGCAAGTCCAAAATCTATCAAGACGATCTCTCCATTGGCCAGTATCGTGTCTGCTGCTTTCAGCTTTGTATGCTTGTCCACATCCTCATGTTCCTGTTTCCGATCGTTTTCTGCATGATCGCCGTTGGTCATCGTCTCGCTGCTGTCTTGCTGGAACCCTCTGACTGGCCGCAACATCATGTTACTCGTCGTCAAATCCCCATGCACCACACCGACCTCATGCAACCTCCCGACAGCCCGTCCAATCTTACCCATCAAGCTCTGAACATTCCCCTCCCAGCGCTGCTCTTCCCTCGGAATCTCCCCTACCTCCTCCCCATTCCCATTCCCATCGCCACGATGCTCCTCATCCATCTTCCGCCTCTTCTTCCTTCTCGCCTCCCCCACTTGCAACACCTCCTTAATCGTCATCCCCTCAACCCACTCCATCATCATCCACCCCCCGGCTTTCCCATCCCCATTTTCCACATCCAGTCCTAATACCCCAGGCACGCTCACGCCCTCCCGTCGACATTTCACCAATGTGCGAGCTTCGGAGAGGATACGGTGGCGCGTGAGACGCTTGTCCAGTGTGGGGTGGCGGTAAGGTTTCGAAGGGCGGTGTTTGAGGACCGCAGGCGTTTGCGGGGTGAGGAAGGTAGTGCGGTAGATGAGGGCCTCGGCGCCTTGGGTTATCAGGGTTGGTGGGGGATTGGAAGTGGAGAATTGGGAAGGGAGGGCGTGAGAGGGGCTGGACATTGTGGGATGGCGAGGTGGTGGCAAGCGGTAAGAAGATGGTACAGAAACATGTTTGTGTTTGGTGGGGCAAGTGAATGAGGGGCGGAGAGGGGCAGTACCCGGGCGCTCCTCAGCGCCCGGGGTGCCGGGAGTGCTCGACCTGTTGGAAAAGGTAGAGACGTCGCAAAAACTCGTCAACTTCTTGGTATTGTGTTCGAGAGTGGATTCAATTCAGGTCCAGACTATGGCCTCTCGTTTCAAGCACAAAATACAAGTTCTTTATCCCCATTGCACATACCGCCACAGCGCCCGCAACTGAGATGCCTGCACCGCTCGTGGGCCCAAAGGCGCCCTGTATGGTCCACACAATGGAAACCCGGATCAAGAGACACTTGACTCGAGATTGCTCTTGAGGATTGTCAGCATAAGTCACGAAGATGTCGGAGCAAACCGATAAGCTGCCCCTTGAGCCTGGTGGTACAATGCTGTTGCGACTGATCCATTGCTTGAGAGTCACATCCATTGAGCTTTGTATGCCCACGATAATGTCCCCCTTCACCTCGGGACATCATCACGTCGCTGTCGCTATTTCGAGCTCGTATGCTATTTGAAAGGCTTACTGTGGATGCTGCATTGGTAGATATTCGCGTTGTCCGAGGATACTATTCCTGCCTCCCACAGATGAATCGACCTCGGAGAATATGCAACTATGTGCAGGTCATGGGGGGCCCTATGCAACAATCAAGCTGAAACCTTTCTCCAACGAAAATAACACGCTGACCCCAGCATGGCAGTTCTTCCTGTCCCGTCCTCACAGGCCCATCGAGCCCGGACCAGGCTGGCCCGAATGACCATACTGCGGGTGATGCAAGGGCGAGGACTCAGAGACGAAAACATGCGATGCTACGTCAAATGGACATCATCAGCCACAGCTTACCATTGATAGCGGGACGTATCAGCTCGACCAGACCTGCATGTCTCCAATCACAATCCATGCCAGACTCCGAGGCTTTCTTTCAAGAGGCTGGTGCATGAATGTTCATTGGCTTCTTCTGATGCATACCCTTTGCTTCGTGGCTGAGCTGTGTGTTTGATCTTAGACCGTAATTTGGAGGTGCTAGGCGAGTGGTGCACGAATCAAATGGCAATGAGATCGATAGCGAATGTTGGTTAAAAGTCAATGTCGAGAATGCTGCATGAGCCAGGCGCAAAGGCCCTGTTGATTCCTCGCGCTAGACGTCTTGCCGTCTTACATGACGAACCATCTGCATATTGAGATACCCAGTACAGAAATTACGATAGCCGCGATCCCGTACTTTTACCGACCTAGCGAACGGCTTCTTCACAATCTCACTCTGCATCACAGTGGCACGTATCGGTCAGTAACCCTCCTGGTTAGACTCAGGCCGCCCACTGCATCAATAAGCGGAGCCGCAGCAGCTCTGGGACGAAGTCTTTACCTGTCTTGCACATGCGGGTACTGTGGCTTGACCCCGTTTGTGGCTTTCTCTGGCCGATTGGGGATCCAAGCCAACGGACAGTTGGCTCCTGCCTTCCGGTCGAGATAGTCAAGTCATGCTCATGCTTCATTGTGAAGATCGTATAAAGCTCGCTTTCCCTTCTCGTGATATCGTTTCATTTAGAGCATGTTTCTTCTTAAGGCTGCTGATACGTTATCTGATACGATTCCTATGCTGTTGGCAAGCCTCCAATGGCTCGTCCTTCTTTCCACATTACCGCTAGACTTGCTTGTATTGTCCAGCGCGTGAGAGATCGTTTAAAATCCCATGCAAAGAGTCATGCTGTTCACTCATCATCAGGGAGGGAGGGAGGCAATCGAATCAAAGCGCAAAGGCATTGCGCGATCAAAATGTACGTTGTCACCTAATCAGCAGACAATTATCTGACAGTGATGTCGAGGATCGACACATCCCCTTATAGGACCAGATTACGATATCCCCAAGGTGCGGCTCGACGGACCCCGAAACCATCGTCAGATCGCATTCCAGGGTAAGCAGCATGCCTGTATCCTGCATCGCAAACAAACCCTGATCATTCGTTAAAAGATTGATCGGGAGCCTGGACGCGCATGTCTCCAGCAATGGAAGCTCACTTCTTACTACTGCATCCGAAAATCGCCTCTTCCTGAAGCATGATCATCATCAAATATGGAGCGATAAGAGCGACGCAGACCTTAAATTCATTGCTGACGTTGCTACCGTGCTTCTGATCGGCTTGCCGGATAGGTCAGCTTTGCATAGCATCGATCATATCTTTTCCCTTGGCTTCGCTGTCGACAATGAAACTTTCTATGCAAACTTGGTGCATCTCATTCTCTCAATAAAAAAAGTCGCAATGGACGCAATCGTTCACAGTCTTCTTGAGGCCATTCAGGACAATCTCCTGCGCTGGTATCAATTTTGGCTTCATAAACACTCAATCGACGACTGGTTTGCTGAATGGCCAAACGGTCAGCGCCCGCTGAGTACGACTTGGCCTTGGAACATCAAGCCCGCCTTACTGGTTCTATGGGGCGTTTGCTGGATGTTTTATTACGACAACGGGGGTCGGTGGTGTGCAGATGATTTTGGTGGTGCGGGAAATTCCGCACCAAATATCATGCACGGACAGGGGGCACAGGCAGCAACAATATCGCAACCACTACCAGCGCGTAAGTCCAAATCAAGGAATGGCCAGCATACCAGCCCCGCTAATTTCGTGAAACAGAGAGTCTCTTGCCATGGAGGGACCCAGCTACTTATCCGAATTACTCATGGCTGCAGGCAAACGCATTTGACCCGCGGCGCGCTAGTCGTGGTGACTCACACATAGACACGCGAAGTCACTTGACCTCTGATGCAGCTTTTCTCAATAATATTGACCAGCCTGCTGCAGGCACAGATCCTTTCCTATCGCCTGCATTTACTAGTGTCTCTCCGAATTATTATATATCAGCGCCCTCAGCCGCTTCTTCAACCCCTTTTGTTGGCCCCTCTCCAGAAATCTGGCCTGTTACCTCAGGCATCAATAGTGAGAATGCACCAGCCTATGATACTGGTAGAAGTCTCTACCAAGCACCCGCTCCAGTAGGATCTTTGAACTCAGTCACCCAGCAAATCGGCTCCATTCACTCGTGGAAGCCCTATGTTGTGCCGAAGTCAACACCTGATCCAGCCGGGAGAGGAGTGACCCCCAATCTTTCACAGGCTGTATTTCCATCCCAGCAAAGGCGCAACATGCAGGACTATCCTAGTCCTCAGATGAGCGACGTATCAGGTCCCATGGATCCTTCCTATTCGGCCTACCAATCCCGGATGATGACAAGCCCGACCAGGACCTTGATCAAATCGCCAAGCATCTCTGGATTTTCCACTGAAACTCCGAGTATCGATCATGAGCGGGAGCCACTACGGAATGCAGCCGGCTCTTACTATTGCAGTCATCCAGCGTGCGCCGACAAGCCGCCTGTCTTCCCTCGGAAGTGCGAATGGACGTTAGTGTTTCTCTACCATACTAGAACTACATCAACTGACACAGATGCCAACAGCAAGCACATGGACAAGCATACCAGGCCTTACGTATGCGATGAACCTGGCTGCGAGAACATCCGTGGCTTCACATACTCGGGTGGTTTGCACCGCCACCAGAAGGAAGTCCACCGTCAACATGGCGGCCCACGGTCTGCCTGTCTTTGTCCATACAAAGACTGTAAGCGCAGTACTGGTCTAGGCTTCTCCCGCAAGGAAAACCTGGCCGAGCATATCCGTCGAGTGCATAGGGATGCTGGTCATACCCAAGCTCAATCGGCGGATGCTTTCCCTGATGCAACAGATGCCCCTGCAACACCAGGGAATCGGAAGCGAAAGCGGCGAGCTGCCGACAACGAAGGAGACGAACTCAACGGAAGCCAGGATAGCCAAGATGCGTTCGGACTGAAGCAAGAGGTTAAGAAGCTGAAAAAGGAGCTCTTGGAGAAAGATGACAGGTTGCAGCGTCTGGAGGAACAAGTCCGTGAATTACTGGCACGGGACTACCAGCCATAGACTGTACGAATAAATTTTGGGATGGGAGTCATACCGGATGTACGATGGATGCAAGGCGTTGGTGGGACTGGTCAAATTGGCATGTCTTTGGATTTTCTCGGGATGCTTCACTCATTCCTATTCAACAAGGCTCTAATAGATACGGTGGGTGGCGTTCAAGGCGTCGGCCTTGTCAGACTTGAAAGTATAGAGGTCCGTCATTATTTGCTCATTAATTCCTCAAACAGCGTTTGCCTACAAATAGCAAGCTGTGAATCATAGCATCGTTCAAGGAAAAGGGTATGATCCACCCTGCTGCGGTGTCTGAAATCGCTCTTATCCCGAATGTGCGTGGCCAAAAATCCTTTGGATTGTGCTTGCCTGCACTACTAGCTTGCTCCTGGAGCAAAGTATGTTGCCTCCTCCCTGTAAGCAACAGCTGGACCCACCATCCTCTTAGGCGACCAATGTACGTGCTTAGGAGGTCTGTCTATGACAATCTCTAGAAGTGTAGCGGAAGTCTCCAGCATTTTGAGTCGCAAGGCAGCCGCTTAGGATGAGACACCTGCACACCATCCAGAATCTGCCTTCACTATCAATATGCAAAAGTGAAGCGACCATGCCCGTATGAATGTGATGATACTGTATTAAATCATGACGACATTAGCCTCCCCGTTAACACACCGAGTATCATTAAATACCGACTCTCCATCCTCCTAGCTCTTCGTCTTGGCATTTCTCTGCCCTCTCCCTTCCCCCTCTCTCTACTCCTACCTGCCCCCCCCCCACTTCTATCCTCCTTCCCCCTACAACTTCCCCCCCGCCTTCAACTCCCTCAACACACTCCCCTCCAAATCCGCCGGCTTCGTCGTACTCGCCCACCGTCCCTTGACCTGCCCATCCCTCCCCACCAAAAACTTCTCAAAATTCCACTTCACGCGCTTCATCCCCAACAGGCCGGGAGCCTCGCTCTTCAACCACTCGAACACCGGTTCCGCCTGGGCGCCATTCACATCGGTCTTGCCCAGGATGGGAAAACTGACGCCGTAGTTCTGGAGGCAGAAGGATTGGATGGTGTCGTTGTCGCCGGGGTCCTGGTTCATGAACTGGTTGCAGGGGAAGCCGAGGATGATGAATTGGTCTTTGTGGTCGGGTTGGGCATTGATGGATTTGTAGAGGGTTTCCAGCCCTTCGAATTGCGGGGTGAAGCCGCATTTGGAGGCGGTGTTGACGATGAGGACGACTTTGTTTTTGAGGGTGGGGAGGGGGTAGGGTTGGCCTTTCTCTGTCGGTATGGTTAATGATGTGGGTCGGAATGGGATATGGAGTGGGTTGGAGAGGGGAAGGTGGGACATACTGTCTTTGGGTTGAGGTTGGAAATCGAAGAAGTTTGTTGCGGATGCCATGGTCCTGGATGTGGTGAGCGGTAATCCGATTGAAGGGTGTGTTAGAGGTAGTAGATGAGAGCTGGATCTGGGGTGAAATTCGAGGAGAGACTGTGAAGGATGTGAGAGAAGCAGACGAGGTAGCAGCGCGCGTTGCATTAAAGAGCTCGGGGACGTTGGGAGGTTGGCTCCGCGATGACGATGGGTTTGCGACTTATTTCGTGCAGGCTAGTATCTAATCTAGACAATGCGCCGAGGGACCCTGATCCTCATTCCTTAGTCATTTTGCCAATATTCTATTTGGAGTGATCAAGCGCCAGGCAAGTCTATGAGATGTATTCCTCGCATTCCCGACCAGCTTCCTGTTGTGAATGTTGAGAATATGCATCTTTGTCCTCGCCATCACTTGCTGAACGACCGAGGCTCGCGACATGGTGAGCCCGCGTCCGGATTGCGGCCCCTATCTTCTTATCTTAGCGCAATCGAGCACCCTCTCGCTTGTTCGCGCTTGTCCCATCAAGCCCATGCCCCTCGTGCATGCCCCTTTGTTGTCTCTCATGTATGCAGATCGTACACCAAGACACTGGGGCCCATGCAGATCTACACGCGTCTTGCTCCATATTCCCCAACAGCCTGGTTGACAACATGATCACCGGTCGCCAACCAACAACACCTGCTGCAAGGCGTTCTCCGTCACGGAGATTTTGTAGCCACAGCGCTTGTCATAATGCATATCAGAGCCGTCATGCATGTCCCTGAGCTGTGCAGCTTGAGGCATTCGGACACAGGTGTCACAATGGATCCGTCCAAGCGTCACAGCCTTGTGCTTGCTGACCTTCTCCTGACCTCTAATACCCGTGTGGCTGGATGATCATGAACCCGGTCCAGTCATTGTAATGTGCTTCTAAGACACGACGTACCCCAGATTTCGGGTCATCGAAATTGTACAAGTTGAGCATGCATCCTCCGCCAGACTTCGTCATTGTTCCTCCCTCCTGTTGGGATCATGGCTTCACTAGGAGGAATGTCTGTATCCACTGCCTTTGGCGCCTCACATCTTACTGCTGCTTTATTGAACGTCAACTTCGACTTCGCCTTGGTCAAGTATGATGCACCACCGGAGTATCTGCCTCTCGGTCTATCCCTCTCAAGGAAACGGAGACGCAATGCCGAGGAAGGACAGATACACGCAACAGCCCGCCAGCTGGGTGCACTATTCGCAGATGTCCTACCGAATATTCCCAATCTCTCCAGAGCCTACGGCCGTCGCGTGTCAGAGATAGCGGAACGTCCAGGGATCAATCCTCAAGGGACCCGCTCAGACGGTCCCTTTGCTGACTTTGTAGGCGCTGATGGAACATCTATTTGGGCTGCTGCAACATCAGGCCGAGGAGCTCTCGCCGCCCATCTATTAGCATGTTTGATCGCATACATGTGGAAGCCTCCAGAAGCTATTGCAATATGGAGTGAGTTGGTGGATTCACGAAAAGACCGCCTAGTAGAGCAGATATATGACCAGGAATTGGACTCGCTTGCATTCAGCATTCTAGCCGCATCCCGAATCAAAATTGCTAGAGAAAGCTTGGCTGAATGGGACGCCAGCGCAAGATCAGTAAGTAGCCTTTTCAGTGCTTCATCCAATGTATCAGTCCTCATCGACCTCAAGTCACTGATGTTACCTTTGAAGTGGCTGAGGACAGCAGATACCGCCAAGAGCACTGAACAACGTCGCCTCATGCTCATCATCGATAACATGAACCTACACGTGCCCGAACGGTCGAATCGGTACGACGAGGTAATGAGCGTTTGGGTCAAAGGGATGACACTCCTGGAGAACCTGGTGTCTGGTGTCGCACAGAGCGTCACCGGTCCAGAGGCCCTGCTTGGATTATGTTCATCCCATATCTATCCCGACCTCTGCGTTGTTGGCCTGACCCATTCCGGGGAGAGCACTATGGTCTCTCAAAAGGATCAACTTGTTCCGGAGGGAGGGCTTCTCACCATTGGGCTGTCGCATGAACGGGCTCGAGGACAGGGCGGCATTTCGTGGTCAATGCCTCTGGCACACCTCAGATACTACGGGAGACCAGAAGAGCGACATCAACAACTGAATTCCTCAAGTCCTCGGGTCTCGTTCCAACAGTTCCTGTTGATCGCCATGGGAAGCCTTGCAAGTCAGTGGACCATTCGTGGTGCTCTTGGCGAGACCATTGCCGCTTTCATAAGTGCTCTCGTCCATGCCTGCAGCGGCGAGGTTGGTATTCCATGGCTTATCGCTCTCGGGAATGAAGCAGAAGCGTATCTGAATTCATCACCCACAGCACGTAGTGCAATGGATCGATTCATAATGTTGGGTCGGCGGCGTCCTGAGATTCTCGCTGCCAAGCATCACCACCCAAGCAACTGCTTTGGACTCTGTCAGCCCCTGTTTTACTTGAAATTCATGGACCTGGATTTGCAAGTCCAGACACTGCGCCAACTAGCGGGAGAACTCATCCCAGAGGAAATGCTTGAACATGCTGTCATTGTTTCGAGCCGGCTCGATCTCGAGATCGTTGAATGTGCTAGTGTTCGGGCTCAGATCATGCCGGGCTCGAGGCAGAAATCCCACTGTCGCTGGATATGCCTGCCAATTAAAGTGTTCAGGTCAAACAGCTCGAACATGTTTGATTTCGACTCCGGTCCGACGATAGTTTACGAGGATCCCATCACTCAAAGACGTTGGTTCCAAGGTGGGAAGGATTCTGCTTTGGTCCGATCTATGGAGATCATTTGTACGACCGGAGAGCCCTGTGGATTCTTCGACGTTCCCTTTGAAGCGGTCGCGGATGAGTCCGGAGAGATCGCCGATGAATTCTTCCACTGGAATCGCAATTGCCATCGGGATCCAGTCCTGACATTGGATGAGCTACGCAAAGGAGCGCTTCAGAGTAATACATCTTGGGATCTCGAACGCAGTACGCACGGTTGGAGACTGGGCCAATCGCTCCCACCATACTGTGGAAAGACTTACAGATGCGTCTTCGGAGCGTCGGGCGTTTCTGCAGTGTATGTGCCAATGTCGACAAATGATCAAAAGGAGAAAGTTCACGCCTGGCCGGATACGGTTCCAATTGAGCTCGTAATCTCGCAGCTGCGTGAGAAGACAATTCCTGCCATCTGGTTTCGCAAGTATCTTCACCATTTCTCGGCCCAAGAGCATGATCGTTACTTCAAATACTACAGCTCCCTTGAAGCTCTCGCAGGTGCAGCAGATGTATATAGTACTTTGCCAAATGCGGAGCTTGATCTTAGATTACAGACGAGTCTCGGCGATTTCTTTTGGGTGAGAGCCTGGCGAAACAATCACTTTCGTTTGACTGTAAGTCGGTCTTCCAAAAAAGCTTTCATGGCCCCAAGATTCGTTGATTTGACGGAGCTGTCTTACATCTGGGCACCGAACTCTTAAAGATCGGACGATGCGCTGCCCCCTGACGTGGCAGCTTGCATTTGCTCCCACTTGAGGTCGTCCTAGGCTGATCATGCTCTGAGCTTAGAGAGAGATCGCGCTCTCTTGTGTCACATCCTTTGAGACGTCCAATCTAGACGTCGAACCAGAGAACTTACGATCTGTGATCGCGATTTCATCGGGAAACTCTATATACGCAATCGAAACCATCTTCTGTGACCCGACCTACTCACACCCTTTCCACCGGCTCCGCCATGTCATAGGTACGTCATCTTTTGGGAACGTTTGTTTTTCGAAAAGTTGTGGGAGCATTCAGGCACTCTTGTATCGATCAAGCGTCGCCCGACACGTCTCATAGCTTGCGCATTTGGTTCAATAGAGCAAGGGGAACTCTGACCAAGAGATCATCATTCAGGAAATGTTGGAAAGTCAGGTCTAAGCTTGATGATCTCAACAGAGAATCTCGAGCCACCTGACTTCGACCACGACAATTGGCAGCTTGTCAACGAAAGAGCATTCGATGGCCGCTACGAGAACAACTTCAGGTCAACTTCGCTCCACCTATCCATGACCGGATATGAAGAGTCCCTTAATCACACAAGGCACGGTGCGCGTGACAGAGAACACTTCTACCTCGAAACAGTTATATCTGCCTACGAAGGCGGGAAGAAGGTCGCAGATCTGGATTTCCTCAAAGTCGCAAACGAGATGGTCACCCAGGAAAGCCTATTCCCGATGATGACAGACGACGCGACCTTACGAAACCCCCTCCTTCGCTTTCCTGCAGAAACCTGCAATCATGACGACGGCCAACGATGCGATGCATCCATCTTCGGACCACTCACATCGCTTGACAACTGGTTCGAAGTCTTGGACCGTCCAGCAAATTCGGCCATCATGAGGGCGCAGGGGAACTCTTTGGCACGCTTGGCCCTCGCCGCGCTGTGCGTGGAAAAGAAGATTGAGTTGATTGTTTTCCCTGAGAGGCAGGTCTGTTGGGCTTGTGCGAGGGAGACATTGGAAGTTGATCGCGAAGATCCTGAGGAGTGCTTCTTGTTCCTATGCTAGTTAAACGAGACATTTGTGGTTGGCCATAGTGGGCTGCCCCATCATCACCTCCCGCTGCCACTGAATCGTCCTTTGGTTGATCTTTTGAAATTCGTGGCTGGCTTTTTGTTGCCATTTACCGCTGTTCAACCGTCTTTTCGTTAATCTGTTGACTGTTTAAACAGGTCTTTATTCACTGTTCAACCACCTCTTCATACCCTTTGTTGCTATTTAACCACCTCCCGCTGGTACTGGATTGCCCTTGAATTGGTCTTGCCTCCCGCTGCCACCGAATCATCCCTCGGTTGATCTTTCAAATTCTTCAGCCGCTTCTTTGCAAAAGAATATAATTGGGCTGCCTCTTCATCGCCTTCCACTGCCACTGGACCGCCCTTTGATTAATCATTTAGGTTTCTCGACAACCTTCCTTTCACCCTTTGCCACTCTTCAACCGCCTCTTCATTACCTTTTCCCCCTACTCAAACGCCTCTCTATTACCCCTTCCCATTATTCAATCGTCACTTACTTACCCCGGTGCAAATTTGTGACCCCATTTTTATATTTCCCTCATCCCCCCCCGCCAACCGGCTCTCTTCTTCCCGTCACACATGTCCTTTACGGGCGGCGCTCGACGTTAGTAGAAACATTATCTTTTAGCGTATTCATCGGTTCCATGAAAGCCTGCAGATGATTTCAGTCTTCCTACGCGTTTTGTATGTAGATCTCGGTGAAAAAATTCTGGAATGAGCTTCTGCGGACGATGCTAGGAAAATCGTTCCCCAGTAGCAAACTTGGGGGAGTTTCTCGGCGGCTGTGGCTACTTTGGAATATGACTGTGCCCGATTCATGTCAGCAATGTTTCTATTGTAGCAGGATCGGGCGGTAAGAATAGATAAGAATGAAAATGTGCATGCTCATAGATGCAGGGACGATACAAACCAGATTACAATTAGCTATTTGGTTTACGTTATATATTTTTTGGAGATACGGCCACTTAACAGCCGCTTCGTAGAGATTGGTATAAGAAATATAGATTATCAAAGCCAGAATTCAGGCCAGTGTTAGAATGGGCAGGGATTTAAGATCTTCCCTCTCCAACACTACCGTACAACAAATGCAGACAATACTCTACTCGCGCATATCAATGTCAACATTCCCGAAATAGCAAAATTATTCAACCCAATTTGAAAAAAAAATCCCATCCACCCCCTTCCCTGATCCATAATGGGATGAGACCATTCCTCCCCCACCCTTCCCTTTATATCACCAGTTCTATCCCAATCACTCACCAGTCCACACAGCGCATCTCCTCACTCGCAACCCCCCCGATCCCATGGATATTGCAATAGCCGCCGCCGTAGTCCCCTTGCATGGAACCATAGCAAGTGTCGCGTTTGCTCAATGTCCCTTCCGAAGAATTCCGCTAAGACTTTTTCACGGGGTCGGGCTGATTGCCGGGGTCGATGCTCGAGTCGGGCTGATTGCCGGGGTCGATGCTCGAGTCGGGCTGATTGCCGGGGTCGATGCTCGAGTCGGGCTGATTGCCGGGGTCGATGCTCGAGTCGTGCTGATTGCTGGGGCTAGAGCTAGAGGGGGAGTCGGATTCCGGACCTGCGCCCGACTCGCTTGCGGAGTTCGAGCTATCCCGTTTATCTAAACCTACGCCTGCCCATGGATTTTCGCCTGGGCTTGGTGCTGACTTTTCCCCTGAGCTTGTTGCTGGCTTTTCGCCTGAGCTCGTGCTTGAGCTCGGTGCTGGCTGTTCGCCTGAGCTCGTGCTTGAGCTCGGTGCTGGCTGTTCGCCTGAGCTCGTGCTTGAGCTCGGTGCTGGCTGTTCGCCTGAGCTCGTGCTTGAGCTCGGTGCTGGCTGTTCGCCTGAGCTCGTGCCTGAGCTCGGTGCTGGCTGTTCGCCTGAGCTCGTGCCTGAGCTCGGTGCTGGCTGTTCGCCTGAGCTCGTGCCTGAGGTTGGTGCTGGCTGTTCGCCTGAGCTCGTGCCTGAGGTTGGTGCTGGCTGTTCGCCTGAGCTCGTGCCTGAGGTTGGTGCTGGCTGTTCGCCTGAGCTCGTGCCTGAGGTTGGTGCCGGCTGTTCGCCTGAGCTCGTGCCTGAGGTTGGTGCCGGCTGTTCGCCTGAGCTCGTGCCTGAGCTTCCGCCCAAGCTTCCGTCTGAGCGAGAGACTATGTCTGTGTCTGAGCCTTGGGTAAGACCTCTGTCGGTGACATTATGCCATTTAGCGTCTGTGATGGACTGATTGACGGGCGCAACTTGAGCTTCGCGCCATTGAAGGCCTCGCTTGGACCAGCCTGAGTCTGTGACGTTGACCTCGGCAGGTAGTGGATGGGCAAAGCTTAGGGCGACGAGCCACGTGGTAGTCAGGAGGGCTGCTGTATGCATTGTGACTCTGGTGAGAGAAGATCTGTCTCGGAAGGTTCTTGTGTTTTACAAGTTCTTGAGGATATTGTCCTAGCAGGGAAAGAGACGATGACAGGAAGTATAGGAAGTAAAGATGATGGATTGATTGTGAATGAAGAAGAATGCTTTCCTGGGGCCATGCTCTGCCTTTATACCACCTCTCTGATTGCTGCTCCGGAGCTCAGCCAGTATCAAGATCCATGTCCGGAATGCTCGGGCATCCTTTGTAAAGCGTGACGTTGGCACGTTTCAGCCCTCGACCCATCAAATGTAATCATTTTGGCCAAGGTGTGTATGCTGAGCCTCCCATCAACAGTATTGATGATCCGATGGAGCGGATTCCAAGTGCCCCTGTTGTTTCAGCGACACCTACCATGTCGGAACTATTTGATCTACCAAAGAACGGCTTCTGTTTTGCAGGAGGAGCGTTTCAAGATGCTGAAATAGATTGCTCGCAAAAGTGGAAGAGTGCGTTTCGATGACAGAGACATGGGAGAAGTGCAGCTTTGGCGCTGAGTTGAAACTTGGACCCATAACACTTAGGTTTCTGTTACACCAAGCATATTCGTATTGGGGATTACGCGCGTCAAGCATACAATGGTGCCAATGCTCGTCAAGACGCAAACAACGCAGCTCTCAACAATGCAGTGCATACGGATGCATTAGTCTTGAAAACCACATCAACCTACAGAGAGTGAAACAGAGTACCTCTTCGGGCGACCGTGTGCATGATGAGCCGTCGCGGCATGCTGCCAAACGAGCGAAAAGGCAATGCTGAATATCTGAACTGATGTGTAAGCGCCGTATGAGAGACGAGGCTGAAACAGAGACCCTGTGGCACCGTCCTGGCGTCATGTGTTATTCGTGTAGTGAATGCTATTGGTGGCGATCATGATTGTCTCCGTTCCTGAACGCTGAAGATGCTTTCAATAACGATATTGGAGGCATACCCGGGATCTTCTCGGAGTCGGATATTTTTCTTGATCAGCGCGGTCAGCATTGAAGCATGTTTCTGCCCGTTCGTATCAGGAGCCGACTGACACATTGCGCGCAGCCATTACCCAATAAACACTTGGAGCGCTTGAATGCAGGACCAGAGAATCATAGGTGAAAGAGTGTTCCGGAGCTTCCGAGATTTATGCAGGGGCGATTGGTGACACAATTCCGGGTTTTAACAGTGTTCACCTTGGCTCGGAGGGAAATGTCGCTACAGTGGGCAGCGAAAGAGTCAGCGACAGTCTATGTCTCTGGATCTTCGTTCGGCTGATTAAGCGTGGTGGGCTCGGCTTTGCTTTTAAGCAGGCTTCCTTTCGAATCCTGGCGATCTCCCGAACATGCTCAATGCTAAGCGCATGGGCCTCCAGGATTGACTGTGCGGTTGCTGAGCCAGCAATATGGAACAACCTTTTGATTTGGCCATGCCTGTAGCTACACCTTCATGAATGGAGGCTCAACGTTGCAGGGGAGGTTCTGAACGAATACTCGTCCAGCAGCGAAGGAGATTATGAAAGATGCAACAGAGGAGGTTCCAGACCTGGATATGGCATTGTACATGTTCGGTGGACGGGAACACACGATGCTGAATCGAGCACGTATGAACAGATCAATTCCTCAGCAGACTGTTTGAGATCAGCTTATTGCTCTAGAATCCACTTTTTGTAATGAAACCGCAAGAAAGACACGAAAGGTATGAGACTTCAGAAGCATCAGGGATGAACAAAGGTAGTCAAAGGCCATCTGTGAAAACTGTGAGATCAGTCACTTGATTCTAAATGTTGTCAATGTCGTTGAAGTATACAGAGACCAAGATCTTGATGCCAAGCTTGGAGCTCCATTTAGGTTCAGGGTAAGGGCCCCGCGGGCGTTAGTTCTAGCGCTTCCCCCAAAAAGCATCGAGACGCGCTTTATCTCCGCGTCGTTGATGGACAAACCTCTAGCGACGAGATCTCATAGCATTGGGGAGTCGGGCTTGGAGTCCGGAGTTGGTCCAGGCTCTTTGCATATTCCATGGCACCTGCTGGCGAAGCTTATTTTGCCCCTCTGGATAGGTGCTTCAATGGTGATCATCAGTTGTGGTAAGTAACACTATTTTTTGGATTCTCGTGAGTCTCAAACAGTGCTAGGTCATGGGCGACATGCTTCAATACCTTGTCGCATTTGAATCCGAATGACGAAAATGAATCCATCAAGAAGTTCTTATTGGATCCACAGACTCTGGCGCTCCTCTTCCAACCCATCGCACCTTTCTCATCCCCGAGCAATCAGAGCCAGTCTAGCTTCGACACCAAAACCTCCCCCATCAATGTCGCCCAAAAAGAACACTCTCAATACGACATAGATGAGATCAAAGAGGACACTCTATGGCTTAGCAAGACAGTTCAGATCGACGAGCTGGCCGCTCTGAGGGTTGTCGTTCTGGAATGGCAAACAAGGTCTGCAGCACAGCTTTTACAAAGCCGCAGTCTGAAACCCGTGCCCGGCCACGGCCAGACATTGAACCGATCGATTACTGGTCACGCCTCTGTATTGGCAAAGTCTCAGTCGCAGGGACAAGGTGCGCCCAAACTCAGTACCGAGCTTGTTCGAAAGAGTAGATTGCTCGATCTATTCCTTCAAGAATGCCGGTACCTTCTGAAGTGTGCCGAGTTTATCCTATCATTCGCTCTTCATGACGCAGCAGAACGAGAGGTAGGAGAGTCGATTGCCGCTGGCGAAACACAATGGCTTACAGACATTGGGCTGGACCTACTTTGTCAGTGGAGCCAAGAAGCGACCGTTTCATCCAAAAAACCTCGTCAAGGAAAGGGCTTTTTGATTGAAGCGACTACCGCTATACGGACAAGGATCACGAAGCTGGGCGAGGGAAGTGGTTGGGCGGTATCAGAAACAATACAGACCGATATTGAGATTCTTTGGGGCACCAACCAGGCCATCGAAATCGTCCATGTGATGCAGATAATGCAAGACTTGCTGCAGTCTACCACCACCATCACAAATTCAGACACCATAATTCCCTGGTTCCGCCTGATGAGTGAAGTTGCCTTCCTCGAGGGTTTTCAATTAGTAAGGTTTCCATACTCTAGACTTGAAGGTACTAATCTTGTTCCAAGCCTTATCCAGGACTAGAGTCGACTTACAGCTTACCATTGCAGTCTCTGTCTGCTCTGGTTTCTCTAGCTTTCCTGAACGTGACTTCGGTCATTGATCTGCTCAACCAGTCTGCCACCGCAAGCGTGGCTGCTCCTGGCTCAGCTGATCGCAATCCCTATATCTTGAGCCAGCCGGCGACTAACGAAATCAACGATATACTCCTAAACTCAGTTGCTTTCGCTGCTTCGAGCCCAGCCTGCCTTGCCTGGAGCGTCATAACTCAGACTTTGAGGGAGATCGCCTTCGCAAGTCGAGAAGCAAGGGAGCTCCGACATTCAGGTCAAGCCGCAGATGGCTACGGAGCGCTCGATTCATCCGATGCTGATGGACTGGAGCGACCTGTCACGAGAAGTGTCTCTGCGCTTACGCGTCGTACCTCCACTAGCAGTGACACCTCCCAGCACACAACACTAATAGAGGACATCCACGAAAGTATGAATCCCATGGGCTTGGACGAGGACTACATCTCGTTCCTCGCCAAAAGTGCCGTGACGGACGGCAAGGTGTTTGACGTTGTCACTGCTCTTGCTGCGGGATATTGTACCTCTTACGGCTTTCAGCATGACGGCTTCATAGGTGAAAGAATGCGGAGATGTCTTCTCGACCTTGTACGCGCCAGCGTCCTTTTCCTTGAATATCAACCCGCGCTCTTGAGCACCACCATTGCCGTTGTGACCGGACAGGAACGTTACTGGGATATGGTTGACAAGTCATCACAGTCCAACCTCAGTGGGCCTGCTACCCTACTAAGACAGGACGAAGCATTGAAGCGTAAGGTCTTTTTGGTCGCTCTGACGCGATTCCCGTATGAAACCCTTCCTCTTCTACAAATCTGCCGGGCATTGGCTTTCCAGGAACACAAAGTGGACCCTTCGTCAGGAGTTTGGTCCAACCTTGAAGAACTGACTGTATTCACATGCATGCTACCAATTTCCTACTCCGGCTATAAATCCGTCCGAGACGACGAGGAGACTACTCACGTTGAGCTTCTCGAGGACTACACGTATGACTTGCAAACGGGCTCGAATGGCCAAAGCTCCAATAAAAGTCTCCGTGAACCATTGACTCCGATGGATAAGTCTTCCAGACATGCGAGCGCCAGTTTTGTGCGGATACCACAAGGGACTCAGGGCCAAGTATTGACTGATTCAAAGCCACTGGTCGTTGCTTGGAATCATCCGTACTCCGGTATAACGTATATTGGAAAGGTTCTCCAATGCGCTTCTCACCGACGGCTAGCGGGCGATATATCAGACTTAGTGGCTTTCTCCGGCATTATTATAGAAGGTATCAGCCTGATTACCGCAATGCTCTTTTCGGCGCTCAGGAGCACTCTGAATGATGGCGATGCTGCGGCGGCCCATGAAAGTGCCTCCTCGATACTTGGCCAGGCGAGTGACGGTCTCGACAGAAATCAAGATATCGTATCCGTGGTCTTCCAGCTTTTCGAGGAAGAGTTATACAGACAGCAGAAGCCGTCTGGGAGTGACGAATCTCTGGCCATTCTGGTGGAATGTGTCTGCTTTACCCATGCCCTGCTCCAGATCATGCCTGATAGGGTGTGGCCATTTCTTGGACGGAGCGGTCTCTTGGGCATGGGAGATGGCGGAGGCCGTTTAGGCGCAATCGTCTCATCATATGAAATCGCTACGGGACGCTACGATTTCCTCTTCAGCTGTGTTCGCTTATTTGACGCCCTCATTGATGATGTAACGAAGAATACGATCCTACGGAGGACGCCAAGTAAAGCCGTCACGCGTTTCTCGACTACTGTCCATTTTGGTACCGGCGTCTCTCAAAATACGACGGCTCAAGTCCTGGTCAACTTTCAGAGGATCTTGCTCGATGTCTTTGACAGCATGGGAAGCTGGCTGTTTGTAAATCATGGCGAGCGAGCTGAAATAAGATGCTGGCTTTGTCGCAACTTTGAAAAGCTCCTCACCAACAGCTTCGAAACGATTGGTGACCACATCACTTCGCGCAAATTGGCAGAATCGCTTCTTCCCGCGGCATACATCATTGTCGATATATACCTCCCGCAAGGGAAGAACGATGTGAACATAGAACCTCTCCTCAGCATCTGCTCAGAAGGACTAACGCTGTCCACGACCTCGCTGCCTACCGCCGGTGATCACTACACGATTGACCAAACTGTGGCTTCGCTAAAACTTCTGACCACCTTTGTATCCCTTGCGGATACCCTCAACAGAAATAGCTCCTCCCTCCAGCAGCATCTTTTCAGGAATGCAGATTTATTTGCTCAGCTTTATGCGACGGATGAGACATACAAGCTCTCCGTGATACAACTCTTTGACATTCTTGTTCGTGTAGCGTCCAAATCATCGGGCGAACAACAGCCTCCCTCTCTCCTCGGCCACTTAGGCCACGATCACGCAGCTTCCTTCCTCGATACCCTCTCAAACATCGACCAGCCTCGTAACAATGAGACACTATCTATAGCAATGTGGAGGTTTCTGGGAGCTATAGTGAGCACACGGCAGCAGTGGTTCGCACAGTACATATTTACTGGCGAAACCCCTCGAACGATCCTCAAAAGCAAGATGAATGCCAAAGATGCAGCAGCAGGGCAATCGAGATCAATCCTCAGGCTCGCACTCGACGCCTTGAGCATGATCGGATCGCTGAGCCCGCAAAAGGCTGTCAGCATGCTTGAGTTTGTTGCTCTTGCCGCAGACTGTTGGCCTGGGGTGTTACCTATCCTTGACTCCCATCCTCACTTCTTGTTGAATATCCTCAACCACACTACCCAGGTCGATTCCGCTTCATCGGGTCAGAGAACCCTTCGGACGTCGCTGGACTTCCATAGTGCCAAGATAGCATCCGACGTCTTTGATATACTAACGTTGTACACACAATGGGCGCAGCAAGAGGACAAGTCCAAATTTGCTCAGGAGATCCTCAAACACATCGCTCATCTTTCTCGCCTTGCCGTCATAGTCCCCTCATACAACGCCTCATTGCACAGTAATCTTCGAAGAAACTTTGCTGCCAAATTTCCAGCTTGCCAGCTTCAGGACTTTGAACGAACGGGACTTCGCCCGACGACCTTAGGCGACTCTTTCTTTTACAATGTTAGTGTAGCAACCTCGATGCTGTCATTCGATCCTATGTGGATCGGTAGGAATCGTCAGGGCTTCATTGACGAGGTCAGACGAGTTAATGTGAATCTGTCCCTAGTGGAGGCTCAGGGGGTTCGTGTTGCACCTTTCCATGCTCGTTTCTCAGCTGACAGTATTACAGGCCTTGTTCCAGAGTTGGAGGTCCCTTTTGGTGGAACTACGTGCCACCCTTGGGAGACAGACACCCTTCAAGAAGGTCATGGCTCAGACAATTGTGGCCTGCCTTCGTGCTAACGCCGATAATACCTTACCTGAAGTCTTTTTCAAGAGGCTCGCTGGATCACGTCTCGATCTTGCCTTTACACTGCTAGAATCTCTGAACGATGACATGGAGCGAGACGCAGGAGTCGAAGCAATCTTGCCAGTGGCCTGGGATACGCTCAGACAGCACAACACTAATCTCGAAGCTGCGCTGACAGCCGAAGACGCTGACTACCATCGAATGCTGCTTCAGATCCTTTACTTAGCTCTGCAGGTCCATACAAAATCAATAACCACCACCCAGACGACCACTCCGCCAAACCAACAAACTCCAGGCTCACCATACATCATCGATATTGCTCTTGAGATTACTGCCGCCATAGCACGCGGCTTTCGGTCCCTCACCGCTCTCCTACACTCCTCACCTGGTGTAGTCTCTCCTGCAGATTTTAGTCTCCTCACCGCCCTACTTCGCTCCTGCCTTCAAATCCCCGGCCTCACCCGCAATGCCGACCACCTCATGAATAGCTTCACCGACACGGCCACGCCTCGATGCGCAGCCACCCTCCTTTCCTGGTCCGACACCCTCGCCGCCTCTTCAGGGGGTGACCCCATTTACGGCGAATGCGCCCTCCTTTTCCTTCTCGAGCTTTCCTCGGTGGCGCCACTCGCCGAATCCCTCGCTGTAGATGGAGTGCTGTCCTACATCCTCTCGACGGGCCTCGCTGACCTGCTCCAATCACGAACCTTTGGACCCTTCGACAATCCGCCCAGGATGTACGCCATCTGGGCAAGAGGTCTATTGCCTCTAATGCTCAACCTCCTCACCACCGTTGGCCCGGCACTCGCCGCGGAGATTTCCGCTGCTTTAAATATATTCCCGCACCAACTCGCGCGCGCGAGCCAAACCCTTGGCTCTACCTCTGGAAGAGGAGCAGTCGAACGGGGCCAGGACATCATCACCCTCTCTATGGTGCAGGAACTGCACTGCCTCGCCCTCATCGTCAACGTTCTACGCATCTACAAAGAGGCTGGCGCGAGTGCCGCGGTCGTGGCAGCGGATGTCGAGGATGTGAAGTGGGATGCCGCAGCCGTGAAGGAGGATGTCGATGCATTGCTGCAGGCGAGAAGGGGGTTGTTGGAAGATAAGATTATGGCGACGAATGAGCGCGAGGCAAGGTGGGCGAGGATGAAGCCGGTGAGGGAAGGGGTAGGCGGGAGTAGGTTAGAGGAGAAGGTTTTGGTGGAGCTAAAAAGAGTAGCTGCGGTGTTGGGAGGGGCGGAGGGATGATTGGAAGGGTACGATAGGGGCGAATGTCCGAACGGGCTTGGTAAATGTAAGGCGTTATTGGGGAGTCTATTGTAGCATTAGCGGTTGGATCGTGGCGAAATCGCTTGGCCAAAGGGCAAGTCTATGGCCAAAACATTTGATCATACTGGAAAAAAGCCCAAGAATGTTTCAAAATGGGAACCTGAGTCCTATAACATCCTTGTTACACCTCCAACATGCTACAAAGGTTAGATTTCCACTGCCACTCTTCATCCTCTTGACATCCATCCCCCGCCCATCTACGACCGCTGATCGAAATTCCTCGCCCACATTCGCTTCAATTCAATCATATCGCCCCAATCTGGACGCAACTGGCAATCCACTATCTCGTGCTATTGCCTCGGGCGAGATATTGTTGGAAGGTTCCATTGCGAGCATGGTATTTTGAGCACTGAAGCTTTTGAGCAACAGCAGTTGCTCGTCAACTAAGACCTGGTCCCGTCATTTGATAACCTGACGCATCCTCCGACCTCATGTCCCGAAATTGAATCCACAATCATCGATAGTCGCCGTAGTGGGTTCTGGCGGCTCCGAAGGGCCTCGGCCGAGGCCTTCGGAACACCCTCCCTTTCTTGGCCTTAACGGATCCTCCGGTTCAGCTCCTGGATAGTGAAGTCACCAGTCTTCTGCGTTTAGTAAGCGGCTTTGAGAAAGGTGAGTACAAAGTTGCTACGCAAAGTGGCATCATGTTCGGTCTTCCATTGCAATCCATAGTGTTCCAAAGTCCCAGCCTTCAACAGGATGCCTCCAACTCTCCAACAGAAAGCCTGCATTGCCTGCGCAGGCTCCAAGCGTAGGTGCGACAAGCAGCTTCCCGAATGCCAGCGATGCTTGGACAGGGACATAGATTGCATTTACCCGCAGCCCAAGAGGCGGCGGAGAGATCCCATCGCGCACGATAGTCAGACTGAAATATTCCCCGCGCTCCCAAATAGTGCGGACATCAATCCTCTGGGGAACGGCCTTGATTTTGGGGGATGGGATGCAGCGGGAACCGTTGATCTTGATGCTTCTATATCAGATGTGATGATCCCATACATTCCCACACTATCAGCGCCGTCCGCTCCCATTCCTTCAGCCCAGCCAGGGATGGGACTTGAGAGCGGCGACATCTCCACCACTACCACACCATGCCCCTGGTTTCTCCGAGATGAGACCTGGGTGTTGCAGCACAGTAACCAGGAACCCGCTTGCGTGACCGTCGTTGAACTGGAACCCTTCGTCCGCGCCGTGGAGGGGATGCTGCAATGTTGGGTCAGGGAGGGCCAGAACAGCTTCATCCATCCGCGATTGTATGACAACGGCATGCCTAGATGTCTGCAAGATGCCTTCACAACCCTCGCGGCATACACTCACCGGACGCCGGCGGTGACGGAAACAGTCGTGCGAATTACCGAGGAGCGCTCGTCGGAACTCGTCGGCCAGAGCCCACCGACGGCGGGTGGGGCGCAAGGCGTATTGGCCCACTTGGCGTGCGTCCAGGCCTTGTTTGTGTACGAGTTCATACTCTTGTTTGATGGCTCGGTGCGTCTGCGTTCATCTGCTGAGCGGCAGCTCCCAACGCTTCGCCGGTGGGTGAATCGGATGTGGGACGTCGTGAAGCGATATAGAGGGGAAGACGGCTTCCAGGGCTATCGTCCACTTCAATGGACTGTGAGTGAGTTTGACAGGGAACACGATGCTTCTCTGGAGCTGTGGACGTCGTGGATTCTGACCGAGAGCGTTCGACGCACCCATGTGGTCATCGACACTGTCGTGAACATATATCAAATCATGACCAAGGGTTGGGCTGATTGCGCTGGGGCCGTCATGTTCACTGCACGCCGTGGATTGTGGGAAGCTGAATCCGCCGTAAAGTGGTTCGAATTATCTTGTGCAAAGCCCCCGCTTCTGGTGCCGTGTCTGCAGCCTGGAGATTTGATCTCACAGTGCGCAGCTGGGGAAGTCGACGATTTCGTCAAGATGTTCTGGACATTTCTGGCTGGCAAGGACAAGATCCAATCTTGGGTTGATCGAAATGACACGACAAGCACAACATAGCATTTCCTGGAGTGGTGTCTTGTGAATCCTTTGCACAGTCACCCAAATTCAATCAGTAAGGCCCATGTAAGTTGATTTTCCTGCTATCACATTGCTGAGCAGGCAGGGAGCAAGAGCTCTGGAATTCTGATATAATGTGCCGTCTCGACATTGGTTTTTGAAAATTAGCCTTTGCTGTTGATAGTCGAGCCTCTTAACGGCACAAGGTCACATGCATAATCTGGTCTTGCTCGACCTCAATGAGCTTCACAACAACGGGGCTTTGCGAACTTCTCATGCTGACTGCGCTGAAGAGCTTGACATGATCTGAGGATTCAATGTGGTGGTCAAGGATAGCCTGAAAGTATAAGAAATTCTGCCTCTTAACGAGCCAAGCCAGACAGTGGCAGACCTGAGATTTCAGATCACCGGAATATTAATATTCAAATCTCAAGAATCCGATGCTTCAACATGCTTATTGATCCTCTCTTGCAGGACAAACAGACATTAGAGAGTTGCATTCAAAGGCAGGAGCTTACCGATCTCTGCTGGCGGGCAACGTGCGGTCAATTTGCGGAAACATTGCGGAACACTGGTGGCAAGTTTGCGGAAATCCGCATTGATGCCCACGACACCGCACCTTGGTGCAGACAGACTGTTATCCAGAGAATAGCACTTGACAAATCTGATAGATGATTTCAAAGCAATGTGGTCATAATTTAGACATATGAGTGACAGTGGAGGTAGGCGTTGCCCGTATGTTTATTAAAGAGACGAGAGGCGCCCCAATTGCATAAATTACATCTCACTCCATACAACTTCAGCGTAGTATTTCTTGAACTCAGGCTCTCCAAACGTCTTTGCATGCCTAACATGACTTCCCAAACACCTGTAAAATTCATCCTTGGTACCCACACCGTACGTATGTCCCGCCGGCTGCGACTGGTAGCCGCTAATCGGATGGGATCGACAGGTCGGCGACAGTATCAAGGACGCTGGGATTGCCCACTTCGACAGCCCAACGGACGTCCAAGCCCTGCTGGATGCATTCTACAGCCGCGGCTATAGGGATATCGACACCGGCCGTAACTACGGTGCGAATGCTCCGGGCGCCTCTGAGGCACGCCTCGGCCAGGCTGGGGCTGCCTCTCGATTCACCATTCACACGAAAGTCCGCGATGGTCGACCCGGGGACCACGAGCCTTCGAAGATTGATCTGAGCATTGGGCAGTCGCTTGATGCCCTGCGGACTCCCACCGTGGAGACCATGTTTCTGCACGTACCTGACCGCCAAACGCCCTTTGAGGATACGGCAAAGGCGATGAATGACGCTCTGCAGCAAGGGAAATTCAAGAGATTCGGACTTTCAAATTATACCGCCGCGGAGGTGCAGAAGTTCATTGAGATATGTGAGGAAAAGGGATACACCAAACCGAGCGTGTACGAGGGACACTACAACGCGATTGTGAGGGGAGGCGAGAAGGAATTGTTTCCACTATTGCGTAAACACGACATAGCTTTCTTTGCTTACAGGTAGGCTGAGTCCTGAACCATTTTTGACCTTGACTGACCTTTTGTATCAGCCCTGCAGCGGGTGGCCTCTTCTCGGGCAATGCTGATGCCTCGACCCGGTGGAGCGATGATGTAAGTTCCCAGAAAAGCAATGCCTACATTATTCTGACGAGCTATCAGAATCTCATCGGATCATTGTACAGCAACCTTTATGGCCAGTCTCCGGTCCAAGCCTCGGTGGCAGTAGTTCGTAATGCGGCTGAAAAGGATGGCATCAGCGGACATGCAGCTGCACTGCGATGGACGGCCTTCCATGGCGTCTTGGATGAAAGGTATGGTGATGGAGTCATCTTTGGGGTTTCCAAGATCGAGCAGCTCCACAAGAGTCTCGACGCACTTGAGGCCGGGCCACTACCGACTGAGCTCGCCAACGCCATCACGGCCGTTTACGCTACCGTCGAGGGTGCCGAGCCACCTTACCACCTCTAGGGGAGCCAGCTGATGTGATGTTCTGTGAGAGGCCCTTGAGCTTCCCTGCTCTTAAGCTGGCGACGTGTGATATGAACCAAGAAGTGGATGAGGCCTTCTCTAAATTCAGACTTTCATGTCTCTGTTCGTAGTCGATTCACTCCTCATTGCTTTCTTGGAATTCTGTGTCATGTCGAGTGGACGATGATATAGCTTCGTGCTACTTTACGAATTACATTTCATGGTTGAGATTCCATGGGCTGGCACTTTTCAAGAGTCTCGTGACGCCATATTGACTGCACGAAGGAACATATATTTGTCCCTTGGCATCGTAGATCCTCATACGTAAAAAACCTGCGGAGGAGGCGGGGGTCGGCCCGGTGAGGTGACGACGCGGCAGACCCTCTGTTTTCTTGGCACTCCGCACTCGCGATGCTGATGCCTCGTTCAGACGACGAGGATGCGCTCCCAATAGCACTTCAGCGGTGGCGAAGATGGCAGAGGCACCCATAGGTCAGTGTGCAATCCCTCGACAAGCAAGGTGATGCAAGGTGATGCAAGGGGCATGCGCTGACAATATCACAGTCCTTGATGGAGGGACCGGGTTCCTCAAAGTCGGTTATGCTGCCCAGGTAAATACGCCCGCCTCCAAATCGCCTTTGTTGCGTATACCCCACCCTCAGAAGACAGAGGGCTAATGGTGAACGTGAGAAGAACTTTCCAGAGCACCAATTCCCCTCGATAGTCGGCCGCCCCATCTTGCGATCAGAAGAAAGGGATGGCAATGTCGTCGTCAAGGACATCATGTGCGGAGACGAAGCAGCAGCAGCGCGCTCCATGCTGCAAATCACCTATCCTGTACGTCCCTCAATCGATCTTCTACTCCCCCCAAAGGGCGTATGCCCCTACTCCGCCGCCCCACTTTCTCCTTGCTCGCGAAGTACACCCATACTGATCAACCCTTCGCCCGCCGCGCGTCAGATGGAGAACGGGATCGTCAAGCGATGGGACGACATGGAACACCTCTGGAACTTCACCTTCAACGAGAAGATGAAGATCGACACCTCCGGCCGCAAGATCCTCCTCACCGAACCGCCCATGAACCCGCTCAAGAATCGCGAGCAGATGTGCGACGTCATGTTTGAGAAGTACAACTTTGGCGGGGTGTATGTCGCCATACAGGCCGTGCTGGCTCTCTACGCGCAGGGTACGCTCTCTCTTTCCCCCTTCTCCTCCTTTGCTTGTACCCTTTCCCCTGGGCGCGCCCGGTTCACTACTCCCCCAGCCTTTAAAAAAAAACTCCTCAACTTCGCTTTGTTCTCGTAGACTGACCCTTGGCTTCTACTCCCCACCAGGCCTCAGCAGCGGCGTAGTCGTCGACTCCGGTGACGGCGTCACGCACATCGTGCCCGTCTACGAATCCACCGTCCTCAACCACCTGACCCGCCGCCTCGACGTCGCCGGCCGCGACGTGACCCGCAACCTGATCGCGCTGCTCCTGCGGCGCGGCTACGCCCTGAACCGGACGGCCGACTTCGAGACCGTGCGCCAGATCAAGGAGCGGCTCTGCTACGTCTCCTACGACCTCTCGCTCGACCAGAAATTATCCGAGGATACGACCGTGCTGGTGGAGAGCTATACCTTGCCCGACGGACGGGTCATCCGGGTCGGGAGCGAGCGGTTCGAGGCGCCCGAGTGCCTGTTCCAGCCGCATCTGGTGGATGTGGAGCAGCCCGGCATTGCGGAATTCTTGTTCAATACGATACAGGCGGCCGATGTGGATGTGCGGAGTAGTCTGTACAAGGCGATTGTGCTGAGTGGGGGGAGTAGCATGTACCCGGGCTTGCCGAGTAGGATGGAGAAGGAGATTAAGCAGTTGTGGTTGACCAAGGTGTTGGGTGGGAATCCGGAGAGGTTGAATGTGAGGATCCTCCCTTTGACTCCTTTCGCTCCTGTTTATTCCGAGGTGAATGGGTCGATGATGGTCATGGAGCGGAGACCTTTGGTGATTTGAAATTGCTGACAATATACGCTTCCTCAGAAATTCAAGGTCAGGATCGAGGATCCCCCGCGGCGGAGACATATGGTTTTCTTGGGCGGAGCGGTGCTGGCCAATATTGTACGCTGAACCCTCTCTTCCCCCTATTCTTTTGATGGATACTAACACACTGCTACCTTCAGATGGCCGACAAAGAAAACATGTGGATATCCAAGCAAGAATGGCAGGAGCAAGGGCCTAGGGTCCTTGAGAAATTAGGTCCAAGATCATGAAAAACCCAATGACAGACAAACCCAGCCACATTGATATCCATGACCCATACACCCATATCCAAAGAATAAACCCAATCATCATCCCAAACATGATCCAAGATTCCACGCTTTTGCCCACAGAAACCTCCCCCAAACTCCCGGACACAAAGCGCCACCCCCAAGAATCAATCACCCACATACCTCCCCCTCTTCCCTCCACCAGCACCACCCTCATCCATCCCTCCGCCCCCTCCTGCTGCTCCCCCAACCCCCACCGTCTTCCTCGTCCCCGGCAAACTCACCGTCCTGATATCATTGTCATCCTGACTCACCCTCCGATGCGGATACCGCACATCCACGCCCTCGAAACAATTCGCGCTCGGTTTCCCCCCGCCATCCTCGCCCGCGAAATAGGGGTGCCGCAGTGCTTCCTCCGCCGTCAGCCGTTTGGTCGGATCGTACTCGAGCAGCTTGTTCAGCAGATCCAGCCCCAACTCGCCCGGCGTATCCGCCGGATTATTGCCGTTGGCCCCCGAAGAAGATGTGGAGCCGGAGCCGGAGCTGATGGGCGGGTATCCCGTGCTGGCGAGGGTGTTGTGGTACCACCTTTCCAACCCGACATTGATCCCCCTCTCATTGAACTGCTGTCCCGCCCCCCCACCGCCGCCATTGTTCCCCGGCTGCGACGACTGCTGCGACTGCTGTGACTGCTGCTGCTGCTGCTGCCCCACCGTGGCCAAATGCCCATACTCCGGCATCCCACTCAACCCTTCCCACCGCCTCCGCTCCGGCATGCCCAGCACCTCCACAATCTTGCCCATCTGGTTCCGCTGGAACGGGACCCCCTTCTTCCCATCCATCTTGGCCTCCTCGCCCTTGAAGATCGGTCGCAACCCCAGCAGCTCCGCGAAGATGCACCCCACCGCCCAGAGATCGATGGCGGGCGTGTAGTGGCGGCTGCCCAGCAGGAGCTCGGGGGCGCGGTACCAGATGGTGACGACGACCTTGTCGCCCGAGTAGAGGGAGTTGAGCGGGGAGCGGAAGAGGCGCGCGAGCCCGAGGTCGCCGATGCGGATCGCGCCCGAGGAGGTGAGCATGATGTTGGCGGGCTTCAGGTCGCGGTGGAGCACCCAGTTGCAGTGGAGGTAGTGCAGACCGTTGAGGAGTTGGAACAAGGTGGATTTGACCACGGGCGCGGGGATCGGGGTTTTGCCGGCTGCGGCTGCTGCGGAGGGGGGGGCAGGGTTGGTGGTGGCGGCGGCAGGAGCAGAGGGTTGTTGTTGGCCCACCCCACCGCCGCCGCCGCCGCCACCCGTTCCCTGAGAATGGTGCTGGATGATTTGCAATAGGTCGTGCTCGCAGTACTCGAACACCATGAAGATGCACTTGTCCTCGAGGATGATCTCGACGAGGTGGATGATGTTCGGGTGGGAGAGCTCGGAGCAGAGGGACATTTCGCGGACGGCGGATTGGGAGATTCCCGTGTATTGGGCGGCTTCGCCTTCTTTGTCGGGTTTGAATCTAGAAAGGGGAGGTTTCAGACTTTGAATAGCACTGATACTTTTGAGGTAAAGAATGGCAGATACAAGGAGCATGGAATGGCGTGTTTTGGTAGATAGAGACAGCAAAGGGAGACTCACTTCTTAATGGCAAACTCCTTCCCATTGCCATCCTTGCCGATGGCTTTGTAGACCCGTCCATAGGTACCGCTGCTGATGAAGCCGACGACTTTGTATTTGTCGAGGACGTGGACTTTACTCGTATAGCTGAAGCCGCCTCCGGAGGTCTTCTGAGATGTGTGACCCGAAGAAGATAGACTTGAAGAAGGCTCTGGACGCAATGGCGGGTATTTCAGCCGTTGTTCGAGAAGTGGGTACGGATTAAGCAAAGTCCCCGAGGGATGGAAATGGTTTTGGTAGGGGTAGGGAACAGCGTGATTGTGATAAGGCCATGTGTAACATGGGTAAGAAAGAGTGTAGTAAGGATAGTGCACATTATAGTAGTATATTGGAGGATAGGAATGCAGTATGTACGACATGATGACGAAATAATGAAGCCAAGTTGGCAAGATCCCATGCTGTTCTCACTCTTGTCTGGATATAATGTGTTTCGGATTGGGCAACAAGCCTAAGGGAATTCTTTCTCTCATACAGAAGGAACGAACGGGAATTCCTCTTCTCCACAATACGACCTTCACTGTCCTCGCTCACCTTCGAAAGCCGCCTGTACACTCCTCTTCAGGTTTTGGGTTGTCCCTGCAGCATCCTGCTGTCGAGCCGTTGCGGCCGCCGACGGGGGTGGATTGGCGGTAGCATGGTGGGCACCGCTGGCATCAGGCCTTTTTGCCGTGCCAATGGTGCTCATATGTGGGAGATGGTATTTTCTAGGGATCGAGGGTTTGGGACTAGCAATGCATCGTGTCCAATAGAGAGGGATCTGTCAAGAAGAGACAGGCGGTTCGAGCGCTCATGTACAAAACGAGGCATCGACAGCGCCAAGCTTTTGTCTACAAGACCATGGTCACTGACGAATGTCTTGGATATTTGGAATAGTACGTTAGATCTGCACACCATTTACCATGCATAGATGTTGTCAGTCTCCAGATAAGGCTGTTGGCGTGTCTGCGGCATAGATGGCTCGAATGTTACATTTTGAGATGGCATGCAATCATGGCTTTACGAGAACGATTACGAGGTGAAGCCACTGACATCTCTACCCTGTCCCGGTCTCAGGCCGATATCAGTTGCGGTAGAGTGAAATCAGCAACGGAGCATACGGTGAAGGATATTGTAGCCAGACCGAGCAAGTGCTTGACATCTTGTCTGTTCAGTATGGATTTCATTTTCATTCTCTATCTCCCGGTATCTTACGTGGCGAACAGAAATGACAACGTGGTTGAATATTTCCCATCGTAAGTATATGAACTGTCATCCCGACAAGATCATTGGACATATCGACGACCTGTCGCGTCGTAGCAGGCAGACATACCAGCAATGTGTCTCTCGGTCGAATGGGCCGACGGTGTATCACAGACAAGACCTCCAAACACCTGAAAATTGCATCCCTAACCCAAAACACTTTCGCCTCCTAAACCGTTTATGGATGGATGACTTGGTGGGGATGGCTTAAAGCCAAAAAGTTGCATCATTGTATTGCGTATGTCCTTGTAATGTCCCGTAACAGCAAGCCAGCTGACAAGAGACCTTTGAGTTGTCGAGCTATATTGCTTCGACCACAGTAAGCAAGAAGGTGTCGGTCGAACCAGTAGACAGTGTGTAAATGAAGGAGCGAAGGTTTGTGCGTGAATTGCATCTTGGAAGAAAGCAATGAAGCAGCGCTTCTATCACCCAGTCAGGAATTCCGTAATCCAGCTCTATCGGGAGATCCATCATCACGTATGAGAAATTGTGGTTGACCTCTATGTATGACTGCAGGCTGGATGCGATTTGAAGCGTGATCCGAATCCTTGGCGATGAGAAAGCTCTGTAAAAGGTTGGATTGGCCAAGAGAACATTGTAGCTATGTTCGAATTCCTTCAATTTGCCCCAAAGGATTGTGCTCATCAACAGGCTCAGATGAGTCCCATTCAGCATATTCAATCATAATAGGCATAGGAGATCGATCAGCGGATTAGCGTCGTACGGTCTGAGATTGCATGGGATACCACTTCAGCAAACAGTGACTCCTGAGCAGCCGTGATACCAGACTGTCAAGGCGATGTCGGATCCATATCCTTCGGTCGGAGATTCGAAGAGCCGACTGAATTACTGCCTTTGCCCATTTTCCGCGTAAGTTTGGCATAATCTGATTTCACGGTCAGTCAAAGAGCGTCATGGATAGCGATGACATCCACGTACGTAGTCCACAGGCATTGCACAGTGTACGAGCGCCATCAGGACCCCGACGCCATTCGGGCGTTTCAGCTCGATTGCAACTATGGCATCTTCCTGGAGGAGCAGCTCGACCCCTCCGTTTCTTCGCATCCGGCCCTGCAAATCCGCCAGCTCCGTCCATTTTATCCATGAATGAAGGCTCGTCATCGGGTTCGCTTGTGTTCGATTTGAAATGCTGCGGATCGTAGCGACTCTTCTCGGCCAACGCCTGTTGCTGGTTGATGATGACACTCCTGATCCGTGTCATTGAGTCGAGGACCTTGTGCTGATGACGAATCATATCGTCACACTCATTCAACTCGGGTAGAGAACCATCTATAGGCCCTGATCTTTGGGTCGCATGAGCCTTTATGCCGTAGTGTCTACACCAGTCCAAGGCGCGACCACTACCTTCCGCAATCTGTAAGGCGCGTTAGCAAAGGAAATGGCTATGCCTAGAGAATTGTGCCTGACCTCGTTGAGAGACGTCTCCAGGTCAAAGATATCGAGATGTCGCTTCACCGATTCTCCGTAGGCAGGTCGATTGCCTGGTGGACTTTGTTTGGGCACCGCCTTGCGCACTTCCTCGGCCCGTTCGAGGTCCAAGTTGGCCGACGACCGCCAAGGCTCATAAGCTGATGTTGGGTAAGAAGGAACGCCTGGGGTGGACGGAGGATACGAATACGCCGGTTGTTGGTATTGTTGGTATGCATAGCCTGTCTGTGGAGATTGATCGGGTCGGGAAGCTGGTGGGAATGGCTGGCTGTTGTAGCTCGGGTAATTGGATCTTTGCTGGAGAGCCGAGACCCCCGGGCGTTGATGCGGTGCAGGACTTGGCGCCGTTCGTGGTGGTTGCGACGGGGGATAGGAGTGCATGTGAGGACTGACGGCGGATGGCTGTGAGTTGTAGCGAGGGGAGTATGGAGCGGTGGCGGTCCGTTGCGGGTCTTCATAAGGTCTCGACTCGGGCGGCGATTGCTGCCGATAGGATTCAGTGGGACCCCTGGGAGCGAAGCCGTCATATCTCGTCGTCGGAGTTGTAGGACTTCTTGCGGTTGTGATGTTTCTGGATGGGGCGGTGGTGGTGAGCATTGAGTTTATTGAGAGGGCTTCATTGATTGAGGGTAGGGATTGTCGTTGTAGCGGATACGACGAATCTTTGTCATCCTTCGAATCCTGACGAGCGTGTGATGGTCGATAGGTTGCCGGTGCTGGTCCCCTGATAGATGCATTGTTGGCCCCAACGGTGGAGCTAGCAGCGGAGGAAGGATAGGAGTACGGTGGAGGTGGGCCGGAGTAGATGGTGGAAGGGCTTGCTAAGGGCGGAGCCGGCATGTTCACGGTGGTCGGTGGATGCTGGGAATATCTTGCGTTCTCTTGTTTGATTTTCTCGAGATCCAGAAAGCCCAGCGGAGGCAGAGGGTTACTATCGTGCACTGGTCAGCGTTATTTACCGCACCGATCTTGCGCATGCCGGCCATTGAAGGCATGCTGGCGACAGGATTATGTCGTACCCTCTGTTGATTGAATCTGCCATGGCTAGTCTTCCGTCATGTCTGTAAAGAATTGCGGTTTTTGGAGGGTGTCGCACGTGCTTCAAGGTGATTATCGGTTTGTGATGTAGACGACCTTGATCTCCAAGCCCGAATGGCTGGACCAGGTAATGCGCAAGGTGATCCAGACGATGATCCTAAATCACCTTTGCGCTTCCCGTCCAGAACTCAACAATGCCGGGTCTGTGTTGATGGTGCTACCAGTATGAAGTTGTTGCTGGCTCGTACGGTTATCAGGAGAGGATCAGGAGTGTGAAAGATGAGAGACTTTGACGGCTTCCAAACTTCGATCCCCATCAAAATTGTACTAGATAAAGTTTACAGCAGCCACACCCAAAAGTGGCCTGAGAATTATGAGTGTGGGCAGATAAAGCAGGAAAAAGTGGCTCCGTTCCTAGAACAAGATGTTACCCGAATCTGCGGAGTGCAGAAAGCAAATTGCAGAGGGCACAGGATTGCGATGATGGTGATGATGGATATCGAATGGTGTATCACGATATACACAACGAAGCAGTTCTCAAATGGGTGAGCAAGAAGACAAATCGAGATGAGATGAACGATGGAGGGAGGGGCCGAGGGGCGCTGGATACCAGTCTACCAGTCTACCATCTACCCGTGGTAAGTTGGTAATCGGTTAGCCTTTTGGTACTGCCTGCGAGTAGATTTTACAGGTAACGGCAAGCTGATGAAGCAAGATCCGATCGAAGATGCTAGTTCGAAAACTGACAGGGATTGTGGGGCTATAACAGATCTCACTATTTTCTTCTAAATTCTTATTGACAAAGGCCTCGCCAAGCGCATGCTGCTGGGGTAAACTGCCGTCCCACTAATCACGCCGCTACCTCCATCCACAGGTTAGAGTCTGCATGCTTGGGAAAATGACCCCTACACTCGGGCTCAGATCGTGGATCGTTACCGTTTTGAGTCTAAGAAAGTTCACGAGGTGCCTGGGAGTGGGGGTACGAACGATTAGAGCGGCGTGGTCGGCACTGGAGCCTGGATTGCACCCATGCTCCGTCATCCGCCTCGCTCCAAGCCTCCAACGCTCAAGCAACATGCTCCGTATCTAGGGCCAGGTGTTTTAGAAGTCTCTGGGTCCTGAAAATACATCTCGCTGGAGGTCATCCTGGAATAGCATTAGCCATTAGATTTAGATAGGGTCTGGTCAGGCAACTAAAGTCCCAAGTTGCCGTACCTACTGCACTCAGGCCACGCCTTTCGCCACAAGCACCAAACGCAATAGCCGAACCAACCCTCTCGCAAAAATCGATGACGCCTCTGTCCAAATCCACAACCGAGATCAACCTCACCACCACCATCACCAACCCCCCCTTTATTATAATTTACAGATCATCACGATCCTCCTTCACGGCAATCACATCCTGCGAATAAATCAAGCCTTTTGCAAGATCTATTTCTGACTGCTCGTATTGATAGGAGAATTGTGATTAAGCACCGGTCGATCTCTGCGACTGGGTCGAGGAGATCTGGAGCTGACCCCAGGAAGAAAGTTGGATTGACCAGATCTCTCGTGATCACCCCCCTTCCTTGTAACCCTCCCCGCGAAGAACTCCCCAGGCTCAAGGCCCCAAATTTCTCAGCCGTCAGCCTTTCACAGAAATTTGGGTACAGGTCGAAGGTGGCTCGCGGGTCATACCGCCGATTGGGCAGGGGCCAATCGCTGATGGATTCTGCACAAACTTCGTAATTCCACTTTTCCAGGTCACGGCAACATTTGGGGGACGGGTTGCAGACTTGCACCATCGCTAAAACTGCTCTGCGACTTGGATTGGTTTTAGATAAGGCTTGTGCGTCGCCCATCCTCGGCCTATTATTGCGAATGCGTACTTGACAGATGCATTATTTTCAAGGAGAACCCGCCCACAGGGTCACGCGGAACATTTTCTGCCTGGCACAGTGCCAGTGTGGAGCATGGTTGAAACCTAAGCAGGGGAAAACCTGCCATGCATGAATCAAAAGGATATTTACACGCGCCAAGTCAATCACGACAGCCAAAGCGTCAAGGCCTCTGTCACTACTAGCCCCAATCCAGTGAAACTGCCCAGAACAGCTTTGAGCGACGTAGCCTTCTTGTTCCGCTGCAACCATTTCGTGCCACTCCATATACGCAGACGCCTGTATCGGGGCTTTCTTTATATCGAATATCCTCGTCCATGTCCAGTTCTCTTAACAAGATTTCAGTCGAGCATCTTTGACCGCCTATCAACCCTGCCCATCATCAAACCAGATTCGAACGTTCTTCCAATCTTGGGATCGCTAGCATCAGGCCATGTGCCGAGGGATATTGGGTTATGGGTAAGCGGACTAAGAGAGTGCCGAATGACAGCATATCTTAGAAATTCATGCAGCCTGCGGGACCTTGGTCCTGACCTATCAGAGTTCCACGATCCTCCGTCAGAGTGTAGCTAGTCACTCTACCCTGAAATTACGCATCAATAATCTTCCCTTTCCCCGAACGGAGGCCTCCTAAGCGGTACAGGTGAGGCGGCGTGCGAAAGCCTTTCCAACGGTTTTCCCTCTCGTCTTCTTGCGCTCTTACTGGCCGGCTGCAGGCCTGCTGACGACTTTGGGCCATCGGACACGATAAGACTGCAGCTCGGCTGTCAATCTGACAGTTGAGTATGCGAGATACCGTGCTGGCGTCAGTGAAATTGGGTCTACCAAATCAGACATTATGCAGACGCCTAGGCAGGAAAGAACCCCAATCCAGAGAGCCAAAAGGGCAGTGCTACTGCGATGGTACCTGGGATTTGGCTGATCCCTGCCCCATCGATTTGATCGGTGCGGTCTATTTCCGGCCTGCGACTATCGGTCTTGAGTACGTCACATGATTGGATAGAGCGCTAGTAGCAGGCGCTTCATGATTGGCGCATCAATGTGACAGAGCCGGCATTCGTACATGAAAATCCTTTCAGTCGGGTATGGCCGCTGTCGTGACAGGTCGATGGATATTCCTCTATTCGTCAGTCCCCATTGCGTTGCACTCCGCAGGCAAGGGTCTCTGACTTTCACGCTTTATCCTAAAGGTCGAGATGGCTCCGAAATTGGACGTTGCAGAATGCAGATACCGTTTGAGCACGGGACTAAGATGCTTAGGGAACAATTGTCCGTATTCAAGCTTTTTTGCAGGCGCTCCTCGATCCACTTGGAATGGATCTGTTGAAGGTTCAACGTCAACAGGAGAGAGACTGCTCACTTCCACTACTATTGATGTCTTGCGTCATGAAACCATGTAAGATTGACTGGACGTGCTATCAACAATAGCATTGTGTGTCGTTGCTGGATGCGATTGGCGGGTGCGCCTCCTCGCTGCATTACAAACATCATAAACATGGGGTTCACTACATAACCCGATATGGTCACAAAAGGTGGGTAACTCAAGAATATCAGGTGGTTTTCACAGGCGTTAATCCACTTCAATTCGGTCTATGCTCGCCGAATACTGTGATTTTCAGTGTAAGTCGAGCTTGGGAACGATCTTGTGGGATCAGACATATGAACTGCCTGCAAATCCTCCCGATGGACTACAAGTATACAACGACCAACGCCGAAAATAAGCATCATCAGTCTTGACGCCTTTGGAGGTATTAAATATTGAGTTCCCAGACCTGTCGTCTGCATGTCGCTGAGTCCCTTTCGCTCTCGATTTCCGTCCTATGCAATATGGTCTGAATTTCAAAAGTGACATCGCAGAAATGTATGCCCCATTTCCCGAAGACCCGGGATGATATGGAATGCAAAATTGGTGAAGCATGCGAGCTCTACTAGATGCCCACTGCTCGAAGCAGTGATGCAAGCACGTATGTATATGCTCTCGATCACTGGAGATCGAAGGCGATCGCGAAAGTTTCGATTTTGCCTCGTTGTCATGAGGAATCAAAACACGAGAGGTCTGAATAAAGAGGCCTGAACGTGAGGACCGTGACAGTCACGTCCACATATCCCTATGTCAAACTATACCATCATGGCGTGGATTCTCTGAATCGTCCCAAAAAGTCTGTTTTGACTCTCCAAATCAATTAGACAAGAATTTTGGGCTTGCAGTCTAATCTGCAATGGTCTCGTGATTCCATCTGCCGCAACGGACTTCGGTCATCTTTACTTACGATTTTCTGGTAATCACAGTCTTTGCAATTCTTGTGAAACGATGCCATCGGCAGATCTTCTTCGTTCCTACTGCAACGCGAATGATTCCACAGGAAAGAGTGTATGTCTCACGTATTTCTGTAGGCTAATCTCATGACAGAGAGTAAAGAGGGTCGTCATGAATTGCCCATTTGGCTTCATCCTGTTCGTCCGAGGAAGCACCGCGACTGGTATTTCACAGCCTCATGAACCAACCTGTAGATCAAAAGGTCAGCCCGAGCCGTCAGACCTGCATTTCTGAGATGTATCTAGCTCCAGGCACCAGGTTGGGGCCGTAATCAAACCCGGCAAGGCGACAAGCTCCTGTCATAATCCCATACGCTATCCAGGGTCAGAATATCGTATGCGTCCAGCACTGGGGAAATTGACACAAGGCAGGCACCTGACCACTGAGATCAATCCATCTGACTTTCTAATGACCTCTCATGACATGACTTGCATCATTATCGAATCGGCAGCCAGAAACAAGCACCTGTCAGACGCGCATATGACAGCACAAACTCATGCGGGACCCCAGTGGCGCAGGAAACTTTTGAAAGGCTACATACATGCGACCGATGAAAGAGTGGCTACTCGCCTGCATCTGAGAACCGAAACCTCTCCGTGCCATCCTCGAGCGTACTGTCATCTTTTACCAGAATCCTAAACAAGTGTGCGCTCATCAAGCCTTCTGGAATGATATGCTGTCAGCATGTCGCAATCTCGATCTTAGCGAAAATCAGGATGAGATGTCTGTGCGCCATCTGCAAAGACAACGATAATACGATATGAGTGTCTTAGATAGACTCGCAGCAGAGCGCATATCGGCGACTTGCAGCCAGGCTCCCTGGTGCTCCTCTGGCAAGTCTGGTTGCCTCCCCGGTGCCGGAGGCAGCGGGGGCCAGAAGACGGTAACTACGCCAGCCAGCGAACATGCATATGCGTCCTGCGGCTAGGCAGGAAGAACAAGCCTTTTGGTTTTTCTTGACAACTTTACCTTTTGGGCCTCTCCGAACTCCTGCATGAGTGCTGGTGGGCAGTTTATTCGGCTCCGCTAAAGCCTGCAGAAGTCCGCTGCACACTAAGCAGGTTGTTCTCTTGCAGAGAAGGCACTGCGTCTTTGCTCGCCAGCTTGAAGCTTAAAAGGGAGATTTCTTAAATGCGACAGCCCAAGGACCGGAAAATCGCAAACTCCCTTGTACTCCCTCCAATTGCACGCTGCCTGCGACGGTGACCCCCGTGCCATGAACGAGCCATGCCCATGCGTTTACCGTTTCTCATTCTCTCATACCCGCGAACAAACAGTTCTAGAGAATCTCGGAAATGCACGTCTGACAGCCGTGCTGTCAAATTTGCATCGCCATGACTCTCCTTGGCTCCTTGCGTGATTCGATACGCAATAACCCCTTGAACGGACGGTTAAGCGTGGTCCATGGACATGTACACTTGGCAGCTGGCATCATTCATGATTGCCGTTCACGCCTTCCCCTAGAACATACCCGCGCAACGACATCGGGTCGGAACGGGTTCTTGCTCACGACAATGGGCCTTGGTCTGTCAGAAAGATCAAGTCGACTGCATTCGGCACTGGCGGCCATGCGACTCGCACATTTGGCAGGTTTATCACGGACGCCACCTTGAACGAATCCAAGGCCTTTCCGTCACGCTCGATGAAATCGGGCATGCAAGTTTGACAGCTGTAGGACATGGATGTATTTGCGATCACTGATAGGGCCTGCTGGGTTTCTCCCCACTGCCTTGCAATGCAGCAGGGATGCTGATGGTCAACGTGACATTTATGACAGCCGGTTGGATGTCTTTGCGCACATTCGCTATTCTTCTCCGACATTTCTGGGTCCTCGTAGCTGTGAGACCCATTTCCGTTGGTGGTGGCGTTGTTCGGACGAGCTCGTGCACGTTTGATGATTGGCATTGTGATCGATGATCCTACCTGTCTGACTCCGTCTGTTAAGACCCTGAGCTGGTTTACTGCATGTTAGCTCTGCATGCAGACGCCATCACACCACGAGGCACGTTATCAACGACAGCACCGCCCCCACCTTGTATCAGGGGTATGTGTCAAGGACATGGTCATGATTGGCTAGCTACTCCGCTTTTGTACATACACCTGAGCCTTTCACGAGCTCTTCCGACTCCTCACATTGCACAGCCTTTGATTTACTTGCCATTATCCAGCTCCTTGCACCCTGGTACGCCTCGACTGCTAGCCTCGTTCCAATCCCAGCCAGAGAGGTCTCTGGCCCACTGAGATACCCTGGATCATATCAAAAATGACAGATGCCATTTTTCTCTGAACAGATCACTTGTGAGAGGATGACTCCGTGAATACGGTGATATGTTTTGGGGCGGTTCTTGCAACTACATCTCCCCCCATTGCGTACGCTGCGTTCAGCGATTCACATTCCTTGATGACTGACCCTGCCATTATATTTTCGCCTTTTCATCTGTCATGATGACTCCATCTACCAATTTGTCCTGTCTTCACTCGATTTCCTACAATATGAGGCGGTGGACCGATAGCTCACTTTCCTCTCGTTCATGTGTATGTTCCTCCACCAGGATCACATCTCACGAGTAGTATTAATTTCCTCATCTTTCATGTTGACAAAGTGACTGGAAATTGCCGTCTGTTGGACTGCACCTGCGGTAGTGAAGAACATTATGCAGCTTGCTCACAATGACGGCCATGCCGGTAATGACGGGCATGCCGGTTCTGACAGGAGCGTCGAGTGTGCATATCCTGCTCCTGGTACATCCGCGGATTGACCGAATGACTCAGGGACCACATCTGGCCATTGTCCGGAACGTCATGTGGTAAAGCATCAGACGCCACAAGCCGTACGGATCGATGCAACCCACTTTGTCCCCCCTCTATCTCCGTCTCACACAACCGGTATCGACTTCTTTCTAGCTCTGCCGTTGTTCGTCCCAATATCTCACACAGATTTCTTCACGACGATCACCCATCCTTCCCAGCTCCGGCCGGTCCGATCAACCTAGCAAACATCTTCCCGCCCATTATCCTATACCCCTTTGACCGCTTGGTGTTTCTCCCCTACCAGCACTACCAGAAATTGCAGACATATCTCTCAGATAGCTAAAGAAAAGCTATCCCCGAATTAGGATCATACGTATACGGATTTTCTCCTGGAATAGCTCACGATCATATCTCCACGTCCCCTCGTTACATCCATCTTCCTTGACCCCGATCATCCATCTCTTCCAGCTGGCCAGTCTGCTCGACCTAGCCACCAAGACTCTTTCCGCCTATCATTCTGCAACAATTGACCACTGGGACTTTCCCGCTAGCAGTATCGTTGAAAAAACAGCTACGTCTCTCGAACGGCTGAAAAAGATCTATTCCTTCATCACGACTATAAACAAGCTTTTTTATCACGATCCATATGACCATCATCTACCCATCCCCTATCGCACACGCACTTCCTTCACCACGATCCCCTATCTCTCCTCAATTCTGACCGATCTAGTCAGATCAACCTAGCCACCAAGACTCTTCCCGCCGATCATGCCACAGCATTTGACCCCTGGTTTTTCCACCAGCAGTATGATTGAAGAAGAGAGCAGAAAAACCCAGCAAAAGCTTTTCCAGCAGCTGACCGGGAAAGCAATTCCTTCATTACGATGATATATATACCATTCTTCACCACGAACCCATATCACGATCATGTCTCCACGTCCCATCATTATATCCATCTTCCTCCATCAACGATTACACATCTTTCCTCAGCTCTGACTGGACCAGTCAGGTCAAACTCGCCATCAAAACTCTTTCCCCTCCCCACCCACCATCAATCCACCCTCCTTCAACCAACCACTGGCTTTTTCTCCCCTGGCAGCATCGCCCAGAAAAACCAGCCTACACGTGTCCAAGAGCCGAATGAAAATCTGTTCCTCCATCACGATCATATATAGACAACTTCTTCAACCCCGACCATATCACCATCACATCCATACGTCCCTAGCTCACCCCAACACTTCGATCACCCCATCCTTCCGCAGCCCTGGCCGATCCCGTCAACTCTAGCAGCCATCCAAGGCTCTTTCCACCCATCATACTTACATCCCCTGATACATGAGCATTGACTTTTCCACCGCTGGCAGCATGCCTCGAAAAAGAAAAGAAAAGAAAAAAACACGCCACGTCTCGTCTCGAAGGGCGGAAAGAAAAGGGCTACCTACACCCACCCAACCTCATCTTGAATTGTATCCATCCCTCGCCGTGGCCCTGATCGACTGCATGGTATCTTACACTTGCGAGGGATGTTTTAGCCATATATATCTCCCGGTTCCGCTACAAAAATGCACATTCTACCGCAGGAAGTGACGAGATGTCTGTCACTGAACACAGTTCGCAAGATATATATATAGCTTCGGTTCTCATGCATGTTTGCATCACAATCATTTCAATCGTCTGTCTTTCGAAAAGGCAGAATTACGTTTCGGCCGTTTGGGACGAGCAAGCGTTTTGGCCACTGTGGTTGGTGCCGTTGATGGTACACGTTCTCCACATCTCGAGAATTTTTCGAAAAGCATGCTTAATGGTATATCTCTTGAACATGGTGCCAATCTCTCCCCATGGTCAAGGCTATCTGCTTGCTTTCCCCCCAAACTGGTTGATCGACATGCAAGCGTCGATGTTGGTCGGCGTCAATGGCTGCTCTCGATAACGGACTCCCATTAAACGGAAACGCGTGTAAAGTTTCGGCAGACGCTCCCAGCTGCCTCGCTTGGCCTTGACTACTTCGGTGACAGAGTCCCAATGATCTATTGATTGTCAGAGCTGACGGCTTCGCTGTGCTCTTGGGATGGGTCCGGCAGCGTGCTTGGCATTTTCTCAAACGCGACAGTCAATGAATGAGTTGAGTCCATTGCACGACCACCATCTCGATTGCATGAGTGGTAGTATCACGGATCCAAGCAGCATGAGTCTGGTACCCCTCCAGTCCCACCTTTGTCAGCCATAACAGTATGCTCTGGCATTTTCGCCCTTATTGCTTCTAATCTCCCATGTTGGTATGAGAGTGTCAATGAAGTGGTGAATCACGAGGGCCACTGTTCCGGCCTCTGCTTTTCCAAAGTATTTCCTATCGTCTCGTGACAGCAATCTCAAACCCAATGAATCTTGTCTAAAGACGCCCTTCTTTGACGGCCACCCCATGGATGATACCATTCACGTATGCCTCACGAACTGGGCTTGTAATATGTAGCCTCTTCACAGGGTCGTAAGACCAGCTTTACGTCAAGTGCGAGACCCGCGTCTACATCGCCAGCAGTCGAAATGCTGGGCAGTCACCCTGGCTCCCTAAGGGATATGCTGCTGATGCATACGTCCTGTACTCTGACCATCAATCAAGTCACCCAGTGGACCACCCACGACAATATCCCGGCTCATTCGCTGCACGAGCTCTAAGTCGGGCTCTCAATTTGTCAAATGATGTCCAGTATAATCCGCAGCACTGTGACACTTCATTGACGCTCGCTGCTCCGTCCTTGCTAAGCACCGTGCATCTGCTCCGTCCCCAGATACAAGAAGCACGCTGGTACTCCGGGACAAGCTTTGGCTGATTTGTTCGACTGGCACCGAGCTCACCGTCCGCCACTGTTGTGATCAGAAGAGAACCCGCTCTTGCTGAGGGCTGTATTCAAGATACTGCTCTTCATTGTTCAGGGGACAGTCATCCATCATCCCACCCCCACTGCTTTAAAAGCTGCTGAATGCGATCCTCCGTAGACCAGCCCAAGTCATCCTTGATGCTCCTCAACAGATCAAGGACAACTTGTCGCTCATTGGTCTGCTCAAAGTACTGACCAGCAACGAACAGAGGTTGCGTGGAGTGGACGCGGACCGAAGCCGGTGGTCTCGCCAACGCAATACCACAGATCTCATAACAGTGCCTCGTGGCTTCCCTATCAATCGCTCTGTAGGAGCCTATCCGATCTCCAATCGTGCTTCTGCCGGCTGTTGTTTCGTGGGGCTTGTTGATCAAAAGCAGGATCCGGGCCATGTGATAGTGCTGCATTGTGGCAGCACACATCGGCATCACATACCAAATCTCCTCAAAGCGTAGGCTTGCGTCATGTCTGCAGCCGAGATCCCGACCAGCAGTCTTGATGCGTGCACTCGGCTGAAAGGTGGCGGGCAGGCCGTCGTGCCAGATCTCAAGGGCTGTCTCAAGGGCGCCCCATCTCTGCAGCAGTGATACTTGGCTTTCTCCGACGAGTCCAACTTCCATGCGCGGAACCTCTGTCTTGTCGCCAGCGGGTGTTGGCTCGAAGACTTCCCCACTTGCCAGGTAGTTGCATATCCGGGAGGACACCCATACCAGGGCGTTGGAGAACATGTCTTCGCCCATTGTCTCGCCCTCGAAAAGGCTCTGCCTCGATCGGTCAGTAGGCACCACATCACCTTGCTCTGTCAGCTGAAGGCCTGCGTCTCTCCACATCTGTAGGTCCTCGGTGTCAAGTCGAGTATGGGAATCGTTGATGACTGGCGGATGATGAGTCAAGGTGAAGAAAGCGACAGATGAGATAGACTTACATGCTGCAATGTAATCCTGACGGGCGAAATTCCAGAACGTTGCTCTTCTTGCAGTGGACGGCTGCCGACGAGGGGAGACTGTTGGGTAGTAAGAGCCGGGGACTTCGATGGGCATCATGCTGTCCTCTACAATGTCAAGTAATGATTTGGTTCCATTAAGATGTCGGGACCATGCGGATCCATTATCAGAGATGAACTCATATACAGAAAGGATCGCACTTGCTGCTACCACCTCGTCAGAGCGAATCGCATTCTGATCTTGAATTTCTTCCTTCAGAAGGCCGATACTTCGGTCATAGTACAGCGCTCCCTCCCACTCCCAATCGACTGCTTGATCGTCGAAGCTCTCCATGTGAGCCGAAACCCCCGCCACACCACCATAGACGGCTTTCTTGCCTTTGGCTCGAAAGAGCTGTTTCGCTGCGTAAGCACAGGCTGCATATTTCAAGAGTGGCAAGGACCGAGCCTTGAATGGCACATGGTGGGAAAAGTAACAGCCGAGATCGAAAAGATCCATCCTTGTGCCGATTTAGCTGCCTTCTTTCGACTGCGACTCTTGATGTGCTAACCATTGCCCCGGAGTCTCGCTGAAATGCCTGAGGAGATAGGCCATTTTGTGCTCCGACTCGACCGCTCCCTCGGTCGGCGCTACCTCACCAGCTGGTGGTCTCGGCGGACTGGGTGGGGCGTTCGGATGCTGAGTTATGCCAGTGCCCAGCGAGGACATCAGGCTTGGATCTATCGGTGAGTCGGCGTTAGGGGGGGAGTTCAGTATGTAATTGAGGTTATTATTGGGGGCATTGGGTGACTCAGGCGAGCCAAGATGGTCGGGAGTGTGATCCGGGATGGGCGTTGAGCGTGATGGGTTATCGTGATTGGAGGATGATGAAGGCCGCCCAACCATGTTTGCTGTTGCTGGAGAGTAGAGGGCGGCAGCCGAAAGGGCTTCTAGGCCATGCGCATTCAGGGCGGACGGCAACCGAGATTGTTGGTGTATAGACCATGGTTGACTCTGAGACTGCATGTATGGCGTATGCTCCTGGGAGTTTGTCCTGCCTTGTCCAGTGGGGGTGCCGACATCATCTGTGTAAGGATCGGTGGTGTTGTAGAAGGTGAGGTCTCGTGGAATATCTACCCAAGTGGTCGCATTGTCAAAGGTGTTTTTGTAGGCATAGAAGCGATTGAGGGGCGCGGCGCCATCGCCGGGTGAATTCATGGAAGCATTGTGTTGGTGACGGAAAGTAATGCCTGTGCTTGGTTGGCAGTCCCTATTGGCTTTGGCACATTGTCCGCAGATTGGTCTGGTCTCATCGCATTTGAGCTTCCTTTGGCGGCATGTTAAGCTACAATATAACAAGGGCAGTGAGCGAGGTGCTGACAAGATTGATGCATGCAAAACATAATGGCACTCACCAGCCGGTACGCGACCTCATGACAAGACAAAGATCAAGCTCGCTTCTGAGGACGTGAAATTATTGCAATTGCATGATGGGGAGAGTGTGGCGGAAGACAGTAGCGGGGCAGGACATCATGAGTTTCTTTCCAGGGACGTCAGCAATCACTGTGGAACATGATAGGTACCACAATTGCAGGATGGAGGAACACCGCGAGGGGCCCCATATACGTCACGCTTTCCCGTTTGAGCTTTGGTGTTGCCCGTAAGTTATTCCATGTTCAAGGGACTCGGGGAAATCCTTCGAACACTGCAGTAGTCTACAACGAACACCAATTGCAACAAAGATAAGAATCAGTAGACTAGATGTGCAAAGTATGCAATGTGTCATCATACCAGTCGCAAACGAGGGTATCTCCTAATGCTAAGCAACCAAGCCAAGTAACCTGCCTACTCCTGTGCTGAGAAAGCTTTGCTCATGACAATCACCTTTGCCGTAAGTATGCCGCCGTATGGATGTTACTGTCATGTCGCGCTGGCAAACTTCCTGGGCTCTGCAGGAACCATGTTCATGATTGCTGGGGCTTCTTATCTCCGGTATGTCATCCTTCCTCTATCAATGTATGATAGCTCGCTTTAGGCAATGACGACTTGAATGTCGATGCTAGAGCACAAAGGCAGACCTTTTGATCTTTCGCTCGAGGCATTTCGTGCGTGGATCGAGAGGATTAAGTCTTCTTCATCTCTCAACCACCATCCTCCCAGATCGTCTCCAGGTCTAGGTCTCCTCTTCTTTCAGCACCGCAGACACTCCATCTCTTTCTCTTGTCCCTCATACCCCGGCCGCTTGCGTCAGAACTAACGCTCAATCTTCTCCTGTTGACCTCCTCGTTGCGCTCCTCCCTATCAACAGCTGCTTTGAGTCTTGCAATGCTCTCCGCCTCGGCTTCGTCCTCCGGCGTATCTTCTATGGTCTCCAAGGACGACACGCTGGGAGACCTCGAACGGACAGAAGTCGGTGTGGAGGTGGAGGAAGACGACATCGAATACGAAGCTGGATACGCTTCGTTGTAGTGGCCGTTGGCTAAAGAAGGAGTAGACGTGCTCGATCGCAACGGGGTCTTGGGTGTAAGAGGCTGCAGCTGGCTGAGTGGGCTGGCTGGTCGTCGTCGAGTACGGGGAAAGGTGTGGTGTGGGGAGAGCAGGGGTGAGGTCGGCATCGGTTCGTATAACAACATGTTCTCTCGGGGAACCACCTCGAGCTCAGCATTCTCAATGATGGTTTGATCAATGTCCAGATCGTTGCCAAAGCTCGAGAAGGCATCTTCCGACGGCCTTCGACTGGGGCTACGATGTCTCCCACCCAGGCCGAGAGGAGATGCTGGCCGTGGCAAGGGTAGTCGAGCCATTTCAATCGTAGGTGAGGAATGAGCTCTTGCCATCTGAGGGGCACGACGTACAGAGCCCGATGAATGAGACCGACCATGCCCTCTAGTGAAGGGCGATTTTGGCCGTGGACGCAGAGGGAGAGTCGACGTCAAGGAGCCTGAAAAGGGAGATGGGTTGGTAGAATTGGGACTTGTTTCTGGAGCAGTGGCTCTGCGAGGAGTATTTGGCTTGCAAGGCGGTGAAGGAAGGGCTTTCAAGACCTCTGCTGTTTCCTCACTGAACATTGGAGGAGGCGGCAGAGGTTTCTCGTTCAAGATAGAGATGTTTGATGCATCGGGCGTCATCTTGGAGCCGGGATACGTGGTGTTGATTCCTGAGACTCCGTTCAACCCACTTGCTGCTGTGTCAATAAGCAATACAATCGGCTTCCAGGTGACCGAAACGATGTGTTGCAATGAGAAAGTACCGTGACTTTGAACAAACCCGGCCCAGCTCCGATTGCACCTGCTGCATGCAAGGTAAGCGACAAAGACAGCAGGCGGCCGGCTTTGTTATACAAGACCAGCTGAAGAGAGGGTTCAGTCAGCCGAGAGTGCACGAGGTGTGCCAATCGATCGACTTGACGAATGTCGAATGTTCGGTGAAACCCACTTGAGGCGTCATGTACTCTCTTGTACCATCAATGCAGGTCCAATGACCTTTCGTCCCCCACATGATCCACTGGGGGCGGTGGGGCCCCTTCAGCAAAAAGCGTTAGTAAGCGCCGACCCTAGGGATTTTAGGGATCTTGGTTTAACGCTTATCGATCACTAACTGCGTTCCTCCTTCCCTACTGCCCGAGGCGGCGAGGAGCCAGAGATTACCCGAAAGCCACACGGCTGACCGCTCCCACCACCAGCACATCGTCCACTAGAACAGAGTACTGTGGGGATCTTTACGAGGGTCTTCACGCTCCACCGTTCAGCACTGACCATTCGGAAGCGGTATTGATTCTGATAAGCTTTGGCAACGGGCATCTGTCGATTCTAGCCTCTGTATCGATTAAGCAAGGTATGAGTCTATCAAGTATCGGCTTCCCCAACCAAATATCCCCGGGGTATTCGCGCATTCCATATTCAATTACTCCTCGATGACAGCGTCCCCATTGGTCATCATGTGTTCCAGGGCCTTTGCCTTCTCCGCTTTGACAATCTCTCGCTTGATGCCGTGCAAGACGGCATCGAGTACCGTGTCCACGGTAGCTTTGGGCACGAATCGAGGCTTTGTTCCTTCCTTGAAGACGCCCGTCCTCACCAATATCGAATACCAGGTGTTCTCGGACAGGGGTGATTCGTTGTATTCGTTCGTTCCACGGACATCACTCTCCGGCGTGTCTCCGACAAAGTAAACTGTCTCTGGTGGCTTGTTGATCCCGTGGGTATCTTTCCTCCACTGCTGGAGCAGCCTCGTTGCGAACTGGAAAGTGCCGATCTGCGGTTTGCCGAAAGCGGTCGAGACGAGGTCCTTGCCCGTCAAAGCCTTGAACATTGCTTCCAGAGAGGCTCGTAAAGCGCCCATGCCTAGCCGCGACAGATCGTGTGACGTTGACCATACGATATCGTTGTGCGAAAAGTAGATGGGAGGGCCCTCGTCGAAAGTCTCTGAACGTGTGCCGAGCCTGCCGTTCTTTGACATGAGTAGGTCGAGGATGATCTGTTGATCGCCAGCCCAATCCCTCGAGTCGGCAAAGACGAAGATGGCGTCAATTTCGTGCTCTCCAAAATTCCTGACCCTCGAGTTTTTGGTCTCTTCGTCGGTCAGCTTGCGGAAGGGGGTGGTGTTCTTGTTATCTTTGATGATGTCGCCGGGAGTGATCACGTCCTCGAACCCGTAGCTGTCTGCAACAACGCGGCACTTCTCCCCTTCGCCGCCAACCACAAGTACTGATTTGTATTTTGCCGCCATCTCTTTCATGGGCGTGTGCCCACAAATGAATTGTCCCGGGGAGATCTCGAGCTCGAGTTGGCGGCTCAAATCGAGGCATCTCTCCTGTTCGGTCTTTCCGCCACCGTTTGTCACGAATATGTAAGGGCTGCCGGCCGTCAGTACAGAGTATCCGTAAGATTTGTGAGCTTACATCTTCAGACCCATCTCGTTCTTGCCGTTCAGGACCTTCATGGCCTCTATTGCCTCTGGGATAGGCTTGCCCCCTCGAATCAACACCCCGTCGATATCGAAGGCAAAAGCATACGAGTCAGTGACTCCTGTCTCTGGAGGTGTGCCAGGAGAGGAGAGAGCGCTGTCGGTGGAAGTAGTCTGCGCCAAACGATGCTTGGCCATCTCCATCGCTGCGGCAGTTTCGTGCGCATCTCCCGGGTTGTCCACTTGACCCGGCGGCACGACGATAGATGGCCCCAGATTCAGATCATCGAATTGTGCTGTGGCTGACGAGAGACGTCGGACACCGGGTCTCTCCGGATTTGGGGTAAGGTATCCATTGGTGCCATTTGCATGTGTATCAGACATGATTGCGAATGCTCAATTGATGGAGGATTGAGTGATGATTTGGTCAGTGATTAAAGTCTGCTTGCTCCGAATCTTGTATTTTTTGCCCAAAGAAAGCAAGGGCACAGGAATAAGATAGGGTCAGGAAGTTGGAGTGAATGATGTTGAGTTGAGAGAAGTAGGAAATTCTTTTCGAACACGTTGCCGCTGTCGAAAGTGAATCTTCTGGACACTTGATGGCGAAACTGAACTTCCTGATTACAGACGGGGAGTGGCACGAGGCAGAAGGAAGTGGTTAAGTAGACAGTGGGAAATCACGGTCGAAGACATTGACATCGATACCAACTTGCAAAAGTAGCTCGTTCAAGCAAGTCAGTAGTCCCTATCCATGGTCTGGAATTCGCGCTCAGGCAACTCGGGCCTACTCTGGGGAACGGTGGCTCACTATCCACCATTCACACGATTCACAAGTGCTGCAATACATGATGGCCAGGGATCATACGGTTGGCAAAGGGTCCCACCCTTTGTACTTGTTATTGACCTTGACACTTGCAGAAGCTGTCCCGAGGTCTTGCACGAGAAGTGCAATGACTTTCTTCTTTGTTCCCCTCGCCGGGCAAGCGGTTGAAGAGGGGCGGGCTGTTTCGTGATTCGCGAACGGCGTAGTAGTCAGCGCCCGCACTGAGGCTTATTCCCCTGGACAAGAAAATTCGCCGGGTTGCGATTTGTGTTCGATCGAGGGTCTTGAAGCTTTGGTTGAACCACGTGAGAGGCCGCTGTTGATGGACGGCTTGAGACGGGTAGAATGTATCGAAAATCTAGTCTGCCCACATTTCTTTAATGACGCTACGCGTGCCAAGGATCTTGTGATGGGATTGGTCGGCGATCCCCGCTTGATACGTTCTGTATCTGCTGTCCAAACCTCAATGAAAAGGCCTCAATGTATTAGTTCGGCGCACTTCAAAGCCTCATGTAAAGGAACATACCAAGCTTTGCATTCCTTGCAATGTGCTTGCTCAAATTGGCCCCCGGAGATATAGACTTGTCTAGAATCGAGACGATGTCCAGTATGCTCAGAAAGGCCATTCGCGTATGAAACAACGTGTTGTAGGGCCTTGTGACTGCAGAAGCTCTGTGCTTGTGAATTCGGTCTGATGTATGTACACTTGCTGATCGACAGAACCCAGCTCGTTCCCATGACGAACATTCTATGCCCGCATCTTATGCCCGTACCGAACCACCGCCAAGGGCGTCCTTCTCCTCTGCTTCTGCTCTCCCATTCTTTGAGTTATAGTACTCGTTCCTGTGACGAATTGTTAGTCTCATGATTCCGGCCTCTGCCGTTTTGAACGGTGCATATGCCGTCCCCATCCAATTCAATCTCCGTAGGACGACGTTTTTTCTTTGTCTCGAATGCTTACTTTTCTATCGCCCAGTTCATCGTCGTGTATGCGATTAAGAGTGGGGGAATGAAATACAGAGCTTGAGCTCTGAATCGCCGCCACACGTTGAAGACTGCGGCGTTCGCGGTCCCGGCGAGTGGCCGTTGCCGGTTTGCGGATAGGGCATAGGAAGTGATGCCCTTCTGTGGTTGGGATCCTAGAGTCGAGGATTAGGACATGCCGATCTAAGGGTGGCTGGGACATGTTGTGAAGTATCACGGTTGCGGGGAGTATTTGCGCGTAGAGATGCGGAGGGCGTATTACCTAGGTTACCCCATCCACCGATGAATCTGGAGATCATGGGTTAGCGAAATTGATCATAGGCCAGCTACCATGAACGTCTATCCAAGTGGTAATATTAAGTAGGTAGAACATGGCAGACGACTGAACAGGCTCATTGTACTGTAGGAGGCAACTTACTGGCCGTGCTTGGTATCCAATGGCTGACTGCCCCCCGACAGTCTTGGGAATGTCGGTCTCATTTTGGAAGGGATCTCAATAAGGTCGTTATAGCTGTGAAGTGTAGAGCGCGCATCAAGAAATAGAGGTCGTTTATGGCGAAATAAAAAGACGCTTGCTTGAGGCGGCACGCTAGACTCCTTTTGGAAGTCTATATTTTTGCTTTCCTCGAACCCTCATCAGCTCATAAGCTCATTGTCTGAGAATCTTCATTCTGCCCAGGCGCCTATATTCACCACTTCTCGCTCATCACAAATCAATAGCTCCCCTACCATGGCGTCCGCCCTTAACGCCGTGTCCAAGTATGCTATTCCCCTTGCCATTGCAGCATCTCTGGGGCAAGCTTCTATGTATGACGTGAAGGGTGGAACCCGAGCAGTCATCTTCGACAGGGTATCAGGAGTCAAAGATCAAGTCGTGAGCGAGGGCACACACTTCCTCGTTCCCTGGCTGCAAAGAGCTATTGTCTACGATGTCCGCACCAAGCCAAGGAACATCAGTACAACAACCGGCAGCAAGGACTTGCAGATGGTCAGCTTGACCTTGAGAGTGTTACATAGGCCAGAGGTGAAAATGCTACCAAAAATCTACCAAGTAAGCTCTCGCGTCTGCGCAGTCCTACTCCATTTTGATAATCCTTTCAGTCTCTTGGCCTCGATTATGACGAGCGTGTCCTCCCTTCCATCGGCAACGAAGTGCTCAAAGCGATCGTGGCGCAGTTCGATGCCGCAGAGTTGATCACGCAGAGAGAGTCTGTCAGCAACAGGATACGAACGGATTTACTCCGCCGAGCAGGAGAATTCAACATCGCGCTCGAAGATGTCTCCATCACACACATGACCTTTGGCAAGGAGTTCACAAAAGCGGTAGAGCAGAAGCAGATCGCGCAGCAAGATGCCGAGAGATCGCGATTCATCGTCGAAAAGGCGGAGCAGGAGCGGCAAGCTAACGTCATCCGGGCGGAGGGAGAATCCGAGAGCGCGGAGGCGATATCGAGGGCGGTGGCTAAGAACGGGGACGGCTTGATCATGATCAGACGGATTGAAGCTAGCAGGGCCATTGCCGAGACTTTGGCCAACAATCCGAATGTTACCTATCTACCTGGAGGTGAAGGTGGTGAGAAAGGAGGGAAGGGGCCTGGCATGCTACTGGGACTGAGGTCGTGAGGCAGGACTATCAGCGGTCAAGGTGAACATGATTTCTAGGCAAGAAAGACCAGTCACACTGACCCTTGCCAAGGTTGTACGTTGCATCAAATGTCGAGTCAAGGCGTCGGCTTCTCTATCGGCATCTCCTGTAGCAGTACATATACTTTCACATCCACTTCAGCTCATTGCTACAATTCTACCACTATCATCCTGCGCCATGCCTGTACCTTTAACGTATTACCATCTAAGTCACGATTGCAGGCCCAGCCATCCGTATACATTTTCCGTTGGACTGTGGCAAGAGTTCGCTTTTCGGAAGATATATCGTCTCGTGACAGTGTAGACTATCCAGCAACATCTTTTTGAATGCTGGGCACCGACGTTCATGCATTACTTGAAGAGGGGGGTAAAAAGTCTGCTTGTAGGTGGCCATTTGAATCCCCGTTTGATCATCCGCCAATGTTTGATAGATCAACGTGGTCCTTTTGCATTCTGGACACTGATGTTCATTCAGTACTTGGAGAGCGGAACGCGGCGAACACCACTCTTCAGCCCAAGGTTTCGAGTTCAACTGAACCTCCAATCATCTCATGACGTCCAATCCGTACGAAAATGAGCCTGGGTTCGAGACGCCCGATTTGTGAGTTGCAATTTAAAGTGAAATCGACACAGCTAAGGACAATGACAGCATCTCAAGCGCCGACAGCAAAATCATCAAAGTAAACATTATCTCTTCTCAAGCTGAGAATACTACAATGCTCCACTTATACGTTTTTACGACTTTGGGAGACTCCAGGCAGTCCATAAACCCAATTTTGGATCTGCTGCCTTCAAGTCCGGAGTTGTGGACCGCAGATTTTGTCCATCGGCAAGACTCCTAGGAGTATCCATTTAGTCGTAGACTGTTTGAGGTGTCGGTCTTGCCAGAATTGTTGCTTCCATAAAGTCAATCTCCATCCATCACAAATTCTTCCCAAAACCTATCTTCTCAGTAATATGCGCACTCTTTCGCTATTCACGAGAAATCTGAGTAGGTTGCATCGTCTGACGGTACAATGACGGAGGCAATGAAGAGCATTCATTCTCAAACCATTGACAAATTCGCATACTCGATTATTAATTCTTATGATCTGCCCTCCGATTCATCCATCATGACGGTCGACTGGGTAAAAAAATCATCTCGACCGGTCAGCTCCGGAGGACCACGACAAGGAAAAGACAGCAAGAGATGGCCTTTTGCATCCGGTTACCGTTTGTTCACACGGTATGTCGTTGCTCAGGACAGGGTAGACGGTATCGACATGCTGCATCGGAACACGGTTGACGAAAACGAAAGCAAGGGAATGGAGATGAACCGATTCTTGGGGTGGGAAGTGCAGAAGCTTCATGTGGTGATACAGCAATTTTCTATCAAGTCATCTCTATTGGCACTGGTTGGTCCTCCTCCGATCGCCGATCAAGATTCTCGAATCCAATGCTTGCAAGATGATGCACAAAGCGATCAAAGGCCGAGTTGACCCCTCTCGCTCCTCAACGTGTATTCGCCTTTCGAAGACTCTTTTCCAACTGCTGGCGGAGAGAGTTGGGCAGTGGCCATGCTTGATTGATGTTGATGGATGAAGCGATCAAACGCCAAGCTCATTTTCTGTTCGCCTCTCGTCACGCCGATGGGACTTTTTTCAGGATTGAAGTCCGCTGCGGTAGCATCGTAATAGGTGCGTTGCGCGACCGGTGTTGCAGGAGCCTCTGCCGCATTGCTCTTCTGCTGGTTGGTTGTCAACCACTCTGGCACTCATGGCCGTTCCTTTGATCGCCGATTCCAACGTCTCGAATCCTGGCACTCTTGGACTCGACTCTCTCTTGGTCACTGACGAGGTATGACTGCACCGAATCTTCCTGCGATGATCATCCTTATCCTGATTCTAGTGCAAGGTAGCCTTGATATGAAAGACGTTGGTAACTTCCTTCCCACCATCTGTACTCCACCAACCATCATCGCCGTCGTCATCACCAACCATTATGATGCAGCCAGCATCACGCCCTTCAACACATGTCATTGCACAGACAACAACGTCATGCATGGCGGTTCATTGAGATTGCTGCACACCAGATTATCGCCCGTCATCAACCCATACATCCACCCTCTCGCCTCTCGGTGTCTCTGCATCATCTGCACTGCCGACTACTGCGAGTGCATCATCACTTGCCCTCGTCCAACCTGGCCTCATCCATGCATACCCCTCGCAGAGGATCACATGGAGGAAGGCCAGGTTGGGTGAGGGCAAGTGTAGGGTAGGGGAAGGACTGCTCTGGCAGCGGCTCTGTTCCGAAGAGCTCCTGCATCGCCTCCGGATCCTGCCGACAGCTCCGCTCGAACACCTCTAGCATTTCCACCAGAGCCATGTCAAGGCCATAAATTTGCCGCGCCAAATCGCTGCTGAGGCCGCCGGTCATAGGATTTGCCCCTATCCTAGGATGGATTGAACCATGTCGATATCATCATCGTACACGGGCGAGCCCGGTCACACCCTGGACAAGGGAATAGGAGCAAGCGGTGACCACGGGTACCAGCTCCTTGGAATTACTGCATCTGCGAGTTGAGTCTGGTTGGGCGACTGAATGACTCCTTGCACAAAGCACTGCAGTTCGAAGTTACCCACTCGCTGGTTTAGCAACCATCCCAGGGTGAATTCGTCCGGTACAAAGCTGTTCTCAGACTATAATCCGTGGTGCGAACGAGTGCGCATCATCACAGTCTACGCCCAGGGTCTGAAGATGTTCAACCATTGCGTGCAGTCTGGTAGGATCTTCATCCAGAGGTCCCACATATGCGATGGTGTGGAAGGGCTGGCTGTTCTCAAGTCGAGCACCATAAGCTATCATGAGATCTATGATGTCTGGAGTCGCACAACCTTCAATTACATCACTTGGATGATCAAAGCGCATCAGGTCTTGATGACGGGAATCCGCGCGATTGCCGACAGTTGGGTCCGCTCCATGGTCGAGGAGGCGCTGGACGAATCCCTGCGACTGACCATGATGGATATGGGGAGGGGAAGCCAGGCCAATGTCTTCCTCGGCTACTTCGGCTCCGTGCTGGCGCCACTACCCGCCAGAGTCTCAGAAATTGATCTTCCGGGCGTCTTTTCTGATGACTTTGATAGCATGGAAAAGGGCGAGGACCGTACATGAGTAAATAGCTCCTTCCGCACCATGGTCGTTGGCGAGAGCAAAGCCCAAAATAGCCTTTGTCTGGAACGTTCAAAGTTATCAAAGACTACAGATTGAATGCTCGTTCTTAATCATAGAGCTTTTGGGCGTCGAGAGGCTTGTTGATCGCTGTGTGTCAAAAGACTATCCCAACCATCTGCAATGAAGGGACATCGTGCTGATCGCGACGATATCATTGGTGTCTGGATCCGCCGCTGCACCATATATCGTACGCCGCTACTCTTTCATCCTGTCCTCTTTGACAATATCATCCATTGTTCGGATGTTTGGTGGTCGATCTTCTGTTCATCCAGCGTCTCATCAGCATCGCAACTTGATGGCACACGGTGCGCAGGGCTCATTGCAAGGCTTGCCGCATCTTGTGTGGTTGCATCTGACGGTACAGGGGTGAGTACAGGCTGTCACCGTGGCATATCCTCCGACGGCAATGAGGAGAATTGCCAACTTTCCCTCCACTAGGAGCGATGCACCCTTTGTGCTTGGTAAAAAAGCTTCCATCAGGCCACCATGTTCTACACCGATGGCAAGGTCTCTTGCACTGATGACCACACATCAAACCAGAGCCGCTTGAATTCCTTGGCGGTAGGATCGGTATTGTATCCGTATTGAGCTTCGGACCCGATGAAAGCGTCACGAGGAACATCTTGAAAAATTTACCGCAGTCTGCTCCGCAATTCTTTCGACAAGCGTGATCGCAATGTACATGACGCCGCTCACATGGCCGTGGACAGACCACAGCGTCCTGGCGAGCCTGAGTTCTGAGTCCCCTGGCGCCAATGATATTTGGCCCGCTGCCATTTCTCCAGAACTCCACTGGTATACTGGCTTGTCCAGACATTCCTGAGAAAGGAAGAATGTTGTACCTTGTGGTTTTTGATCCCATCGGAGATTATCAGCCCGTCTCCAAATTTAGGAAAGCTGGAAGTACCCAGAGTGGTCGGGTCTCGGTATATGCATCTAGTTCCGGGATCAGCTATCGGACAGACTGACGATACTAGTACAGTCCTCGGAAAAAGGCGGTTCGTTGTCGTCGTACATCCGTGGGCATGTTCCCGTGATCTACTAGTGACCAGCATGACAACGACGCTGCCCTTACTTCCAATATTGCCTCACCTTCTAGCTCCTCTTAGCCCTCGAGGCTATCCAAACACAACACCCGTTGATGACTTGGCCATGATCAAGGAATAGACGCTCGTGTGTTCTTATGCCGATACACGGTACCCGAGCAAGAAGCGACCGAGGCAGGCTCCGATTGGCAAACATCACAATCCGCACAGCCCTCGATAGACGACTTCTTCATGACCGGATCAGATCTCCCAATTCGTCATTGTAGTAGCGTTTCACGGTTTGAGTAGCGGACGTTTGATCCCATGATTTGGGTACTCCTTTGACCTTGATAGGGATCACTGAATCTCCTTGCCGTTGTCTTGAAATTGGATGGCGGAGGGGCTGATGGTGGTCAAGTGTTGTTCGGGGTCTTGATAGACTCGAAGGTGTCTTGCCTTCTTTTGGCTCTCTCATCCTCCATGCCCCGTTCGGGAATAAGAAGAATGTGCTCTTTGGCTTCGTGTTTTCCTGACTGTGGTCCTGATGGGTCACGCTGTCATGGGCAGCATACGGCCGGGCGATGAAATCTGTCAATACCGTCGTGTTTTGATATCTGTGGTCATCTTGACACGTGTCCTGCTTGATCCGATCTTTCAGGTCAGGCTGGGTGCTTGAATTACCAGAGACAATGCGAGTCCCACCGGTGGCAGGTTTTCACCTGACCGGTCCGGTCGTGCGTTGCTTGCAGAGAGACCGAGTTCGATCAAGACCGACCAACGCATCCGAAGCAACACGTTGCCGGACTTGGACATTTGATCATCGTATCAATACCATCACATCAAACGAGGTCCAGGATGGAGCGTGCAGTGTCAACGAGGTCTAGCTTCCCTAGCATTTTGCTCCTTCTTCTGCCTCGCTTCCCGTTCCTTGGACAGGCTCGCTATACTGGCATTTGGATTAGCAGATTGCCTCTCTCTGAGACATTGCCAGAACCCTTCATCCTCCTCCTTCCACTCCTCTTCAGCCTTTCGCTCTTCTATCATCTTCTGCTTCCTCTCCTCCTGCCTCTTCTCTTGACTCTGCTTCTTCCTCAACTCTGACGCGGCCTTCTACTGAGAACTCTCATCCAGACCGGCGAAGAGGACAAGAAGGAGCATCTTCCGCTCCAAAAGATGTCGAGAAACAAGATACGCGACAACTAGCGTCTTGGGTTCGAAAGATGCTGGCTACCGAATTCATCCTCGCCACTTTCCCACCACCCTCACTTAAAACCTCCTGAAATATGGGAATTGCAGGAACGAGGTGCTGCCAAGACGGGTTACAAGAAGTTGGGGCGAGGGCAAAGGGTTGAATAATCAGGAAGCCGGGCAGAGTGCCGCGGAGGATGCATGGGGAGGGTGAAGAAGGCGAGTGATGAGAGGAGGAGAAAAGGAAGATCAAGTCGTGTCGACTCAGCCTGACGCGCTTTCGTCGGGAACAAATGCAGAGAGCAGCACCAATCATGTGGATGGTCAGGACTTTTTCATATGTCATGTTGAGAACGGCAGTGCACCCGAGGCGGCCATCCGCCATGCCAGTTCTACCGCTCCCGCAATAAAGGAGTAATAGACAAAAAAATACCGTTTACTTCACCAACCCGAAATGCCCTTACTCCGAGCCAACAAGCTCGTCCGAGCTAAGGCCCTTGCGTCCTTCCACAACCACTCCTCTCAATGACCATTGTTCAAACATCGCTCAAAAAGTAGGCAAGATCTTGATCCATCAAACTCCTTGAGAAAGCGAAACAATGATAGGAGCACTGCAAAGCCTCCTCTTATTCCACGCAGCCCCTTACCGGGTCCTGTGCTCCCACTTGAGGAACGAGAAGTCGCTACCTTGACACACTAAGAACTACAAGAATTGGCTCGTAGACACCAGGTATACACTCTCTTCACCTACAAGTCTCGATTATGACTGACAAATTCAAGGCTCGCTACCGCCAGGAACAACCATCGACCGTCGAGCCCGAACGCCAAGGGATCAAACGAGAACGCGAGCAGGACTATGATGACGATGTGACTGTAATTGATACAAGGGCGAAAAGGGACAAGGCTCGCCCTTCTGCAGATGTCGAGTCCGAGTGCTCAGAGGGAGCGAAACCAAAAACGATGACGATAGCGACACAGTACCAGTCATTGATAGGAAGGGCGGAAAAGGCCAAGGCTCGCCCTTCTGCAAGTATCGAATTTGTGGCTCTTACAGGCTGAATGCTGCCTCTCAACGCCCGCACCCTCTCGCCCGTCCTAGCAAGGCTACACACTCGTTCGTCATCATATCCACCGACTATCGATTGCCACCCCGGCTTATGCTACGTGGCCAGCGGAACCCACGAAGCTTCTCGTAAAAAGCATGACCTGACCAACCAGGCGATCCGATCATCAGCGATGGGGCACAGGGATGGCACGACGGGTTCTATCGGGATTTGATTTGTCGGATATGGTCGATCTAAACGAACGAACGATGTGGGCATATAGCTCCACGGTTTTATCGAGGCCTTTCGTCGAGAAAGAGGCGCTGATTCCTTCTCCTGCTTAACATGCGTAGAATAGTGCAATTCTGCATTCCCTGGACTGGAGATTCGTCCGGTAGTGCCTCTTAGAATAGCCATCTCCCCCGCCTTCCCTTCATTGCCACTATTCAAACATCAACGAATTCAGCATCGAGGGGAGGGTTATGGCTCGACCCTCGACCCGTTCGACCCGCAGCTCTTCATCCACAGCCTTTGAATCTGATATAATGGATAACAAGACCACAGCCTTCGAGTCGTTTGACCCAAAGGAAGGACATAATGGACGAGTGTGTGGCTCTGCACGTCACGATCAACCGTTGTCGGTTCGAAGGGGACATGAGCTGAATCCCTTCATTGGCTTTTGTATTTGTGGCTCTGGCCTGCAATCGTTTGCCTGATGAGTCTCCTCAAGGGATTGGATGATTGGCGAACCTGTCCTTCCACGCGAGAGACATGATGTGACTGGCAAATCTGTTTATTTGGTCATCTTTTATACAAAACCCTCCAAAGCTCATCACGTCTGCGGTGTAGAGCTCGACTGGACGAACGACGATCATGTCTTGTTAGTCATCAAGTGACCGGTCGCTTAAGTCACTCACTCGAGCGAGCTGCTTTACCGAACAAATCTGTGAAGGGGTCCGACGACCAGTGCTCGTTGATCACCTCGAGCGAATCGACCATGTCTCGCATGATCCAACGAAAACCAAAGACGAAATCAAGACGCTTCTGCAGAATGTCCGTCCGCAGAAGCTGCTTCCAATCGAGACAATGCCATATGCACTGACGATGCCTCTCCGTTGAATTCGCACTTTAGCTGATATTGCATACCGAGTGTGTAGAGGCAAAGCTTCAGCTCCTTCAATGGCAGCCCAGCCTGTCTTTCAGCCTGCGAATGGAAGAGCAAGTTAAGTTTCTCCTCGCCACCCTAATGATGATCATACTGTCAAGAAGGAGAGCCACTCTCAAGACGTACATTCTCAAGGTCTGTCAGCAGCAGCGCGATCCAATGCAGCTTCTGTATCGCTGCAGAAGGAGGTATCGTCCCATGACCAACACCCAAACAGAGTTGGACGGGTCTTGCCTCCTCACCTGAGAAATTCAGACGAAAATCTGCTTGCGCAAAATGTAGATAATCAAGCCATGACTTACCCATATCTGGAGCACCAAAACTTCGGCTTGGCCTGGAAAGAGGAGAAAGACGGCTAATTCGTTCGTCCTGCACGACATGCATCTTGGCAAGACTATACGGGCTTTTGCACTGATGGTGTCCAAGAGATTAACTTGTTTATTATCCACAACGACCTTTGTTATTGCTCTGACTGGGTTGATGAAGCCGTGAGAACGGGAACTTGAGACCAAATTTAAACCGAAGCATCAATATATGAATATGAGCCTGTTCTGGTTGAGCCCTGGACGGCAAATCTGATGGATGTCATGGGTCATGATGTTACTAGTCCGACGGCATTATGCTGACCATAAACATGACAATGATGTGGCAACGTCCACACAGGCCTGGCCTTACAAAGCAAATCAAGCTGTTCGGGTCCGAGGGACCACCGAGATTAATGTCGTTGGGGATGAAGTCGTTGGTCAATGATGGGAGAACAAGAAACCAAAAGTGGCGGAGGTCAGTGAACGAGACTGTGCTTCGAGATTGTGTGTCGTCTGCCACGGGGAGGAAGTGAGGATGTAAAGAGAAAACAAGAGTGGTGGATGCTTTGGCGAGGGACATGAGGCAGTCAAGGTGAGCCATGGTTCGGACGGCAGTTGGCCGGGTTGCGTAATCATTGTCGAAACGAACAAAAACTTCCTGGCCGTGTGTTTCCTGTGCTTCCTGGACCAGATCTCCCAATTCTTCCTTGGGGTACCGTTTCACAGCTTGAGTAGCGGACCTTTAATCCTTGTCATTACCCTGGTCCCTTTTCAGGAACTCAAGCCGCAGATCAGGTTGCTCGGGCTTTGTGTCTTTCTTTGACCCCAAGGAACCAGAGCTCTGTGCTGGGGTGGTCGAGGAGTCCAAGCCAGCCGGGGGTGCAGAGGGTGGAAAAACTCGGTGATCCACTCCTAGTACTGTATCCGAGCCTGGCAGTGACAATGTCTTTTGAGGCAGTATCGCGGGCTGCCCTTTTCCGTCCTCGGTTGCAATGTCCATGACCTCTGACTTTGGATGTGCATCTTCTGTCTGCGCGAATGCATCCACCTTGGGAACGACACTCAGGATGGGCATGCGTGGGTTGCTTTCGGTGATGTCTGGTTTCGGCTTCTTTAATAGTAGGCACCAGACCCTCCTACTTGGTACCTCGGCTAACAAAGAGCGAAAAGATGAGTAGGAGAGCGGTGCAGGAGGGTCAAGCTTGCGACGCGTTCTCCCGCTGGGATCCTGTCTTCCGAAAAACGACCACAATCTCAGGCCTGGCTAGCAGGCCGTTGTAACGCTTTGTAAAGATTTGATGGGTGATTCTCTTTACGAGGTCCCTTTGCGAGGGTTTGATGTTGGGTGAGGGACTCCCAGAAGGTGAAGGAGAGGGATTGGTCCATTCACCATAGAACATAAAATCCTTTTCGTCGGGGAGCCTTTCTGTTGCTACTGAGCATGTAAAGGGCAGCGGTTCCAAAACAAAGCGAATATCTTCTGCCCATTACTTCCGAGGGTGCATTGCGCTGTATCCCAACCTCGCGTTCAGGTCTGTCTTGCCCTCAATCGATGTCTTGGCTTTGCGTGATCTGGTAAATGAAGCAAAGGGCTCTTCGATCGTTCCAGTCATCGGTTGAAGTCACAACATTCATGAGGTCTCGGCTGTTGATCCTCCCGGCTCCCAAACAGATTCAGTGGATGGCCACAGCACTCTTCAACGCCCGATGGCATAATCTCCCTCTGATGTCCCAAAATGGTGAGCTCCGGTTCCATTCACAACACCTTTTCAGGGTCTCATGTCAGGAACAGCCGAGTCTGCCCATCTTCACCGGTACCCTGCACCTCTCCAAATGCTGCAGGTCCCTCTCCTGGAACATGACCTTTCTGTGAACAAGTCCGCGGACGGGAAGCTCCTCAAGACGAAGAACAACACAAAACATACAGCCCCAGGCATGGAACCGCAGCCGATGAACCATTTCATCACGGTTCAAATGACTAGGCCGGGCTGACCCAAAACCGAACTGGCTGTGTTCAAAATGGCACCCTCTACACCCATAGCAATGCCAATACACAGAGCGCAAGCCAAGCCAACCAACTCTTCGATCGGATAAAGTCTCAGATCTGTGCAGTCCTCGAAGCAAACGACCATAGCGGGACGATCCCAGTGCCTGGTGACCAATACAATATGTCCCCACAGCCGATGACCCATCCACAGCCAACTTCAAAGTTTGTGGGTGATAATGCACCTCTCTCCAACCACGTCCATCGGAAACGGGGCGGCTTCGACAAAGTTCTTTGAACATGCGAGGCCGATTTGGTGTATGACCGTCCATCGAATGCGTTATGAGACAAGCTCCAGCTCACAAGCGATAGGTGGTTATGCATCCGGACACGAACGGCCAACGATTCGATCAGACGTGATGTCTGTTCCCACCTCCAGGCTCAAATGTCTGCTTGATACAGTGCTGGTGTTTGAAACCTCGCAAGGGTTGATTGGACTCAAGCTGTCTGAAAGCAACGAATGTAATAAGCTTGAGTCTTGGATTGTGTTGGAAAACAAAGAAGGTGACCGGTGAATTGAAGTCCGTGTTTTCGACTGAGAGATTGATTGAATGGTTTTTGGAACAGAGAATCAGAGTGTACTGCACGGACGAAGATGAATGATTGCTGCTAGATGTTGAAATGCATGAATGAATTTGGTCAAATGCTTCTGATGCTCTTGCTTGTCAAATAAATGAGTGGCGTGTCTAAAAGCCGTTAGGAAAATGAGATGGTTTGTTCAAAGGATGTCGCTCAGAGGAAAAGGCTGCTCGAAAGTGGTTGAGCAGCTGTTGACGAGTGAGTCGATGAGAACAGTGCTTCTCTACCAGACACAAAAGCAGACTCGACGGTCCTCGGAGAAAAGTGTGCCGCAGAAGATGCGATAGGATTTATTGACACCTAAAGTAAACAAGGCGAATGAAAAGGATGAGACGATATTGAATAGGAATATAGAAATGTACCCTTTTTCTTCCGAGAGTTCGGCTTTTCATCTTCTTGTCTTCCTAATCCTGCGTCGGCGATCGATTTTAGTGGCTTAGTGTTATGATCAGATTATGGAGACGGGAGGGAGATTGAACAACAACGCAGGCTGCTGAAAAACATTACTCGGTGTATAGAAGATGGTGTTCGATCTCGTGATTCCTCTTGCGGACGACTTGGTGAGGGACGAAATGATGAAGACCTCGACGGAGGGAGTGATATTGTACAACAACGCAGGCTGCTGAAGGATGTTACGCCAAAGCCAATCGAACTGATCAGGACGATGGAACAGGGAGCGGGCGACGGTTCATTCATGCTTGCCGCGGATGGTGAATGTTCTGGATGAACACCAGAGCTGCCAACCATGCCAAGAATGATCGACGCAGCAACCTGAAGTCACCCTTGCTGTACCCTCCGCCAAGGGGTTGGAATGGTTCGACAAGATCAGCACGCAGCCAGGCAAGGTCTCCACTCCAGAAGCATTTTCTGGTATGTGACCAGACAGCCACTCGTCTTGCAATCAAGTTCAACGATAATTGGTGCCTTGCTGGAAGCAAGGCACTATCCACAAGACAACTGGCTTTGGGACGGAGGCTGCAAAGGAGCAGTCAACCAGTGAAGCAAATGTACATGGCTGTTTCATATTCCAGACACAGCCTATCTCATTAAAAGACTGATTCAGGTTTGACTTGAATTCTCATCGGAAAAAATCGGTTGATTTGTTTATCCACCCAGCCAAAGTCCAGATTTTCTGTCATCCCCTCAACCAGAGGATCAGACTCGACGGTCCTCACAGAAGCCAAGTCTGTTGGATCAATGAGTGTGGTGTTCGAAAGCCGTTGAACAATTGAGAGGGTCGTTAAAGGAAGGATATTGTTCAGATCATCCTATCGTTATCTTTAAAGTAGGTAAGTAGCTGTTGACCGGTCGATTGGTAGCTCGAGATGATTTATGAGTTTAGGTCCGCTGCGATCTGCAGCTTTGGCATGTTCCGTTGAATCATTAAAGTGATTGGTGTGAATATCGGCAGCCAAGAGACCGGCTCAGGGGTTGGAGGAAGCCACCGCTGTCCATGTGGACACAATCTTGATGAGGATGGCATTCCTCTACCAGCCATGGGCAACTGGCGTAGACTCTACTGTTCCCCAGCTATCCTGATCCCCACTAAATCAGAGTGCTTTCGGCAGCCGGAGTAATATCTGTGGCACCCGAAGTGTCCGCGGTAGGAACGAGAGTATCTTGAACGGTGGTTGAATTTATGGCCGCAGATGCCCAGCCTTGTTTGTAAAATTTTGTTCTTGGCTCGAAGGACCCCACAGCGGTATTCTTCTTAATATATGAAGTGATTATCTTTCCCCAATTATGCTCGGCAGAGGTGAGACTGTCGGCTGCCGGAGTAATATCTATAGCACCTTGAATATCCGCGGTAGGAACGACAGTGTCTTGGGTTCCTGGCCATTCTCGGAGGGCCTGGCTTTTGCGTTCCAGCCGTTAGCGGTTTCAGTCGGCTCTGCCGCGAAGATCTGACTTGACGAACGCAAGGACCAGCCCTTGATTTGGGACAGTCCAACCCCAATATTGGTTGGTAGATATAAGACTAGGCTCTGCTGTTCCCCAGGGATTTTCAGTGGGGATCAGAGTGCCTTGGGCGGCTGGATTGGTGTCTGTAGCGGATTCCCAGCCCTCTCCGGAGGTTAGGGCCAAAGCGTCAGTCATACCCACGTCGATTGGACCAGCATCTTTAATTGGTATGTCCTCAGCAATTGGTTCCTTGCAACGGGCTTTGCCATGCCCAGCTAGAGCAATGTCAGTCATTCGGTCATAGTGGATGTAGAGGATGTAGAGGATGTCTTGCCTTGGTTGCAATTAGAGCAAAGTCAGTCTTTAGGCTTTGAATTCTCCTTCGCAAAGTGCCTAGTCTCATTGTGTTCCAAGTTGTACTCTCTGAAAGATTATTGATCACAGCCACAGGACTTTACTCGGTTACATGTTCAACAAAGAATGCATGGATGGAACCCACACCGGACGATGGATAAATAAATCCTCAAGACGAGGATCGTCCTCGAAACCTCCCCATTCTCTTGTCACATCATTCAAATATAAGAGCTACCAAGTCTGCGGAGGGATGATCTCGAAGCCCCATACTTCATATAATGTGCTCGTTCATGTATCATGCTGTTGTCTGATCGACATTGAAGAGAACAAAATGTTTCTTACACAACAAATTCAGCCATCAATGTCAAGCTGCATGACCACAGATTATATCACTATATCAGCCATGCCAGCCTAACAAAAAAAAAAGGTGCTTAGTATATTCCCAAAAAGCGTGTACAGGCTGACATGATGATGCTGGCAATGATATTTGAGGTACTCGCAATGGCATTGAGTGAAATTGTAGTCAACACAAGGCAAGGAGATTGATGTGATGTGTGAAGACGATCTTCTGATTATATCTTCAAAATTATAGATATATTGAAAAAATGCAGTATTTTTGTTTTTGTTCGGGTCAACAATCCAGGAGGAAGGTGCGGACAGACGTACCTTCAAAAGCCCTCACCTAACTCACGGGTTGGTCGGCAAATTTCACTTTACGCTCACGCGGAGGGTGACCCCCATTGGGTAAGTCGTAATCCCAAACAGCTTCCGCAGGGGAGTCGCACCAAGTCTTCGGGTTGATTCGGGAAGAGTGATGGGGGTGCGAAGATGGTGGGCATTCGCAAGGTCGGCCGTAAGAAACGAGTATGCCGCTGCGATAGCGGAGAGAGCGCCCGGTGCAGTAAGGCTGCTGACCTCGATAATACCCGTCAAGTATGGAGGCGTGGTCATCGACATTGAGACAGTCAAGTTCGCCGTTTGGACCTTGATGATGGACGTGTTCGTCATTGTAGCGGGACTGCTCGATTTGGAAGTCGAGGTCCTTGAGCAACTCCTGGTTCCGGGCTTCAGCTTCATTATCATCCAACTGCTGTTGAGACGCTGAATCCATCGCGTTTGGTGACTTGCTGCCGGACGATTTGGCACACCTGCTGGCCGCATTGTTCAAGGGACGGTGCAATCCTCGGTCCAGTACAGCGCTGGCCTCTTCCCCTAGTAGCTGCATAGCCTTCAAGCGAGATTTGTGCTCGCGACTCGGCATTTGAGCGAAAGCCTGCTCTCTCACACCCTGGGCGCTGATCTTTGGGGCCCGCCTCTGTGGGATTGGAGACCACCATTCGAGGGTGCTGTCCTGAATCGCAGTGCTGGAAGAAAGCATATTGCCGCGATAAGTCGTCACCCGATCCTTTGCCATTGTGGTAATAGGGTAGACCATTGGGCCTAAAGGGAGAACTCTTCTTGATAAAACGTTCGATGCATCTCCCTGCTCTCTTCACAATAGCATTGTTGACAAAGAGGCTTTCATCGCTATTTGTCCGGGGATGAAAGCAAGTTTGGCGTTGGTCTGAGACAAGCAAAACAATGGCCATTCACGAGTTGCCACTAAAAGAAATATTTTCCTGTGCTAGACGTTCATCAACTGCTCTGAAAGTGTGAGCATCAAACTCCTTCGCTAGAGAATCGAAAGCCGTAGGTATTGTAGCCATATACACCTAAGAGCGATTGCGTGGATCTCATGATTGTGTAAAGCTGAAAAGCGGATGATTTACGGGAAGCGCAGAAGCAGCTCAAGCTTCGTTGGAACAAGCTAGACAATAGTTTCTTTCGAAGCTTGCGCTCATCTCAAGTCCAGAGATGACTGTTCCCTTACACCAACAGCCTCACCTGCATCATTTTCACTCGGCGGATTGTCGTTCGCAGAAAGTTCAATCACCAGGTTATCGATGCAGAACTCCCAGTCCAGGCCGTCTAGACAATCATTCGTGAATTAGCTCTTCTTTGTTAAGAGCCATTCAAGAACAGTGGAATAATTATTGTGATTTTGGGTGCCTGTCAGAGAACTTTGTGACGTTGCTGAAAGAGAAAACGCTGCTCGAAAGTCACTTACCATACCCAAAGTCTGCAAGAATCTCCACCTTTCTCAAATGATCCCACTTCTCCCTGCTGAACTCCTCGATGCGCACCTCAAACATATCATAAAAACCAGAGGGGAACCAAACACTCCAGCTCAACGTCTCATCATCATCACGGACGCCGCGAATGGTAAGATTGGTACCAGGTTCCGGAGCAAACATGGGTTTGATCATCAACCTTTGCAATGCGAAGGTTCGATTTGCCTGTCCATCAACAGTAGAAGACGTGTTCGGGATTTCGAAGCTTGCCACGGGGCCGTCCTCATACAGGCGGGACCCAAGCAGCGCATTAGGGGCAGAGACGGCGCAATTGACGTCTAAAGGGTGAATGAGCCCCTCCAAACCAGGTGCCTTGGGATAGAAAGCACTAAATTGTGCGAAAGTAAGGCCATGATATGGCGTTGGGGGGACGGTGAGTCCCTCTTTGGGGATATGCAGATCGTCGAACTCGAGACTTTTTAGCGGCGAAACGCAATTCTCTTCCTGCGTAACAATGAACTTACAGAAAGAGTTGTATCATCAACTTGTGCTGTACAGGCAACTAAAGGTAATAGAATCCACCAGTAGGGGTACGTCAGCAAGGAGAGATTTGCAATCCTGGCCATGGTAGATGATCTACCGGTGCTACACCAAACGGTAGAGCTACGCAAGCTTTGACAATGACCTTTGTCACTATCTTGGTGGGTCTCTCCAAGCGATGGATCAGGAAGATGTCAGAAAGCATTCAGCGGCATTGTTCGGCACGAGGCGGCAGACGTTTGCAGACCTTTAAATGACGTCGGTCGCGTTCTGGCCGCTCGTCACGTGATCCAGACACTGCAGCCTTGGCGCGACTTCTCATCTTGCATTCCTTGCGCTTCTTGAAGTGCAACACATGATGCACAATCACAATTGATTGTACTACCGTCTGTTTGCAAACATCATCACTCGTTTGAGCTCCTGGAGATATAAAATTAGCGTCATTGAAACTCACTAGTCGCGAACGGCCTGCTTCATTACCACCTCCAACTCCCATCCTCTTCTCCATAATCACAAGTGTATTGCAGTCTGACACCACGTCAATTACTCTTTCCTCAACATGTCCTACTCAAAGCTCAAAAATGCCGAGCTTGAAGAGCTTCTCAAAGAGCGCGGGCTCGCGCACACCGGCAAAAAGGCCGAGCTCATCGCAAGGCTTACGGAAGACGATGCTGCACAGACCGGCGGGAATGCGCCAGCAACCAGCGGGGGGACGGATCTAGGAGATCCAAATACAGCCGAACCACCACCAGTAGCAGCTGCGCAAGCCGCGGGCGGCGCAGGCAAACAAGTACCCAATCCAACAGCAGTACCGAACCAACAAGTCGCGGAGCCAGATCCTTCGAAAACGGACGACCTGATAATTGCCGCTGCACCGTCCGCGAATGGTGCCGAAAGCAAACCGGACGACGGCACAGCGCCCGCACCAGAGAAAGATTTCGCCTCAGGGCTGAAGTCGACAGCAGTGGATGACGAGCTCGCGAAACGCCAAAAGCGCGCCGCGCGCTTCGGAATCGACCAGAGTGAGGAAAAGAAAGATGACGAAGCGTTGAAGGCGCTGGAGCGGGCGAAGAGATTTGGAACGGATACACAGGCGGTCAAGGGGCTGGATGCGCCGTTGCCAGAGAAGAGCCGGGCAGGGAAGAGGGGAAGAGGCCGTGATGATGAGGAAGGCGGTGGAGGTGGGCGGAGAGGTGGGGGAAAGAGGTCAAGGGTCAGGGAAGGAGGTGGGGGAGGCGGCGGTGCTGGCTTGAATGAAAAGGATCGGTTGGCGGCTGAAGCGAGGAAAAAGAGATTTGGTTGAGTGTGATGGTCAAAAACGATTGGTTATTTCAAAAGCAGCATGCGCCATCGATTGAATGGGACAGGAGCTAATCCAAGCTGTCGTTGCCATCTCAACCTCAAGAGCATCATCCTTTCGAGACAGACCAACCGCTAGCTGTTTTGTGGCGACGCCGTATTGCAGCAAGACCTTCCCATGAGACAATCCCAGGTCCTTGTCGTTGAAAATCTGCACTTGCTTGAGGAGCCGAGTAAGGTCTCTGTAACTACACAGGCTTGACTCTCACGTGTCCACGAGGCATTCGTAGTATTGGACAGCCAATCACGGCTGGAATTGCCCGCAATCAGTGGTTGATCCGGAATTAAGCCATCGGCCGGCAATAAGACAGTGGCACTTATTCCCATGTGAGACACGAATAGTTTCATGGAAAGATTGTGCGAGAACAATCATCTGGTGGCAGCGATGCGGGCTCATGTCGAAACGTAGGCTGTCATGCCTCGAGATCCTCTGATTGGTCTTGTGGGCAAACCGTCTTCGGGCAAAAGCACCACCCTGAACAGGTGGGTATTTTCCGCCTGCTCGCAGCCAAGCTTGAAGGTTCTAACGACCGCAGCCTCACTGACGCGAGCTCCAAAGTCGGCAAGTTCGAGCTGTTGTGATGGCCTCCTAGACTACCAGGCTGACCAGATCTTCAGGCAACTTCCCGTAAGACCCAAAAGCCATCCTGTGTGGTCATCTATCAATCAAAACCCACTGACCAGATCTGAATAGATTCACCACCATCGACCCACAGAGAGCCATCGGCTACCTCCAAATTTCATGTGCATGTGCCAGATATGACTTATCGGAAAAGTGCAAACCGAACTACGGCTCGTGTGTGGATGGCAAGCGATCAGTCCCCATCGAGCTGCTCGATGTAGCCGGCTTGGTCCCTGGGGCGCATGAGGGCAAGGGGCTGGGAAATAAGTTTCTCGACGACCTGAGGCATGCAGACGCACTGGTACATGTAGTGGACGTCAGTGGTACGACAGATGCGGAAGGCAAAGCCACGAGAGGGTATGATCCCGCGCAAGACATCGTCTGGTTGAGGAGTGAGATCGTCAGTTGGATCGAAGGCAACCTGCTCGAGAAATGGGGCTCCATCAAACGCCGTCACGTTGCCACAAGTATGTCGTCTCCTCAAGCCCTCCCTGTGTAATCCATCGGCCTTTGACAATCATCCCAGAAGCCAACCCTGTTGAAACCCTCCAAAATCAGTTCTCAGGCTACGGCTCCACCCCCGCCACTGTAGCCCGTGCGCTCGACCGACTCAAGCTCAAGGAGCCCCTCGAAGCCTGGTCCAATGAGACCATCTCGACCGTTGTGCAAACCTTCACGGATGAGAAGTTCCCCACCGTCTTTGCGCTTAACAAGATCGATCACCCGGACGCAGACAAGAACATCTCCAAGATCGCGAAGATGCAAGATCCACAGTCGATCGTGCTGTGTTCCGCCATATCCGAGGTCTTCTTGAGAAAGTTGGCGAGGCAGGGGTTTGTGCGATACAAGGAAGGCAGCGAGTTCGTGGACACGAGGGAGGATTTGGTGGAGATGGGGGAGGTGGATGGCGGAGGGTTGAAGGAGATGGATGAAAAGCTAAAATCGAGGATTGAGAACCTGAAGGACATGGTGCTGTACCGCTTCGGATCGACAGGGGTGGTGCAGGTGCTCTCCAGGGCTGCAGAGCTGTTGGGCTTGGTCCCTGTGTTTCCCGTCAAAAGCATTAGCGGCTTTGGCGCCGGGGCGGGGAGTAATGTGGTCTTTCGAGATTGTGTACTTGTGAAGAAGGGCACGACTGTGAAAGAATGCGGAAGAAAGGTGATGGGTGATGCGCCATTAGCCTACGTCGAGGAGGCTGGAGGGATACGAGTGTCAGAGGACGAGGTGGTGGAGGTCGGCAAGCATGATGTGGGTCTTTCTGCAGTGATCAGAAAGGCATTCGGTTGCTCATGTTCAGCAGATATTATCGTTCAGAGTGGGCCGATAGAAACGCCTGTGCCGCGAGGCCAGAAGGGCGACAGTGAGCAGACGATGGAAGTCGTGGGCAATGTCATCTTTGTCCACCTTGTCATCCCGCAAAATAATCCGGGAGCTTTCTGCTTATGTGGGAACATTGACAACGCCCCTTCACACAACGCCTTTTCGCTTGCTGCGGACATGTTGGAATTGCTGACGAAATGCTGCCGGATTGATGCCGACTAATGCCCACTCTGCACTCTCGGATTAGCCACTCTTCCACCTCAACATTCCAATCAGCTGCCACTTACCTGTCCCCTCTCATCGTTCATCCCAATGACAGGCTTCGGTGCCTCTGGATGATCGTCCTGTGCTTTCTTATTATGGTTGCCCTTGTCCTCTCCTGATGTTGCGGAGCTGTTTGCCTCCGAGCCCGCAGCTCGATCAGCCGCTCCTGATTTTGAAGCTGACACCTCAATATTGGCCTCATCATCGCGATTCGTGCTATGCTCGGACGCTTGCCGGCCTTGCCAGTCCGAGGTGGCCCCAGCATAGTGACGTATGGGGGTTGCAGAGGCGCGGAGGGCGTGGGCGAAGGAATTGGCGCTGAGACGCGAGGAGCTGGTAATCAATGACATGGTATTGTAGTCTGCTTTTGAGGGATGTTGATTCCAGAATGTGTATTTGCAGGCAGAATAGACATGCCTCGTCCCTTTGGGAGGAGATCTCGAAATGCCGTCATCATGCGTCATATCAGAGATCTAGGCCCCGAGGTTCCGCCAAAGGCTTACAGGTTAATTCCTCCCAAGCCATACTAGAATGCAATAAACAAATATGAAGAGAGAATCATGGGCAATTGATCAACTGCTTTCGTGGACACAATTAAATGATGTCGAGTTGAGCGGCGTTGTGATCGCTGAAGGAGTCCATGGCTCCGGCGTCTTTGCGACTAGGGACTTCTTGGACGAGGGGCAGATTTTGATGACCATTCCGCAGCAGCTTGTCTTGTCTCTCGAGAATGTCTGGGTCTGTGCCAAAAGTGACAGGCATCTTTTGGAAATCTTGGAACATCTTGGGGACTTTTCCAGAGTACGGCATCCCTAAGGCGAGATATTATCAAAGCCATATCAATCCTTGCGGGCTGATGGGTGCCAGACAGCTCGTGGAGCCATCTTGACCTTTCTACTGCTCCAACTCACCCATAATGCAACCAATGGCACTGTGGGCGAGGCTAATCCATTCTGCCAATACTTGAAGTTTCTCCCGCGAGAGATACTATTGCCCACCTTCTGGAGTGAAGATGAGCGGGCGCTACTCGTCGGAACCTCGCTTGAGGCGGCACTAGGAGCCAAGCTGAAGACCCTGGATCGCGAATTCGAATTTTTGCGAGAGAACACCACCGACATCGAGTGGTGCAAGCAACATTGGTGGAGCGCAGGATCAGAGCTGTCAATTGACGATTGGAGGTATGTCGACGCGGCTTACAGATCGCGTGCTCTGGATCTTCCCGGGACAGGACATGCGACCGTGCCGTGCATTGATATGGCAAACCATGCGGCAGACGAGGAGACTAGCGCTGTCTACGAAACCGATGGCAGTGGCAATGCGATCCTTGTACTGCGCGGCAAGAGTCTCAAGGCGGGGGACGAGGTCACAATCACGTACGGAGATGAGAAAGGAGCGTGCGAGATGATCTTTTCCTATGGCTTCCTTGAGGAGGACCGAGCTTTCGCGAAGGAGCTGTTTCTGGATTTGGACATACCAGATGATGACCCGTTGAGGATGGTGAAGAAAGCTGCCTCGAAATCACCGCCGGGCTTTCGTCTCTTTGCCCGGGAGGAGACGGTGGGATGGGAAAGCGACTTTGTCTGGTTGCTGTGCATCAACGAAGAAGATGGGTTGGAATTCAAATTAAGGCAGACTAGCGAAGGTGAAACACAGATGTGCGTTTGCTGGAAAGGGCGAGAAGTTCCCAATCTGACCAAGCTCCGAGAAGTGCTTGAGAAGGATAGTCGGTGGGACGTCTTTCGCCTGCGAGCCATTACAACACTCCAGTCTCGGGTGGAAGCACAGCTAGTGAGGCTCAAAAGAAGCGACGAAGACGTCCGAAAGATCCAAGAATACGGTGACATTCGAGCAGACCCCGAAGCAAGCGCGATGGAGCTCAGGGACTTGGAGGAAACCCTGATGCTGACCGCCTATCAAGGTTTCGAGGACTCCAAACATGAGTTGTTCGGTTCGGACGCCGTGCAGGCTTATCTGAGACGAGTACAGAGCGGAAAAGCTGATGATGGGCACGACTTTCCTCAAGGGTGTGCTGGCTGCTGAAGTACCTTCTATAGGTATAGAGCGGTCAGGACCAAGTCAAGACCAAGTGCGAACAGATGATGTGGTGGAGTTTTCCTGATGGTGTGCTGACTGCTGAAGTGACTACGGTACGAAAATCAAAAATATCATTCAACAGATTGAGTTCGAGGCTGTGCCTGCAGGGCAAGGCTTGGTAGTCACACTCAAGTTCTCAATAAGAAGATAAAAAAAAAGGTAAAGGTTATTGTTATTGTCACGTTTCGACTCCACGTTGTGAGTCTGCACATGTTAGGTAGCTGCTGCCGCAGTTTATTCCCCAATGCTGCAGCTCGAATGAGCCGGGTCTCCAACTTTATTGTGGCTTATGTGCTTCCAGGCCCGTAGGTTTCGGGAGCAAAATGTGGGGAGTGATGATCATTGGTCTTTTGACAAAAATCAGGTGATGGTTTTGATGCTTTCAGCCCCGCATTTTCCTCTCCCGGAAGTAGCATGATTAATGCTGTTGCAGCAGCATCTGCATTTCCGCCTGGCTTGCCGGCGGTGGCGTTGTCTTGTCCAAACGGTAAGTACGTGCACACAATCGGATGGAAAACCAAGTAAAGCGCATTACGGAAGGGCCAATGAGAAAGATCGCGAGTCGTGCCTATTTCTGCCAAGATGCTGCCAATTCTTCTCGCAAAATTCTAACTACCGACTCGGTCTAGGAGACTAGAGCCCGCATGAAGCTTGAAGCTTCGCAGGGAGTAGTAGTGATGATCAAGTGCTCGGATCGTGTCATGCGAACTATTTGAGTGGACGGAGTAAGTCCCCGATGACTTCATGCTATATCCTTTAACCAAGGCGCTCCTCTAAGTTCCGTCTCGGTATCTCCTGGACACCCTCTTTGCAGATGCATGAGCTCATGAGTTAAAGTGTCTACATTCGGTAAATAAGATATTGAATTGGATCATTGTCAAGCTGTTTCTCCTGCCATTGCCTTTAACGCGGCTCCTCTTTATATTTCGCAAGCGTTCCAGCTCCTTATTTGCCAACATGCCTGGTATACTGCCAATGAAGGTAATCAAGGTGGGCACAAGTGCTCAAAGTAGGATAGCACAAGCTTGCGACCGATGCCGGAGCAAGAAGATACGCTGCGATGGCATCACTCCATGCTGCTCCCAGTGTGAAAACGTCGGCTTTGAGTGCAAGACGAGCGATAAGCTGAGTCGCCGCGCCTTCCCCAGAGGCTATACAGAGTCATTGGAGGAAAGGGTGCGCAGCCTGGAGAGCGAAGTGAAGGAATTGAAAGACCTCTTGGATGGGAAGGATGAGAAGATTGACCTGCTCACCCGCGTTTACTCCAACTCCCCTCCCGCCAGACGTCCGTCGAGCACATTTTCAGCCTCGACATATGTCACTTCCCGGACCAGTTCCATTAGTACCGAAAACGTTAAGGATGAAAAGCTCAAGCGAACATCCTCAGCAACGTCGCAAGTCAGTGAGGCAGAGATTCACCACAACTGTGAAGCGTCGACTGGAAAGCCGTTCATTGGTAGGTACCATGAACACTTTGCTTCCAACGACGACCTCTAACTCTTACAGACGTGTTCAAGAAGAAGCTTGAGAGTATCGGCCAACAGCGATCAAGCTTGAAGACCGATGTGTTCTTTCCCGAAAGTGCTGACAACACTGACAACCCGTCATCATTGACCTACGATGCAAATTGGGCGCCGAAGATCCCGTCTCGAATGGCCTCGGATCAAATGATTAACATCTTCCTCCAAGAGTGGTCTCCGCTGTTCCCTATATTGAACCGCCAAGAGACTCTGAAAGAGTATACCGAGTTCGTCGCAGATCCTGAAGGCCTGGACGACAATCACACCATCGCCAAACTGTACCTGATCTTCTGTATTGGAGCGATATCTGCTGAGGCGAGTATGAGCGCTCGTGGCAAATGGCTGGCTTCTAACAGATCGCCAGTGGAACAAGCATGTCTCCAAGAGTTTTGAGGCTCAATGGACTGCCTCGCTTGACAAGATTAAGAAGGACGTCTCGGTTCCTACCATGCAGTGTCTTTTACTTGCGCAGATCTATTGTATTGCCAAGAGGGATTTGCTATCCCTGAAGCGCTACAAGTCGACTGCCATCCAGATGTCCCAACGACTTGCTTTGCATCAAAGCCAAAATCGGTCTTCGCTTGGACCCTTGGCCACAGAAGTGCGGAAACGCCTCTTCTGGACGCTTTACACAATTGATTGGTACCCTCCTAGCTTCAATCCTCACATGGAAAGCACAGACCGCTGACAAGTGCACAGTTTTTCCGCGGCCATACTGGGTCAGCCAAGAGCGGTCTTAGAGAATGAAGTCAGATGCGAGTATCCCGAAGATGTGGATGACGAGAATATCGCGGATGATGGCTTCTTGCCGGCTTTGCCCGGCGAATCCACTCGGATTTCCAGTGCCCTCGCATTGTTTCGTAGTGCGCGTATCTTCGCCTCGGTACTGGATGAGGTCTATCCCGCAAGAGCTTCCCATCAGTTGTCTTTCAGAAGGCTTGCGGAACTGAACGAGGACCTTGAATCGTGGTCATCAGATCTTCCTACACACCTCCGCCTGCAATTTGTACAAGACAAACCGAGCACCAACGTTGTAGGCAGCAGGTCGCCCTTTTTGGTAAAGATTCCAGCCCCGATTTTCGAGTCTGTTGTTAATGTTGCTGCAGTCATTAACCTATCATTATATACGCACGCTGATTCATCGGCCTTCTACCACCTGCACCAGTCACCGGGCCTCAACTTCGATTGTCGCGCTTGCCGAGTCAAGCAAGCATATCATCCAGATACTTCAATTGCTTGACGAGCGTCGAATGAGCTTTTCCATCTGTCTCAACAAAGATCATGTTCTGACTCTGGCTGGATTTGGACTTCTATTCCAGACAATCAGTCTAGACCGAAAAGGCAAGCTGATCCAGGATACCGAGAGGCTCCTCTGTTCCGTCACAACGATCTTAGAGAAGAACGGAGCTCCTGGAGCATCCGAGTTCAAGGAAATCACGTGCGCGATGATCAGCGTTCAGCCTCATAGCAAACCGGCACGGCCGCCAGCAGAAGATCATTCTATACAGCGGCGGCGTGACCAATCAATGCCTGCGCCCAAGAGCACCACGAAGTTGTGTCGCAAGATCAAGAACCCCATAACGCGAAGTTATTCGTCAAATAGTCCGCCAGTGAAGGTAGAAAGGGATACTAGCCGCAATTCGCTCACTCCCTCGGTTTCGCAGCATCTACCGTATCAGCACAAGCGGGACGATGGCCCGTCTCAGCTGCACCTCTTCGCTTCAGACCCAGCCTTACCACGGACACAGACCATGGAGCCATGCCGCCCACCGTCGGAGTCTTCAATTCTGCCAAATTTAGATTATCTTGACTTTGGCGATGAGCCGAGGACAGATTCGAACTCCTCGATAACAAAGATCAGAAAATACAAAGCACCGACAGATCGTGCCAGAGCTGAGCGAGAAGCACCACAAATCCAGCCCCTAGATCCGGTCTTCCCCTCACCAGATGTGTTTTCCTACATCGCGGGATCTCCGACAAGTAATAATACTTTTGACTGGTGCACCGACTTTTGGAACATGTCAGCAAATTTGAACGACCAGGGGGCGACGACCGCTCTTAGCTTCTCCGAGGAGGATTTGGCAAGCAGCGAAGGATACAGCAGTTCTGGCCGGAGTGGCGGGGTGAGCTCGGGGAAGATGTCTCAGGGTCATGGATCCGTGGTTGTGGAGGGTCTGGATGGTCTGGATGGGGACTTTGGATTGTGAGCAATGGGTGTTTGGCGCACATGATAAGATTGCTTCCATTGAGTGCGAAAGAAGGATTTCGGGTGCTAGAGATTCACGACTTCAACAAAAGTCCTTTGGCTTGCTCCTGCCCCTGTCTCAAACGGTGCGTCCAGATATCTCGCGATGGCGCATGTTCACCTGTGCCCAACCAACTACAATAGAAGGGGCAGGTTGCAGCTTTGGAGTAGGATGCAGGCGCATGGCTCAAACATGTGCAGTAAGGAGCAAACGAAGACATGACATTGATTGGGAGAGCAAACCCGGTGTGTAGGAGCATTCCTTGAAGAAAGGAAGCAGGCAGGCAGCTGTCAGAACTTGTATCAGAACATGTGAAGTAACGCTTTCATTTCAACTTGTACCATTCAGTATCATATCTGAACGCAGTATACTCGGTCGAATCGCCCAATCTATTCATAGCAGTCATTATTTTGGGAGAGGCTAGGCTTCAAAGGAGCTACAACAGTATTGATTGGTGAGGAGTGCCCCGCCCCCGCGGGCGCCTATTGGCTGAAATCGGACCTTAGATATATGGGGCCTATGTTGTGGAAAATGAATCCTTTCAATAAACATCGACCTTCTCGCCCTTCCAGCCTGTCTACCTCCACCAACGCCGATCACCAGACGCAAGAAGAGAACCCACAACCCCAATTCATCAGTCCTCGAAGGTTGTCCATTGCCGACGAGCCTGTTGACACTCCCGGTGGACCTGGCTTCCAACCACCAATACCGTTCCATCCCACCGCACCACCCCCTCCCTCCACATACCCCTTCACCACCCAGGCAAGCTTCCAAATACCATTACACCCTGCCGGTCCATCTAAATCGACCCTTCCGAATCTTGGAGGCCAACCAGCAGAGCCACCGAAGAATACTGGCAGGTCGCACATTGGCCCAAGAGATCTACTACGACGCTTGCGGCGCTCAAAAGACGAAGAGGACCTTCCACGGTACGACATCACACCTCTAAGTCAAGGTTGCATCATGGACAAAAGACAGCATCCGAGCTCGTTCCAGCAGCTGGAGAAGGTACACCGGCCTCCTTGCGTCCGCTCTTTGAATTTAGACTGACCTTGAACCGTAGCTGGGAGAGGGGACATATGCCACAGTAAGCGCTCATCCTCTGCTGCAAAGTTCTCAATCCGCACACGTCTTGCTGACATGTCATTTCACAGGTTTTCAAAGGTCGGAATCGACAGACTGGTGAACTCGTCGCTCTCAAAGAAATCAACCTCGACAGTGAGGAAGGTACCCCCAGTACTGCTATTCGGGAAATATCTCTCATGAAAGAGCTCAAACATGAGAATATCGTCTCGCTGTACGATGTCATTCATACCGAGAACAAGCTCATGCTCGTCTTCGAATACATGGATAAGGATCTCAAGAAGTACATGGATTCGCGTGGCAACCAAGGAGCGCTGGATCAATTCACCATCAAATCCTTCATGCACCAACTCCTTCAGGGAATTGCCTTTTGCCACGAGAACCGAGTCCTACACCGTGACCTGAAGCCCCAGAACCTTCTCATCAACAGCAAGATGCAACTCAAACTAGGCGACTTTGGCCTCGCCCGTGCATTCGGAATTCCCGTGAACACCTTCTCGAACGAGGTCGTCACCCTCTGGTACCGCGCGCCTGATGTGCTCCTCGGCTCCCGCACCTACAACACCAGTATCGACATCTGGAGTGCCGGCTGCATCATGGCTGAGATGTACACGGGCCGCCCACTCTTCCCGGGAACCACCAACGATGACCAGCTGCAGAAGATCTTCCGTCTGATGGGGACACCCTCGGAACGTTCCTGGCCTGGTATCAGTCAATTCCCCGAGTACAAACCCACCGCGCAGAATTACTTCACCCAGGACCTGCGCATCATCCTGCCGACGGTAGATTCTGCAGGGATGGATCTCTTGACGCGGATGTTACAGCTGAGACCGGAAATGCGCATCTCAGCCAAGGATGCGCTGAATCACCCCTGGTTCCGGGATGTGAATAACCAGATGAGGCCGGGCCAGTCCTCGCAACAGCAGCAGCAGCAGCAGCAGATGGTCGCACAGCAGCAACAACAGCAACAGCAGCAGCAGCTGCATGCACAGCAGGTGCAGAGGCAACAACAACAACAGCAGCAGCAGATGATGATGGCGGGACAGCAGCCGGGGCCGGGGCAATCTGGGTATGGCATGCCTACATATCAGTGACGCTGGTGACGTGATGAGTGTATACAGAGGCGAGAGCGTTTTTTGCGGCCAATTGGCATCCACTTGGGCAGTCAGGATATTCAACTCCTCCAACAGGGGTCACTCGAGGCACCTGGCATTTAGAGCGTTGGCGTTTGTTGAAAGGGCGTATGGGCGAGCGTATCAAGTACGGGATTTTGTATCTCATGATTTGAATGGTTGGATTAACACTCATGGAGAGAATGCATCAGACTTTCAGAACTTGCAAAGGCATGTCCCCAGCGAGTATCTACGCCAATTCCCGATCTGGAATGATATTTGCTCTCCAGCGTCGAAGGGGCAGCTCAGTGGGCAGTTTTATGCCTAATCCGGCAGAAAAATCATCTCTGCCGTTGAACCACCGCGCCTACGGACTTGCGCCGACCTCGCCGTCGCTGGCATGTCGTCGCTCCCCAACTTTCTTCTTTTTTTTTCTTTGGAAGGTCCGCCGGCCGCAACGTACATTGCAGCAAAATTCTGAAGGAGTTTCGCAATTTCCGCGCGAAAAAATATATGGACCTCCAGTTTGAACTGTTGGTGCCCTTCGAGTATGTCCATGTGGAAGGGGGGCGCTCCCGAAGCACTTCCCGAAACAGCGCTCTCCAGATCCTTCTGCGATCGTGCATGGGGGGTGCCCCCGAAGCATCCTTGGCATCCCAAGTTCGACGCTGGACGGGGACAGGTTTCTCCCGAAGTAGGGTTAGCAAGTGCATTCAGCTGATTGCTGGTGGGAGTGGAAGCGGGTTAGTGGATCGCTAGTAGCAACAATTTGCCGCTCTGCAGAGGTTCAGGCGAGTTCGACGCTGGAGGGGCAGGGTATTTCTTAAAGGGGTATGGTCGTTGTGGGGGGGGATGGGCAGGGGTGACGGGATATATGTTTCTACGCAGTGCAGGACCATGTCTTTCCTCACTTGCATTGGCGGCCTTCACACAATGCGAGCTTACAAATGGAATAGCGAATCTTTTCCTTTTCCGAGGCTGTGCTCTTGAGCTATGTTATGAGAGGCTGCCCCTCATATCTCTACTACGAAGTGGCTAAAATCACCGTGGGCTATGCTGTGCCATGATCATGGGCTCGTGCTCGCTCTATGTCTTACGCAACTCCTCGCAGGCTCCATGCCTTTAGTGCTCGATCATTGAAAGCTCTCGTTGTCCGGCGTCTCAGCGGTCATGAATCCAAAAGGTAACATTTACATCAGGCTAGCTCCCTTGAACCTCTTAGCAAGCTGCTCGCCATCGCGACCGGATGAAGAAGGGTAGTCATCGCTCGGCTCAAGATTCGAAGGAGAAGGGCGCTTGGGGGGACGCTCACCGCTCTCTTGCAGTATCGCCAGCAAGGTTGCCCAGCCAGGGGTCTCCAGCAGCTGGAATCCATCGCCGAGATCGTGTGTGCGAGCGACGCGGCAGAGGATCGCTTCTTCGTCCTGTTGGAGACAATCACATTAGTATTCGCATTTGTGGACTGCCCAAAGAGAGATTGGGGAGCTTGCCTTGCTGAGGATGCCCATATTGTGGATGAAACAGAGAAGGTGGAAATCGGAGACGGCGTTGATGCCTTCCTGGCCGTTATTGTTCGAAGCCTTGACGCCGAGCTGCTCAGCGACGTCCTTGAGCTCCTGACTCTGGCCGATTGCTTCGCGGTTCTCGACTGTGAATTTGGAGCTGTTGAACATAGGTGATGATTCGGTAGGAAACCCATGAGTGAGGGTGGTCAAGAGATATTCGTCCGGGAAGCTAGGCTTTGCATTCTCTTGCACGCTGGCGCCATGCTCGTTGATTCGGCGGTAGAAGACCTCAGGGATATACCGTGTCCGACTGGTGGTTTCGTTGACCTCGTCTTCATCCTGAACGAGCATGACTGCTGGGTCTGCGGATGGCTCGACGATGTTTGCACGAACCATCTCGACTGCGGAATTTGACACTTGGTAGGCTGTGATGCCAATCTGGCCTTCATCATCTCCACTAATCACACATGTCACAAATTTGGATCCGAAATAACCTGTATCGCTCCACTTCGTCGTATTCGGATGTTGAGCTTGCAACCTTGCGGCGAAGGCGATCTCGAGCGAAGACAAATAGTATGAGTCGATGTGGCGCTTGCACACAACCTTGCCGTCGCCGGTACCAGCGTCATTCAAATCCGTGAAGATGACTCCGACCTGTTCCAGTCCACAGAGCCGTGCGGTCTCGTTGACATCCTTTTGATTCTCCCACTCTTGAAGCGTGCATCCATCTATTTCGTTCACTTGAGGAGGTTCATAGATAGCCTCAACCACTGCCTTGATCCCCAAAGGTACCTCCGTGTATTGCTCGTAGTGGCCGTAAAGGAAGCCGACTCGTTGCGCCAGAGATGTGCGCCAAAAATCCAGTACGGTATTTATTAAGCCAGGAGCAGCGAATTCCACATGATCCACCATTCGGAAGGGTTGCGCCTGTAAGGTAATGGCGCTAGGCTGGCATTTCGTGCATATGCCATCCGGCCAGGCAGGGTGTCCCGACGGACACTCTGGCTTGACTCGGTAATAAGGCTCGCTAAGGGGAGGCATGTATGATTGCCTGAGTTCGGGTTTGTTGGTTGCGGAGTTGATCTTGCGGAGGTAGGAGTGGAACGACATGAGCTTGATCTTTCGCTCCTCCAACACTTTCGGGTCGTAGGGTTCCAGAGGCATGCAGTAGTCGCACATGCCTTTCGGACCATGCCGACACATCTTCTCGTCTTTCCGCCTCTTGATCTTCCCATCCTGCCTGTCTAGTCGATTGTCCAGGTCGGACTGCTGTATGGACTCCCACGGGCTCTTCCCTGAGTCCTTTGATGTGGTCTGAGGGTTCGGGCTGAGGAGGGGAGGATCTTCTGTAGGGAGGATGGGTTGGCCGTTGAGCCGGTTCGAGGAGTTGTACGGTTGTAAAGTGGAGGGGAGAGGAACGGTGGTGTGCCCGTTCATCGGTGCCTGTGTATCGTAATTGAGGAATAGTTGGTCTCCGTGGCTATGACACGAATGAGAAATGAAGCGGTGTCAGTACATGATGGCAGTCTCACCGAAGACCGACTCTTGATATCGAAACGCCCGCTAGCGAGCTGAGCAACCTTTCCTCCCCACCAAAGGCCCTATTGGAGAGGACGATGGACTTTGAGTCAGCATCTTTGGGTAGATTGTCCAGAATCTGGTCGTACAGTTTAGTCTCAAGACACCCGATGAGTGATCCACCACATACCCCAGAAAGAAGATCCGTGAACTGAATATTGGGATCGACGTTGAGCCTGAATTGGCCGTTTTTGCTCTGGAAGCGGAGGATGACAGTCTTGGAGGGAGGCATGATGAGGGCTCTCTGAAGGCTGACTACGGTAGGTGTGGGATGACTGTCCGTGAAGGTGAGGTTAGAGCTGCTGTCATGGTGTCGTAAGTAAAGTAGACATTCGTGGAAGCTAAAGAAGCTTGCAGCTCCGAATTGACACTTTTGTTAGGCACAAGTTCTGGCGTCACCAGCGTCATTTGAAAGCTTTACGGACTTAAATTTTTCCTGGAGATTTTAAAGCCGAAGGCCAGAATTGGTTCTTGCACCACTTGAACAACGGAGAACGTTGTCTTGCCGTTTGCGCGCGACATCCTGATACTTTCAACAATACCATCAGGGAGTCTTCTTTCCGCCACACAGAAGACGCAAATGCTCCTTCTATCATGGTGAACTGGGTGGGGCTCGCGGTCCCCTTTGCCTACGTCGGTATCCTTGTGGGCTCTTTAGCAACATTTTCCTCCTTATACCGCAAACGAAAAGCCGGTCAGTGACAATCGACTTACCCTGCGATTGAAGCCCCTTCGAAGAAAATCATATTGACAAATGTGTCAGCGTCCTCCGCCTCTCTCGAACCCTGGTTCCCCGCCCATCTCCAACGAAACATCTATCTTTCCCTCCTCCATCTCGAACCTGCCCCCGGCCAAGAAAAGGCCACTCCTGTTCCTGACTCCGTCCTCAAAGCCGCCTTACTACAGCGTGCATGTGAAGATATTCGGAGGGTTCTAGCAGTCCGCAGCGCAAAGCAGCCGCTGAGCACGTTGCTGCAGCGAGGCAGTGTGGGAGATGACCTGTGGCAGCGATTCCTGAGGGCCGAGAAGGAGGTGGAGGCGGAGTTGAGGGATGTTGTGGAGGAGGTATGACCGCTGAGAGAACCCTTCTTTCTCTATTGTGGACGAGCGTTATCAACAGAAGCTGACCTTTCGATCAAGGCAAACGCGTTGCAGTCAGGATGGGGTCAAGTGATATTTCAATCTGCAAATGAAATAGTCAACAATGCAATAATCCGCGAGAAGGTTGCAGAAACGCAGGCAAAGGCGAAGACCGATAGAGATTGGTGGGATAAGGAGCGGGCGAACATACAGTCGAATTTCATGAAAGAATTGGATGATGCCGATGTGTCAAAGGGGACTGCTTCTGCCGGTGGAAACGAGCGACCAGGTAGCGATGAGGATGCTGTTTTGGTTGAGGGAGGCGGACCGGCCTCGTCAGGATCTGCTGCAGGAAAAGGCGGAAAGAAGAGGAAAGGGAAGAAATGAGCAAGCTGTATCTGTACGACTTGAATAATGTATCCCCATTTTCCATGAATTCTGCTTCGCACAAATCCTACTGCTCCAGACAGAATTCTGTATGGGGTATCTTCGTTTTCATTCCAAGATCTTGCTACAGGGTTTGCTTGATCAAGAAGAGTTGCCTTCCGGACTCGTCATTATAGCTCTCTTCGAAATTCTAATACAGGGTTATCATCCATGAGAGAACCGTTCGCTAAACATCACTCGTCAACTTCGCGTCCCACGCTTTGAAAGCTCAATCGAGCCTCGCATTAGCCTCAATCCAGTCTTGCGCGTTCTCCCCAATGATCTCAATCATGCGCCTCATCTGAAATCTCAGGCGTTTCTGATACCACCATCCGATGAATGAGACAATGCCGAGGAAAGTGACCGCTGCGGCCCCCAGGGACGTCCAAGTTCGTCGCGCGTAGTGGATGTCCTCGGCCGAATTGCTGCTGATATCCAGGAAAGCCTCCCAGGGATTATGCCACTGACTAATGGGAACTGAGCAAAGACAATTTCGAAAAACCCCCATGATCTGCATCATTGTGCCTCCAATTGTGATGAACGTTGACACAAGCCCGGTGACAATGGCAACTGCGTACCAGATACGGGAGCGCCAGGGCGGTTTCTGGCCGTCTCGCTTAAATGGAGACTGTGTGTACGGAGTTTGCGGGTTGCCTTTCTCATCCAAATGACTGGATTCAATATCAATGATCCAGAGGGAAATGAGTACCAGCTGGCAAAGCATATAGACCAGTACAGTCAACGAGCGGCATCCTAATAGATAATAAGATAAGTCTTGCAGGAAGTTCGCACCACAACGTCCAAGGCTTAACATGATCGAGGGAGTCGGGGGCGGTTTGATGACGTACCTAGCCCAACGAAGGGTGTGTAAAATGCCGTCAAAAATGCCAGAAGTGATGGTATGAGTATCATACAATAGGCAAGGAAGTAAATCCAGCACCAATCACCTAATCCCATATGCAGTGCCCTTGGTTGTAAGTCTGCGGTGGAAACAGTGCTGCCTTTCCCGTAACGCTCCATCCATATGTGATTCAGTCTTTTGGCCCAGAACCGTTTGCTGCGCCCTCGATTCCAAATCCACGCAGGGCGGTATCTCGAGTCGTAAACGAATGTGACAAAACATTCCATGTGCCGCTTATTGGGCATAGTGACTTCCTCTCCCGGCACCGATTCGCCTAGGATGCCTTCTAGGGTATTGGGGTTGTTGCCGGCAAGGAGGAGACCACTGATGATGGAAATATGGGGAATGGTCATCCACCACAGTCCGAATGCTGTTCTTGTGTCAGCCCTTGTGGATACCAAGCTTTCAACGAGCGGTTCTACCTAAGGCATGGCTGACGTTGTTACTGCCAAAGTGGGTATAATTATCCACCAGGGTGTAAAAGAATGACCCACAGAAGAACACTATCGGAGCCCCCTAGGTAAAACGCGGAGTCAGTGTCGCTTTTTTGCACGTAAGATGTGAATTCAACGTGTGCTTATATGATACAATGATTCAGGGACAATAGAGAAAACGACTCCGCAATACACATACCACTGTAACTCCAAAACTGTATTGAGCGGCCAGCATTGTTCGTAATTGCGTTTTCATCTTCCCAACATCCTCGGATGAGGCACCAGAGGACTCAATGGTTTGATGACTGGAAGTCGTTTCCGATTCGAAGTCATCATTGGTGAATCCAACAAAAGTCCTGGTGCCTGGTCTGTACTGTGCTGCCAACATTTCTTGACATTGGGTTCCTACTCTGACGATATCCTTAGATGAGGCCTCTGTTGCCACATCATTGGTTGTCGCTCCAGCATCCAAGTCGTTATGACCAGTCTTCTTGACACCGCGTCTGAGGTTATGTAGGAGGCCCCCGTTTCTTGAGGAAGATTAATCAGCCCAACAGTAACCAACACAGGCTTCGTGAAAAGGTCGTTGAGAAGACCAGAATGTCACTTAAGTTGATGACTTGTCTAGGGAGAGACCAATGGAGAAGGATCCATCAAAACTCACCGGTCTGTGTGGTTCCAAGCCGTATCATCACAACCACTAGGGTCATGCATCATGTCGAGATTGCCAACTAAGATGACCAACAGCAGATGCGCGCGTTGTGCGGTTGAGAGCAAGTTATTCCTCATCTTCTCATCTAGGTATTCCATCAATCGGCTGTCAAGGACGGCTTCGTAGATTCCGCTTAACAAGATTGGACCGGCGAGGGCGAAGATTGTGACGAGCCATTGTATTGTGTCGATCGCTGCAATGAGCGCGGCGGCAGGTACCATGACCACGACACGAATGGCAGACGCAACTTCTCCAGGTGGAACGTCAAAGAGTGTGTCCGGGACATTGAGTTGGCGGCGCCGCGGTATAGCCAAGCAAAAGACGATTGCTGGAATGAGGAAGCCAACGAATGGGCTGACCCAATCGTTAATCTTTGAGTCTTTCGAAATTTGCCATCCTAACAGACAGGGCAGGTCAGTGTTGCTCGTTGCAAGTATCATTGAGGCCACGCAAATCGTCGCCCCCATGCAATGAACAATCTTGGTCTGAAGAGCTTTATCTTTGTCACCGCGCATGTTGGAGGAAAAGCGACTGTCTCGCATCTGACCTACCTTTGCACCGCCTGCGACAATATCGATAGCTGACTTTGACCAGCGGAGCACCTTGATTACCTCCTTGAAAACTCGCTCCACATGGGAACTGGCCTCTCCGACTGGCACTCTTGAGTCCATCCAAATCTGTTTCAATGATTGTTGAGGACGTGACGTTCGTCAGGACGAGCAGGCCATTGACAATGCTCAGCGAATCATTAACCGCGAGAGCGCAGCAATGATCCATATTTTGTCCCCCCAGACTGAGCGGGAGCCTTGATTGCGGCCTGCTCGAAAGGCCAGATAGCTGTGGGAACGCATCCGCGATCGCAGAACCTGAAGCGTTGGCTGTCGGGCCTTCAGCATAGACGGAAGAAACCAAGAGGGCGGTTGCAAGGCACCACAGCCACGCTGGAGAACGCATCTGTAAGATCATGTACCAGTGTATTGTCGGAAAATGAAACATTTTTGAACAGGGAAGAAACGGATTCGACGAGCGCTTTAAGGGGAGACAAATTAATGGGTGACGGTAGAGGCAGGCTGAGGTTTTCGGTGACAAGGCTCAGATTCAACGGAAAAATGTTCTAGGATGAAGCGACGCTTTGGACCCTGATAGCAGCGAGAATTTCAGCCTTGGTGAAACGAAGAGTCCGAATTATGATTTCATTCACATCAAAAGGCAGTTTTCGTCGTACCTGCAGCAATATGTGGGGGCGCAGCAGGACTCGTCACTCACCGGGTCACTTTCCGTATCTCAAGCTGACCTTATACTCGCGTATTTACTCGCCATGCAGGATGTTAGCGCCGTCCAATGCAGTCACGGCGCATATGGACGAGGCTCGGATGCCACGCAAATATTCAAAGAGATCATTCGTCGAAGCTAATCCGTTTCCCGAACAGGACATACACACCAAGCAGGCGAAATGCAGACCACCCCAAATATGCCCCGACTACTATCGTTACCGGCCATTTTTGCCACTCACGATCCCAATCAAGGGGTATCGGTATGGCTCCAAGCCAGGCTCCAACCTGGAAGTGACTCACATCAGCTCACGTGACTTACTACGTTTAGAGGTCTCCCTACTATTGCTCCAATGATGCCACCCCAAACCTCATCAAAAGGTAGCGCCGCCGCCGAGATTTCTCTCCAGATCCTCGCGTTGACCCCATAGACGTAGAAGAGGGGAACAACGCCTAGTAGTGCCACATGCGTTGCGCAAAGTACGTTGTGCCAGAAATGCGTCAAGAAGGGCGCGCCAAATAGGATCAGTATGATAGTGAGCAGAGGTACCGCGAGTGTGGCTGTGAGGAAGAGCGAGAAGGCCGCGGTCTGATTGAATGCCAAGTCAGCTTGGGTTTGCACTTCCCCACCAACAGAGAATCCGAAGATGGCTCATCATTCAAACTCACTGTCACCTTTGAGACGACGGTAGGAGGGGCCTTTGCAAATTGGACACGCTTTCTTTTCGGTGTCTTGGAAGGTGTAGGCTGAGGGGTCGAGCTTCCACTGGAGGGGGGCAGGCAGATGACGCAGTATGCACCCTGGAGGAAAGATAGAGGGACAGCTGCTGTCAAGAGTTCGGTGACGGGATCATTGACCAGGTGTGGAAAGAAGAAATAAAGACACCCGAGCACAATGGCAGGATGAATGTGGGTGTAGAGCCGTGCTGAATCGGTGGGAAGGAGGTTGATGGTGCGGGACATCGGTTCTAGTCTGCGGGCTTTACCCTGCGAGAACGAAGGACGCGCCTCCGCTGCTGTCGTTGTCATCGTTCTATAGCCATTAAGGCATCTGTGGATCAAGTCAACCTTGAGCGCTCACCGAAAGGCCGAGTCGGTCACTCGATCTGCCAAAGCCATCTAGAGCTAGGACTAACTGAGCCTAGCTCTAATATTCATCTCTATCACAATTAGTGTCATGGAGTGGAGTGAATGAGATTTGTACGTGCAACGGACATGTTCAGTCATTGCTGCAAATACAATTCGTGGCCGCTTGACAAAATTATGGATTACGTCACAAATCTACTCAGCGTTTCGCTGAGCTGCGCACATTTGAATTTTACGATCCATTCAAGAGGTGGGAACTATTTTAGACTGCTGGAAGATGCAAATCGAGGCTGGCACAGTGCAGCAGAAACCCCTGGCGAGAGCTGAGGGTCTAGTCATGGAACTTGATACGTCCAAAGGTCCGATCGCGTTCACGTCGAGGTAGACCAAAGATCACGCTGATGCAGGTCTTGCAGGTCGAGGGGTATTCGCAACAAAGCCTTATGCAAAAGGAACTGTGATTGAGATTTCTCCAGTCCTAATTTTGCCATTGGAGAATATAAAGTCTGCGCAGGCTACGATACTTCATCATTATACTTAGTATGCACCCGATGAGAACACTTTCTACGGAGCGACTGAGCAAACCCAGCAACTGGCCGGTCCAGTGTAATAGAACCGGAAAGACGGTGCAGTCTCAGGCAATCGCCCTCGGACTCGGCTCACTGTTCAATCACTCGACAAGTGGACAGAATGTTGGATTCGAGCGGGACCTCAAAATGCAATGCATCACATATGAAGCGCTGAGGGACATCCAGCCGAACGAGGAGTTGTGCATCAATTACGGGAGGATCTGGTTCCAAGACGCGGATGAAGACGTTGCTGAAGAACACAGCGAGAACATCAACAGCCTGGACAAAATCCAGGATGATATATACTGAAACCCACGAACGGCGGCTCTGGACCAGGTTGTCAAGATTCGTCGGGCCGATTTCTGACCGATGTGGTATATAAGGGCAGAATGGGCAGAATGGGCAGAATGGGCAGAATGGGCAACCTTCACTTCTCATCGGTGTTCACTTTTCTCAAGCTTCTTCTGTAGGTTTCCACGACTTCTAGCGTGTGGGCCGTCCCTGCGTCTAGCGCTGATCCCCGCGTGGTCATCTGCCGCCAGTCTTCAAAGAGATCGGACCCCTGGGGCCCTGAGACCCTTGGAATTAGACCTTGGCTGCTCCTTATCACGTTATCATGAGAACACGAAGGCCCTTCTTCCTACATCATATAGCACCTGATGACACCATTATCTTTACACTTTGTCTTTGATTTCCCGACATCGTGATTTGTGACACATCGTCCACTTGACATTACAATTCCAAGTCTTATCGTACTCACCAAACCATCTCTACCTCATTTCCCGTCCTGCTCCTTGCCACCCTGGAAGCGATGCGTCATTCACGATCTTCTTCCAACGCCTCTTTCAGCCTTTCCGAAGAGCCCGAGAACCAGCAGCTGTTTGTCAAGCTCCCCTCAGGCGAGAGTACGTCTGATGCGCCTGTCTATTCAATAAGGGAGCGCTAATCTTGTATGTCCAGCATTATCACTCCTCCTTCCCACGGACACATCACTGCCAACGCTCCTGCACCTCCTCTCCCTTCGCACCTCCGCCCCTTTGACATCGCTCCGCCTCCTCTACGCCGGCAAAAACCTCACCTCCGCCACCTCCTCCTCGCCCTCGAACCCACTCCACCAAACCCCATCGTCACCAACGCTGCAAACCCTTTCCATCCCCGCCAACGCGACGCTCCTCCTGACACTCCCCATTCTCGGCGGTATGCCTCCGCCCAAGAAACAGCGATGCACGTTCAAGGACTGCAAGGACGCCGTACAGCGGATCGTGGGCGACTGTTCCTTCTGCGATGGGCACTACTGCGGGAAGCATCGAATGCTGGAGGACCATGTGTGCACCGGGTTGGAGGACTGCAAGGCTGAGGGGAGGGAGAGAAACAAGAACACTCTGGAGGGCGAGAGGACGAACGTGATCAGGGGGGTATGACCGTGCTGTTGAGTGGCCAGCCTGAGAGTGCTCGGGCTGGAGGGGGATCAATATAAGGTAATGGAGTTGACCCGGTGGAAATGAATGTTTTCCAGTGGCGTTTCTGATTGCGGTATAAGCCTGCGAGCGCTGATCGATGTGCTTTTGAGAGCATATGTTTGGAATACCTAGGAACCATATTCACATCTAATTCACTATCAAGTTTATCTTGAGCCGGGATTTCACATGTCAGTCAGACTTATCTCGGATCTCATCCACGGCTCATCCTGGCCGGATGAATGTATCTTGGATCTTTAACTCTATTTCCTTTTTTCATTCACTCGTGCTTATCATATCTCGATCTTCATTCACTGTTGCTCAACCGTATCATCATAGTCTATGTACGTGCATCTGTTTCTAATATACTGCAAAGAAGATCGGGACCGTGTCTTCATATTGATGCAGCCAAAAAGTATGTTCCAGAATCGTACGAAGACTTCGAGCCCCATCACCTCGCCATCGCACCCCCCGCAGGCTTCGGCAGCTCCAGCGACCGCCTCCTGACCTCCCCCAACTTCCTCCTCTGCTCCGCACTCAAGCCTCTATGCTTTGCAATCAAATACAGCGTCATCAAAACCGTCAACATGTTGAAAATCGCCACCATGCTCCATTGCCTCCCACCCACACCGACCCACCTCTTTCCCTGTTCCCAATCCTTTCGAACCCGCAGGAACAGCTCAGGGTTATCGGTGATGACGCCGTCAAGCCCGGCTTTGATACTCCATCGCATCATGCCTTCCTCATTGACCGTCCAATCATAGATCGGTCTCCCCCTCGCCCGTGCATCGCGCATGAATGCGTTGCCGATATGCGGTGTCATGAGGGATTGCTGTAGGATGTTGAAGGAGACGTGCGGATACGTGAGGAAGCGGCGGGCGAAAGGGACCGAGAAGCCGATGTGGGTGACGGGGAAATTGGGGAGGTGCTGGGCGCAATAGGGTAGGAACTCCTCGAGCCAGATGCCGAGGAGGATGCGGGAGGACCAGGGAGTGGAGGGGTGGGAAGGAGTGGAGGCGATAGCGGAGGCGATGAGGCGGAGGATGGTGGAGGGGTCGTTGTCGTGCTTGATGTCCAGGAGGACCCAGATGTGCTCGTTGCCGGGCTCGGCGAGGTAGTGGAGGAGGTCGGACAGGCGCGGCATGGCTTCGTGAGGCGCTTTCACGGTCCTTTGCTTCTTCACTTCGTCCCAGGTACAGTCTTTGACGGCTCTGCTGTCGCCGAAGCACCTTTTCATTGTTGAGTCCTTGACAGGTTGTTAGCCGCTATTCGACGAATCCGGAACGTAGAAGGCTCACATGACACAGGACGACCACATCGTCTTTGGTGAGGTGTATGTCCGTCTCTATCGCATCGGTGCCGACTTCCACTGCTCCTTTGAAGGCGCCCATGGTGTTCTCCGGATGGTTGGTTTTGTACCCGCGATGGGCGATGGTTTGAGGGAGTATGTCTCCACTCCGTCTCTTCTTTGCAAATGTCCATTGCGCTGTAGATGGAATGTCAGCGACGGTAGCACAGTAGATGGAGAGGCTGTTCTGACGTAGAGACCTGAGCGTCGCTGGAGTCAGAGGCGAGTCTTCGCCATCAGAGCGATCCATTTCCTCCTTCGTGCAGTCTAGCAGCCTATGTATGCCTTTGCCTGACTCTACATCATTCTTGAGGGTGTGGAAGGGCATCAGTCGTGAGTTTGCAAAGAATGGCGCGCTGCGGCAGCAAGAAAGAGGGGCAGATTATGGTACGGCTATATGTACAGCGAAGCGGTAAGACAAGCAAGAATCAAGAAAGCAATCAAAGAGGCCGCAAGCGAGGGTCGTTGGATTCTATGTACCTTATCAAAGAATGTCAAATAAGTCAACAGGGCGGTCAAAGATCGGGGAGCAGAACCGCCGAGGGCCGCATCTGTTCGCTGCACGATTCCGATGCAATTCTGATTCCCATGCATAAGGCGGGGCAACTTTGGACTGTGAAACTGGTTCTAGCGCATCCTCGTTTGACCCATTTAGGACTTGTGAATCAGCGCTTATCCCTATTGAATCACGGCTCACGGTGTGTTTTGACACTTCGAGTAAGGTCATTCTGTATGTAACAAAGCCTCCCGCCACCACCTCATCGGACTCCGCTATCGATCATCGACAACCCTGACCCACTCCATTGGGCCTGGAGATCTCACAATTGACAACAATATTGGTTATGGACACGTTGACCCGCTCCCTTCAGCATGTCTCATTTCAAAACAGCTGTCTTATGGCTTTCAGAGAGGCATTGCTCTCATAGCTGCGGCCGGAAGAGACTCCTTCGGTGACTATGAACCTCTGCATCAGGTTTCCCTAAAGGTAGAATCCTACAGGGATATGCCAATTACGTGTCACTGGCATGGGTGCTTGTTTCCAGTTCGAGTAAGCTACAGGTCCCAAAAAGATAACGAGCCGAAATATTGAAGTTGTTGTCATCATCCGAAAATATCCTTGGGGCGGTCGACCTAGGCCCACGTGGGCCCATGAAACGATGGATCGATAGTCGGATGGTATCGCGACGATATTGCGGCCGTTTTGGGAATGCACCCCAGTCAGTAGTCGACGTGTCAAACATGCTGTGCATGCGCTTTTGATTGTCAATCACAATATTGGCGCCTATTCCAAGGGATATGATCATTTGTCACCAGAGAGGTAGGAAGCATATCAAATAAGGAAAAAAGTACAGTATTGATTCTCAAGAGGTAGAACGACTTCGAGGAAGCAGGTTGACAGAGATCTCAGACAAGTAGGAGAGGAATCGACACTAATTGCCTTCACGTTCCAAACGGTATGTACATACAACATGGAGGATGCGCCTCTTTTGATGGCGGATCCTACGAATTGCAGAAGACCTGACTCGTGGCTACCAGCTTCTTGGAAATGTCGGTCCTGTTGACTTGATGAGCAGAGTTGTATGGGTTGGGCGCTCATGGCTTGCTTCGCCGCCAGGCTTTTTATCCTACCTGCAGTCGTGTAGTGACAGCAAGCACTTCGTTCGTGAGCGTCATCACAGGCTTTGCGAGGTAGCGTTAATCCTACACCTGAGCTCGTCTCATCATCAGTTTCCTTGCATTTGTCCCGACTGCATCAAGGCAGCATTATTCTCTTGAAACCGTTGACCCAATCGCTCCTGGCTTTTGAGATACTTGTCGACACATCTCATCGTACAAGTCTCCTCCTTTGATGTGACAGACTTGGTGGTAAAGTCATCGACACAGTCGTCGAAGCAGCGTTGAACTAGTCTGGAGTACATCTGGAAATCGGTACTTTAGTGGTGATGTTTTTGAAGAGTCCTCTTCAAGTGTGTAAAATGGTAAAGCTTGATAGACATTGAAGGACGTACGGTCATCATGTCTTTAACTTGCTTCTTCTCCATCCTCCCTTGCAATTCGCGCTGTTCAGATGCATTGAGCCTGTATGAATGTTAGCCGGTCCGCTGTGTAAGCGCCTTGGGCTATTGGAGGGAGTTTGACCCATCCATGCTGATCAAATGAAATTGATTCTTTTGTTTCAGATGTTCGCTCAACAGACTGCAGGGATGAAGCTCTGTATGAAGCTATGGGCAACAATGTTGTTACGGAGATGGAAATGTTGATTTCTGACGCCAATGAATTCTAGAATATTGGAAGCTTGGAGCTGTCCAAAAACCTCTAAAAATAAGATTACGGCCAGAACGCCAAAAAGCGCGGAAGGCTGAAATTGAGCAGTCCTCCTCCCCCAGAGCCTAAGGCCCCCACAAAGGCCATCTTTTGCGTCTCTTTCTTCGTCTCCTTGCCATTTCCCTGTATCGTTCAGACTCCTCTGTAAATGATACTTAAGCTCATCGCAAGCTCCCCGGGCGCTGTCAAAGACGCATCTGTCGCAACACCGATCTGCAGGCAAAGACCTAACGTTCTAGCCCGTTGCGTTCTAGCTCTCCATCTGCCCTCCGTATCGTGGCTCACCAGGACCCAGAAGCTGAAGATTTCAAGAACAATTGCGACACCGGGGCGACGCTTGCTTTTGGCTGAAGCTGAAGCTTAGCTTGCTCTGACTCTCCGAGGCTGCTCTACCACGAACGTGGTCTGCGCACAGCTGCGCAAGATTGGTGATTAATCTTCAGTCAGCCTTTCGCGCGGCGCAGTCTGTCCATCACATTCGTGTCTGTCCAGCGTATCCTACACCGCAGGGCCTCCCGGTGCGCTTCTACACCTTCTACAGTAATATCAACACTTGAGTTACGTCTACCACCACAGCACTGGGCACAGAAAATCTCTGTTGGACCTTCGTCGGCGCAATCCGGCCCCTCGCGACTGGACACAGTCTAGACCCATTTTCCGCGTGCCTTGCTACGTTATATACGTTTCAGCAACAATCTGCGCCTGCCTAGTCAGACAGTCGAACCAAGAACCAACAAAAAGCTCTCAGCGCGTTCGCGCACTTGGCGACAGAGCCTCATAATCAGTGTTCCGTCTGTTCCAGAGAAGTCAGAAGTCACATTCTTCAGACAAGGCCGAACCCAGGCTAAGGGACTGAGTTCGCATACCAGTCCGCTTCATGACAGCAAGCAAGACGCAGATGCCAGCATCTGCATTATCAGATATGCACCCACCGTCGCCTCCTCAGAAGTCAACATCCCCGCCTTCGAAAGATCGAGAATTAAAGTCCTGGTGGAGTAAATTCAAGAAAAAGTCCAAGGAAGATGAGGAGAAGGTGCCAGTGCCTGCAGGCATTTTTGGGGTCCCCCTGAAACAAAGTATCGCGTATGCGAATGTGGCCATCTCACTCACCAACGAACACGGGCAAAGCTACATCTACGGCTATGTCCCTATTGTCATTGCAAAATGCGGGGTATTCCTGAAGGAGAAAGGCACTGAGGTTCATGGCATCTTCAGACTCCCCGGATCTTCGAAGCGAATCAAGGAGCTGGAGAAGATCTTTGACTCCCCGGATCGCTATGGCAAAGGCTTGAACTGGGAGGGATATACAGTCCATGATGCAGGGAGCATCTTCCGCCGGTACATCAACAACCTACCCGAACCGGTCATACCCTTGAGCTTCTACGAGAGATATCGCGATCCAATCCGAAATCATCAGAAGGAAGCTACCGGGGATCCCGACGCCCCACCAGACGCAAGACCGGCTGCAGAATTTGATCACAATGCCACCATCAAGAAATATCAGTTGTTGATCACGCAACTCCCCGATCTCAATCGTCAACTGCTGCTATATCTCCTCGACCTACTGGCTGTGTTCGCGGCTAAGCAGGAGATCAATGGCATGGATTCCTACAACCTTTCAGCCGTCTTTCAACCAGGCATTCTATCACATCCAACTCATGACCTTTCGCCTCAAGAGTATAAGCTAAGTCAGAACGTGTTGGTCTACCTTATACTGAATCAGGATCATTTCCTGGTTGGTATGAGTGGCACTCAAACGGACGACAAGACAGTGAAGGACATGCAAAGTGGCGCTCAACGCCAGCCCGTCACACCAAGCAAGGCTACGCATGCAGGTCTGGGGCGATCCGCCTCAAGTGCTAGCGCCGGTACGGATAGTCTGCGAAGAGCAAATTTGATGAAACGCAACACTTCTGTATCCTCCAAAAACTCCAACCTTTCGGGCAACCTGGCAACTGGCTCGCCTGCGCCGAGCAGCCCTCTTGTTGGTGGCGCCTCGAGTGGAGGTGTTCACAGGAGCAATACAGTGCCTTCCAAAAAGTCACCAAGCCTCAACTCACCTCGTATGAGCCGAATCCTTGGAGCTGAACCAGCTACACCTCCAGCTACTGGAGCTGCTACCGCTGATAGTTTGTCCCCGACCCTGCCAGGATCGACTCTGAAGGCAGCCTCTCAAAATGTCCCGTCCGAGCCTAAATCGCCACTCGCCGCCCCGACCATCTCTTCAATTCCAGAAAAGCCTCCAGCCCCAGCCACTGAGGCTGTCCCTACCCGTAGCGCAAGCAGAGAAATACCGTCTAATGAGCAGCTCCGACTTCGCATGCCAGAGCAAGGAGCAGTCACAACCACCATATCCTCACCAACCCCGACCAAAGACCGTAGATCCTTATTCGCGAGATCTCCTGTAGAGGAAAAGGAACGTAAAGACATCCAGAAGCCGAAAAAGCTGCAGAAAAAGCACCGCCCGGGTGATCCTACAGGCAACCCCAGCCCTCAGAGCTCTACCCACTCACTACCGGGAGCATCCAGCCCCACGGGAAATCCCCCACAGACACCTGTGACTTCTGCGACCGCAGCGAACAATCCCATAATCCCTACCCTACTAAACACGGAAGCCTCGCCTGTAACGGGAGATCCGCCGCCTCGTCTGGGTGAACTCGACAAAGTAAGCTCATTCCATGTGTCGCATCACAGTGGGAGCAACCCAAACAGTCCAGCAATCAGACCGGCCAGAAGTCCGGCACCGTCCACCCACTCCGGCTTGATCACCGAGGAGTCCGAGGCAGAGCAAGTCGGCAGTAACGGAGCAAGCGATAGATCGCATAAGCGGAGAAGTCGATGGCGGTTATCCACGTCAGTGAAGAAGGATCAGGAGCCTCCCGGTAGAGAGGCAGCAGCTCCCTCACGGCTCGAATCCACAGCTGTGGCCGAGACCCCGCCATCGATGGGCAGTCCAGAAAACAAGCCCCAGAAGTCAGCCACATACGACTCCGCACAGACGGCGACAAACACAGAAGCATCTATACCATCATCCGCATTGCTCTCCAGCAATGAATCCACGCCCTCCAAGGACAAGGAGCATGACGGCGGGGACGAGAAGGAGCGGAAGGGACTTTTCGGCCGGATCAAGGCCAAAGTAACATCATCATCATCCAAGGAGGACAAGCGGGAGAGGGAAGCTGAGAAGGAGAGAGCCAAAAGCCCGGCCGGCCGGAAGACGAATGAGCACGCTACGAGCAAGCAGAGCCTTGGTGCTATTGTGTCAGAAGCCTCGACCAGCGGACAGGCAAGTGAAGGCAAGGTGGAAGAGGCCGGCGAGAAACCTGTGGAAAAGCCCGCTGAGCAGTGAACTGGCAAGGAAAGGTGCCAATTCAGTAGGTCGAAATGGCGTCGGCAGTAATCATCAGGGAAGAGGGAGACCTGCTTGGACATACATTGGTGGTTTCTTCTCTTGTGTTTTTTTTTTATTTTGGGCGAAAAAATGTCTTGAAAGGATACCCCTTTACGTTACGACTAGCCGAGGATTGACGGAGCGGCGAAAAGGCAGCGGCTTTTGGATATGTGAAGTCCCCCTTGTCTGTTGACGACCGCTCCTGAACCGTCCCCATCCTCATAGATTGGTGGATTTTTTATTTTTCTTTCGTTCAGAAGCGGGCGGTGCTTGATCGGGGGTTATCACACTAAAGTATCAGGAGACGGGAAATGTAAAATCAAAACTTGATTCATCATGGATAATTCGGCGAGACTTGAAAAACAATGTACATTCACTGCAATCTCCACCCTATGACTGGCACTCAGCGCCGCGCGCCCGATCCATAATCGATGGCATCGCCTACCCACCCTCCAGGCGCCATCTGTTGTGACTCGGTGATGCAATAGTATTCGTACGTCGCCTCGTTCTTGCCGACAGTAGTGAGAGGAGGCAATAAGCAACTCTGAATCCAAGTCCCGGCTTGACAGGTAACGTTATTCAATCCGTCCCCAACCTCCACACTACAAGAATCAGTCAAAAATGTTAGACGTTCAACTGGATCGTGAAGTTGAAGGAGCCGGGCTATTGGTCGAGGGGCTCAAGATCGTCCGAGCCGGAGGAGCCGAAGCCGGTCACGGTGAGGGTTCGTGGGATCCGGTGCAGTATCCCTGGGGAAGATGCTCCTGCCATAGAAAGGAGTGAGATGGGTGAGGAGGAAGATGATGGTTGTGGCGAGGAGAGGCATGTTTCTGAAAGGAAGGCTAGGAGAGGGAGAAGAGAAAGAATTGGGAGATGGTAGGTTTTCTTCTGTTTTCATTTTCAGCATTGAAGATAGATCCAATCAACGGAACGGGATGCTGGGTTTCCCAGCGTTTGGAGGGCTTTCCTCCCATCAATCACGCTCGTCAATGTTTTCACTTGTAGCGCTGTATCACCTTGGAGCACGGCAGGGCTTTAGGATACCATCTCGGAAGTTCGGTTGGCACAGATCACACTTGGACGCATGGGTTTCTACATACACACATGTGCTCACAATGTTTCAGGAAAGGAAGATTGAGGTTCACATAGCAGTCCGTGCTGGGTGCTAGTCACATTTCAAGGCAAACGATATCAAGAGCTGTCTCTCCTCGCCCATTGGTAACAGAGCTCGGGTGAAAGCGTTTCGCAAAAGATGCAAGTGGTTTGTTTCCAGCGGAACCCATACTGATTTAGCCGCCAGACATCACCAAGAGGCTGTGCCCGCCTGGCTATATCTCGAAAAGGCGCGTAATCTTTGAAGTCATATGGATTCCATTTACACGTATGAACAAGGATGGGGACTTTCTCACAGTGGACAGGCAACTCGATGAATGGATTTCATAACCGTATTGACGGTGATTATTGCAGGGACTATGAGACCGATCCTTATCTGACGAATGGCGCTTCGAGCCGTTGCCGCTTAATCACCAAGCGCCCCTTGCCCCTGGACAATCGCGCTGACCTGGCAGAAGCCAGAACTTTGGATATGGATGCATGCAAGGCATGCTGCAAATCTGATATGTCCAGATGCTGCATATGTCATATTCTCGAACAAATAAGAAGGGATGAAGTAATAGCGCGACGTCATTTCTCGTGAAGGAGGAGCCTCTGGCCGAAAATAGAATTTTGGGCCAGCGGAATGACCGGCTTGGCAGCTCGTATTGGGAAGTCACTCCTAATTAATCGCCCAAACCTCATCCTCTCGTCGACTGTTGTCACTCAAGTCACTTTGTCTCCACCATCATTCGTTTCTTGCCAATTCATTTTCTGCAGAAGGTGCATCATTGACTACTTTCTCTCTGCCCTTTTTGAAGGGAAGGTTCCTTAGCTGCGCAGGTCCTACGGCAGTGCAATTGTGCATACTGCAGGGAAGCTGCACGCGTGCTGAGCCTCAGGAGGGGGTCGCACATTACGTTGTGAGCACACGAAGGAAGACACTCTATTCAGTGCCTGCTTGAGATCGTCACTCGTTCAAATTTCTGATCCTTCTGACTGAGTATGTTTGTGGCATTTGCCTCAATCCTATCCATGGCTACAGGCTAGACGACTGACGTATCTCACTCCAGTCATTAACCTGACTTCGTACCGACCATCGCGTCTCCCCAAATCTCGCCCAATTCCAACATTCAACATTTGGCGCACAGCCAAATGTCTTCTCTTCGATCGGTTCTATCTCTCGCCCTGTTCATCACACTCCTTGGACCCTGCCTCTCATCCGATGTCTCGCCCAGCAACGACCAGCCCGAGGATCCTAGGGTCGACATCGAGACCTTCAATTTGCTATTGAACCAGGCAGACCACGCAGCCCTCCACGCAGCTCTGCATGACTTCTCGCCCAAGAAGTTCAAGCATGGCATGTTCCCGGAAGATCGCACCGCGGTCGAAGCCATCCATCGGGAAGAGCCAGGAGTAGCTACCGGTATCCTGAAGCTGGCAAAGCGTCAGATTTCCAACTCAACCATAGCCAGTCCAAATCAGCAGACTACTTCACGTATCTTGCCCTCGCCTATTGGACCTGAGACCAACTCAGCGGATAGCCAGATCACCTCGGAGACGCAGGCGCCATCAACGCCCGTCTCGAGCGTTCCCGTCACGACCTCTCAGGCGCCAGAGACCACGACCGGTAGCCCATCGGTGACAAATGGGCAGCTTGTCACTAGTACCGACGTCAATGGCATGGTAGTCATCTCAACCGTTGGGGGAGGTGCCACTACACTCTCGCCCTCTGGACAGACAACACACACCAGCCAGGCCCCTATCACTTCGACAATGCTTCGCGCTACCAGCTTGGCCAATGGTGCCCAGTCGACCATCACCTCGGTCGCTGTCGTGGGCGCCAGTGAGACTGCACAGACACCTACCGGTGATGCTGGCGTAGCCTCCACCACGGGCACGGGGCAGCCAGGACTGCAGACTGGAGAGGCAACAATGACCAGGGGATTCGGAAAGGAGATGGCAGTGGTGTTCGGAGCTGCTGCTGGTGTTGCCTTCCTGCTGTAGGGGACAATCTGTACAGGGTAATTGGGGCAACGGACAAGGAGGAGAGAGGGTACAAACGATGGATGAAAAAATACACGCATAGCGGGCGTTGTGGGCTTGTCAAGAAGCAAAATGTGTCGCATCGTTACATACTTAATTGCGAAAGGGACTTGATCCATGGTGTAAGCAATCTGCTATGTAGGATCAGGACATGTTATCTCGTAAAATGCATAGTGTAATAGCATAAATCAACAAATATTGCATCTTCAAAGTCTACCATCTACAACGCTCGACTCCTGCATTGAACACAACTAGCCTATTACTGATACCCAGTTGTGGATCCACATGTTAAACACCGACTGAAAATCGAAATTGACATTACCGTTATCCATGCCACCAGACCCTTGAACGGTCACAATCACCCCATCAATGCCCTCCAAAGCCACCAAATCCACAAACAAAAAACCCGACAAGTCCATCCCCACCACCACCACCACCACCATCCCCAAATCGTCCAAGACATCCCACCCCCCCAGAAAACCCACCCCGCGGACATCAAACAAACCCCCAGTGAAACCATCCACCGCCGAATTCGATCTCCCCCTTCCGGTCCAGCAAAAAATCCTCGATACGTTCAGCGCCGCATTTCCCGTAGACGATGTGGATGCCTTGAAGGGGCGTGTTCAGAGGGTCAAGGGATATCTGTATGGGAGGCAGTTTGGGGAGGCGTTTGGGGGAAGGGAGGAGTTGGTCAGTGCTCTCTACTATTTGTTTGGGTCGTTTTGGAATCTGTTCTTCATGTTCCTTGATATTATTCAGATCCTTTTCTTTTTTTTCTTTCTTTTTCAAGAGAAGAGATGGGAGAAAGTGTTGGTAAGTCAATTCAAAAAGAGGGGGGGGGGGGGGGGGGGGTGGGGGGGGGGGGGGGGGGGGGGAGGGGGGGGGGGGGGGAGGGTGGGGGGCGGGGAAGGGGGGGGGGGGGGGGGAGGGAAGGGAGGGGGGGGGGGGGGGGGGGGGGGGGGGGGGGGGTAAGGTATGATTGCACGGGAAAGGGAGCCTAGTGCCGCAATGCTGCTGGACTACTGCGACGAGGGTTCCTTGTGGGCGGATCTGGCTTGTGATTTTCGGGGCGGGGGGGGGGGAATAAGGGTGATGAGGGATGTTGTAGGAAAGGGGGTTGGGGGATGGAAGATGGGGGATCGGGGGGGTTTGGTATAGGAGGCGTACGAGTACGGGAGGGGTCGATGGGGAAGGTTTGGGTGATGGTAGGGAGTATAGTGACGAGCTCTTCCCCAAAAAAACTTGAATGCAATCTCGGTTCCTTCTCGTTTTGTAGGATGAGAGCATTATGGGGACCGAGAATGATATGACCTGTAACAAAGGGGTGTTTTCAGGCAGCGAAGGACCAGCTGCACAATCTCCCCACAGTCTGTCCGCTTTCGCGAGTGATGCAGAGGTGTTGGGGGTTCCATCTCCGTTTGCCTGTGCCTTTGCCTTTCGAATGGTCATTGCCATTGCCACCGGCCTTTGGGACGGTTGCTTTGCGTTTGTTGTGGCCCTCGCTGGAGCGACTCCCAACTCCAGGAGCCAGATCCGCGCCGTGACCACTCAGCCCTCCCTCATTACTGTCACCATTCCCGTCATCTCTCTCCCGATCTCCGTCCGACTCCGACCCCGTCACTGGCGCCAAAGCTTTGGCGACCAGTATGTTGCCGATTGCACATCCCTTCCCCGCCCTCAGCCCTCCTGAAGTGACGAACCCAATCAGATCTTCCTCCCCGGGCACGGGCGGTCTCCCTTTCGTTGTTCCCCCGGAACCCCCATCACCGTCATTAGATTCGGCGAGGATGGACCGAGCCAAAGCGGCGTTGCGGATGTGTGGCGGGGCTTCTGGGCCGGGACGTTGGTGTTTCTTTCTTCCATCACTAGAGTTGGTGGAGGTGCGGGGGAGAGGGTTGGGGTTGTCGGAAAATGGCAGGAGGGCGAGCCACTTTTCGCGAAGGACGGCAGAGGTTGGGAGGCGGTAGATTCGTGCGGTGCGAGTGGGGGCGGGCGAGGCGTTGACTGGTATGATGTGTATTGGTGCTAGGGCGTTGGTGGGGACCTGAGTGGATGAGGAGGCCGGAGAGCGGAGGTGGTGGATGTTGTGGGGGGGTTGCGGTGGTAGATGGTCGACGGGTGGAGGCAAGGTGATCGGTGTGGCTGAGGTTTGTGATTTGTCTTTGGCAGTAGCCTTACCTGCCGTAGCAGTCTGGCCTTCTCCAGCACGGGCAGCGGTGGCGGCGTGCGATGAAGATTGAGGGTCCGACTTCCCCATCACCAATCTCTCCCAATCGCAGGCCCATCCCATACCGATCTCACCCTTCCTTCCATCGCCTAGGGGGGTACTGTCATATTCCAGTCTCCTCCCCCTTGGCTTTCGATCCCACGTTCTTTTGGTAGCCTCCCGTTCCCGCAGTTCCCACGACCATCCCGCGCTAGTCCCCGGGTAATCGCCAGGGAACCAAGGTAGTGACCTCGAGAAGGCAAGCTGTTGCTCTTCACGCAGGCCGCCGAAGCGTGGATTGCCGCCTGTAGAGAGCGGGTAGTGCAGTAAGGTGTACCAGACCGGGACGACGCAGTCCCAGGGGAGGAGGAGGGTCCATGTCCCTTGTTGGGTGGTTGGCTTGAACTTGAGTTTTATGGTTGTTGGTGCTGCTGAGGGTATGGACGGGCGGGAGGCGAGCAGCAAGATGGGAATGGATGGATCAGTTGAGGCAGGTGGAGGATGAGAGCCTGGTAGAGCAAGAGACTTGCGACGATTGATTGCTCTTTGACTGGGGAGTCGACGAGAGGCAGAGAGGCGAGCTTTGCGTGAGAAAATGTTGGCGGGCGCTTGGGTTTGGTCGGGTGGCCAAGAAGCGAGGAGCGGGAGGAGATGGCTGTTTGCAGCGTCATGAGAGGGCATGGCGGTGGTTTGCGGTGGATGGTGCAGCCGAGGGTCGGTGATATTGAAAGCCAAAATCGGGTTCAGGGGCAGGGCGGATGGGTTGGTGAGAAAGGTCAATTTGGGCCAGAGCGCTTGAGGTGCGGGAATGTCCTCCCACTCGTCTTGATCGGCGGTCGCATGTGTTGGCTCTGCTGTAGCTCCTGCCTGCTCATCTGACGAGGATCGGTGGGAAGGATCTGATTCAGGGACAGGCTGGAGTGCAGCTATCAACGCCTCGGTAGAGCCAGGGCCTGTGACTTGGATGCTGCCCACTTCAAAGCGTAGATCCTCGACCGTTGCAGGGGGCCGTTGCATTTTGGCCACTCTCACAATCTCGTTCCAGACTTGGAAGAAGGCAGAGGGATGCACCCGAAGCAGCATCTTCCTCTTCATCTTGAGCCTGCTTTCCTCACCCACGGACGAAGACTCCTCGTCTGGTGTACACCAGATGATTTTGACTGGTGCGATCGGTTGACGACTTCCATCTCGCTCGAACATCCAGCCTTCCCATCCTCTCGTGCCACTCCTCCATTTTGCCCCAGTTTGGCCAGTCAATACCGCCCCCACACTCCTCAGCAAGCCCAGCAGACTCCTTTCGACACCTTCCAGTCCAATGGTTGCCAAGTAGCTTGTGTCCGACGCAACGCAGCCTCGCATCTCGCCGGCTCTTTGAGTGGACCTGTAGCATTTCTCCGTAGGTGTGAGGGGGATTGAGAACCTCCAAAGCGGATCCTTAGGTTCGGTCATGTGGGCTCTTTTGGCATGCCACACATGGGTCGGGAGCCATTGCTTGTGAACCTGCCGTCGGCGAAACCTGGCTGGCGGTCGACTTGGTTGGGACAGTTCATTCTTCTTCAGCTTAGGTATCCGGATCTCTGGTTGGGTCATGTTCCCTTTGGACTGCGTTTCTTTTGATGTCTTCTCCTTGGCTTTGGTCCGCCTGGCTTTTCGCAGCTCGCCCTTCTCTTTGAGGTCCTTTGCTTTCTGAAGCCGCAGACGCTGATGTGGAGTATATTTTTTCCGCCGGTCTTTTCCCGTGGGCGTGTTATCAACTTTCATCTTCGCCCTCACGTCTTCTTGTCAGCGCTTCCATTCTCACATGCCACTCAACTCATGGTTCATTCGGTTTGGAGCAGGTACAGAGGACCAGAGGCTGCCTACCTCTCTGATGGCCCGCATCTGTAACCTCTTTGGCACTTTCTTCACGTTGTGACTCGCTGTTCTTCTTCGCATATTGCGGGGCACCTCCTGGAAGGCCCTCGTTGTCAAAGCTTTCTTAGAGCCCTGCATTGCTTTTCCCATCGCGTTGATTTCGAATTCGCGAGCTTTGACAAACGCCGCAGTGTCCAAGTCCCCATTCTTGTTCAAAGCCTTGTCCGGCGGTTGGCTCAGTATTGTGCGGGCATCTGCGAATTTCATTCGTTTTGCGGCTCGATGATTGGATTGAAGCTCGGCAGCCTTGCGCTTGAGGTCACTTGAATTTGCCATACTGTGCAGAGACCAAAATTCCAAGCCTTTTATAATCAGGGTTACCAGTCAATGTGGTTCTTCACCACGCGCGATTTTGGACGCGTGCAAGATGCTGAATAAATTGAGCCTCGGGAAAATGAACCACAATCAAGAACATCGTCAGCCCTACGTCAGCCCTACGTCTGTAGAACAATCATCTCACGTGACGCGGCGAAATGGTCGCCTCCATCCCCGACTCGCGCGTAACGACCGTCCAGGGACGGTGCTTTCTGCCTGACATGGTGAGTAGAGAACAGATCCGTGTCCGAAGCATGCATCTATTGAGGCAATAGGAAACTCACGGAAGTAAGTTGTCATATGAACACCCTGTTTGTGACAAACATTCATATATTGACCTTTTCACTCAATTGCTCCGCTTGCTCTGCTATTACTGTGGTCGCGTCTCCTGCTCGTTCTTCTTCCTTTCCTCGCATTCTTTTCATCAGGATTTTCAATTCGACGTTTCCAATATGAAGGACTACCAGATCATGTCTTCTCTCTCCACCAAGCTCTTCGCCTTTCTCCCCCCCTCAGTAGAAAAGACATACCTCGAAACCCTCTCGCTCCTCCCCATCCTCCAAATCAATGCCGAGCTCTCCACTTTCCTCGCCATTGGCATGTTCCTCCAAACCATCACCCTCACCCTCTTCCCCAAATACCTCGCCGCCGGTCCCGCCGTCCTCTTCCTCATCTACAAGCTCATCTACGCGACCCCCAAATCCTCCCAAGAAAACCCCTTCGAGGAGAACGTCCGCCACGGCAAATGGAGCGCCACCATCCCCAACGAGGATGGCACGTTGCCCGAGAAGCACGCCACGAACGGTGTCGTCTGCTTCGTGGTCGGCACTCAATTCAATCAGTACCTTTTCCCCCTTTTCCCAACCCCCCTCTTCCTTTTCCCAAAAAAAAAAAGAAAACCGCATCTAATTCACGCCCCTTTCTTCCACCGCAGTCCCGCCGGCATCTTCGCCCCGGGCGTCAAACAGCTAGGCGATTACTTCAACAGCATGTGGGACGACGCCGAGGCCGACCCGGAGCACTGGGGCTACCTCTCCCGCACCCCGTCCCTGTACTCGTCATCCAGCGCCCCGTCCCCGGAGCGGCGGGGGAACTACCTCGTCACCCTCTCGTATTGGAAATCACTGGTCAGTTTGCCATCCACACTGCCGCTCCCTCCCCTTCCCCCTACTCAATTCCTCGCGCCATTCATTGTGGCCCCCCCAACAAAAAAAAAATCACAAAATTTCTTTGTTGTCACACCCTTTCAAACTCCCCCCAAGATCCGCTGACGGAGTCCCACTAATCCTGTGAGCAGGACCACCTCCGCGCCTTCGCCACCCACTCCATCCACGCCGACGGCCGCGCCTGGTGGGAGAAAACCCGCGCCCAATGGCCCTACCTCGGCATCTTCCACGAGACTTACGTGATTCCCCCCGGCCATTACGAGACCGTCTACGAGAACTTCGTGCCCTTTGGGATGGGCACGGTCGGGCTGAGGAGGGGCAAGGGGGAGAAGATGGTGGGCGTTGTGGAGGGGGAGGAGGTTCCCGTGGAGGAGGTGGGGAGGGGGGAGGCGCTGGTGAGGGCGGAGGGGGAGAGGTGGCGGAGTATGGATGTGAGGATGGGGAGGGAGGTGTGATGGGGAGTTTGGATATGGGATTCTTGATGTATTGGGTCGGGGGTTTCGGTGTTTTGCTTTTGGTGGTGAAGTGTGGCGATCATGAAGGCGCAGACTTGGTGTTGAAAAAGAAAGAATTGCTGCAAGGCATTTGTAGTCTATCAATCTGGCTCTCTGGTTTTGTACCTCATAGAATCGTGAACATGCGTGTCCAGTGACTCTCCGGGGGCGTCTATCTATGTTACATTCATCAAGATGAACGCTATGCAGGTACTTTCCGCAGCTTCCATCTACTCCTTGATCTCCTCTGCGGTGGGCAGATCGACGGCTTTGTACAGTAGGATCAGTGCAGAATGAGATTCCCCTTGCAAATTCTTGATTAGCAATGGTCACCGCAAAGAGGAGGATACGATTGCTTACCTCCACCACTCAACGTCTCGATTTTCTCCGCCTCCACCTCCATCACCTTATCGTCATTGAACCACCACCACTTCCCGTCCTCCTCCTTTCTCTTCCCATCACTCCCCATGGGCCCCTGCTTCTTCACATAACTCGTGTAATGTCCGCTGTCCGCGCTCGCCCCCTGATGCGTCACCACCCCTCTCAATTCATACAAGCCCGACTTGTTCGCCCCTTCATCCTTGGCCAACTCCGGATTGATCAAATTGAACAGCTCCCTCTTCGCCGTCAACAGCTGAGCAGCGCGCTCGGCCTCGTACTCCGCATCCGTCTTGAACACCGCCTGCTCCGTCTCCTTCTCCTCCCCTTTCCCCTCGGCCGCCTTATCATTGACAAGCTTCTTCTCATCCGCGGGGCCTTTCGCCTTCAGCGCGTCCAACGCCCGATCTTCCTCCTGCTTGTGCGCCATCTTCTGCCGCTTCCGCGCGCGACTCACGTCCTCCTCCTCCTTGCGCACCTCGCGGATCTTGTCCCGCACGGGGACGAGCTGCTTCCGCAGCTCCTCGGTGCAGAATTCGACGGCGTCCAGCTCGTGCGAGAAGGTGACCTTGCGCATGATCTTGGTCTTCTTGCGGATGTCCTTGCGCCAGAAGAAGCGCACAAAGTGCACGGTCAGGTACTTGGGCAGGCGGGCGATCCGCGAGGTCTTGGTGTATTCGGCGTCGCGGTTGAGGGTCGGGGAGGCCTTCTCGATTTTTTCCGAGAGGCCGGCCAGGATCCCGTCGCGCAGGTGGTTCGTGCTGATTTCGATATGGCAGTCGAGTTTGAGGAAGGTGTCGGTGGAGTGTTGGGGCGCCTCTGTTGTCTCGTCGGTCGAGGCGGCAGGGTCCGTGAGGGAAAGTGTAGAGGAGAAGCGGCCTGAGAGGTATTTGTCGACGAAGGAGATGTCTTCGGTAGCGGCTTGGGCTTCTGACGTGGATGAGGAGGGGGACTCGGCTTTGACTTTGAGCTTGTCACGGAGTTGGGATACTATTTGGGTCCAGGCCTCTTCTGCGTCTTGTTGTGCGAAGCCGTGACCTGTTCGGGATTTTTCGGCGAATTGAGGGAACACGGTCTGGAGTGCGTGGAGGAACATCATGGGGGGAAAGCCTTGTTGAGTCTCGGACATTTGTTTGTAAAGGTCACGTAGGGAGCTGGCGAGGTCGACCGAGCTTGATGAACCCGGAAGGCCGAACTGACTAGGATCAAACCCTCTTGAGGGGCCAGCGGCGCTCCCATTATATTTCAGCAGCTGATCTTGCAACTCGGGCACCGCTCTTAGTGTCTGCAGCGTCGAATTCATGTAACAGGTATTGCCCAGATTCTGCAAGCCTGCTGGCGTTGCTCCTTCCGACATGGCCACTTCAGCTTCCGTCATATCCTCCATGAATTTCATCTTCTCCTTGGGCTTTTGAAGCTCCGGTGCCGGACCATCAGCAGGTGTGCCCATCATCATGAATGTCTGCCCCGGCTTTGCGCCGATCTTGGACAGGTCGGTGTCATCCTTTAGCTGGCCGCCCTTGACCAATATTTTTTGTCGATCTGGCTCCACGCCCGTGAGAGAGTACAGCTGATATTTGAAGGTCTCGCCTGTTGACGAGGGATCGAGCTCCACATCATACTTTTTGCCTTGGTGCTTTACGAAAACTACCATCGCTGTCAAACAACGGCCAAGTTGTTCCCGGGAGAGTTCCTCGTACCTTGAATGCTTGACATTGTCGAGGATGTCAAAATTATTTGGCTCTTGAAGGAATTGCAGATGGTTCGAAGAAATCGACGAAGTGTTTACCAAAACTTTGCTTCCAAATCATCGTCATGCCGGCTCTCGGGCCGCCTTTTTTCCGTGGACGGCCATTGCGGAGGCTCCGCGCAATAGAGCATGCGCCCCCTCCATGTGCAACCCATAAGTGCGTTCAAACAAGGAAAGTTTCAAGAAAACAGGATGAGGATAGCATTGTAGATACCGATAGCTCTGATTTCAAACCATCGACCTGAGCAATGGTTCGTCACGAGTGAAATCTCAGTATGACAGGCAACTGATCTGTAACAGTCTCAATCTCTGCGCCCTTACCTTCAATGCGTCCGCGCCTCTCTCACAGCTTCCCTCTCACTTTCGAACTTCGCTTCTCAAGCCTCGGAAAGACACAATGTGCCAGAGATTGAAGCAGCCAGCTCGCCTGAGGTCCTACTCAACCCACTTACCGTCGCCCGAAATGAGAACGAGAAGGTCTTAATCGAACCGAGCGTGAACAGTGTCCGTGTCAGCATCAAGATCAAACAAGCCGACGAGATCGAGAACATACTAGTGCACAAGTTCACAAGATTCCTAACGCAAAGAGCGGAAGCCTTCTTCATATTGCGGAGAAAACCGATAAAGGTTAGCACATCACAAGCGCATGCACATGCATTCTGCCCCTTTGTATGAAGGCTTCATTGAGCTGATGCTGTGGAATAGGGCTATGACATCTCCTTTCTGATAACGAATGATCATACCGAAGAGATGCTCAAGCATAAGCTTGTGGATTTCATCATTCAATTCATGGAGGAAGTGGACAAGGAGATCTCCGAGATGAAGCTCTTCGTAAGTCTGGTCACACAATGCAGTTCCAAGTCAGATTCAGTGTTGGAAAACGCGAAGAATGCTGACGATGTGACAAGCTCAATGCGAGGGCAAGATTCGTTGCAGAATCATTTTTGACTCCCGTAAGTTCCGCCGAGCCTCCCAGAAGAGGCAATCCTAACATCAACCGCAGTTTGACTAGTCATATCTTACGATTGCTATGAAATGGACAAACTCTTTGGTACACATCACTTGATTTAAGCCGTTCGACCCTCTTGCTCACTTATCCTTTCTTCTGGTCTAATCCATTTTACTCTGTCACAGCGCTCCTGCTATGTATTCAAGACCGCCATTAATCTTCTCATTTTTCAATCTAATGTGGCTACCATCTAGATTGAGAGCTCCACTACCATACCTGCCAGCTAATGACTGTCTTCGTGTCATACTATGTTGGAACGCACCGTCTGATGGGTCGCCATACAGGTAGTTGCTAGGGCGTATTAGAGGTAACATCTATCATTGACTTGCTACATGACAGTAAGGAGACCCTTTGCCCGAAACATGGGCAGAACGAGGACTTCGAAATGGCTCTCTCAGAAGACTATGATTCGTCCGAAACCCAGGATCAACCGGTGAAGCGTCAATAACACTTCTATCATCACGACGTGATGATGAAGCTTGGCGCGCCTTTCTAATCCGCCCGCGGAGCACTTTGTTTCATCCAGTCACTACGCCTCGCGACAGAGTGTCTGGTTCTGTCGATAGAGCTCTCGACACGGAGTGATCGCTGAGCATCCTACTGGTCAATCCGTCTCTCAAGTCTCATTAACCTCAGTATTCGGTAGTCTGCATCCATCTGACACTCTACTTTGTGGTGAACTTCACACGCCAACTTGACTTTGTCATTTGTGCACTACCAGTGACAACGATCTCTTATCAGTATTGTTGTTCCCTTATTTGTCATCACAGCTCCGGAGACAAGCCAACGTGGCCTTCACTTCTCTCGAGTAACACTCGCGCTCGGACCTCCACAAGGTCTCATTGTATGTCATCCTCCTCGCCCGCGCTCTCTTCTTTGAACCCTTCTAAGCTTTGCCATGGTCCGTCATTAGGCACTCTGTCATTGACTCACACTTCTCCTACAGCGTGTCGTAGAACTAAATTGCAATTTGGCTCCTGCTGTCTAGATGGAGGACCCGCCTTCGACGCCCAATTCGGAGGCTACCATACGTGGATTCAGTATGCCCTCATGTACTCCTCTTCGCAAGACTCGCCTGTATGAGCTTGGAAGTCAGGAAAAAGCAGCAGGGAGCCCATCTGAGCTGAATCCCCGTGCTTCGCCATTTGAATTGGGTTCCCCGACTCCTACTAATGCCCGGTTTCCTCACCCTTTTACCCAAGAGCAAGAGGTTGAGCAGCGATTCCGACCATCCTCACGAGGTGAAAACGCTGCTGACGAGCACAACTACCCACACTCTTCTACCTTTGGAACGCCTGAGTCAGTCGAGACGAAGCGCCCTGAGCCTCATGATGATGCACACGAAGAACACGACAATGTATAACACTCTCTTCGAAGCGTGCATGAAGATTACTAATTCAGCATTTCTAGGACTCTCCAGACACGGCAAGCTGGTATGGGGGAGTTCCTCTGCGACCGAATCAATTGCCTACCTTGACAACCTATGGACTAGTAGACAAGCACAGTGACCCATCTTCAGCCTCAAGAGGCAATGATACTTGTAGCTCCGACGATGATGCTGGCGGCGTCCCTTTTACACCAAGTTCTTCGGATGCCAAGTCAACTTTAATCGGCTCAATCACACATGGCTTCAGCAAGATAGAAGTCAATAAAGGCGCAAGCAACCAAGTCAGGCAGACGCAAGGGCTGAACGTCGAAGGCGAGCGAGGTGACTACCGTGCTACATCCCAAAGTAAAAGCTTCAACGACCTTGCAAAGCAGCGTGGCATAAACGAGTGGGACAACAAGACGTTTGACAACCGTTGGCAGCTTCGATCCGACGAAACCATCCGCCAATTTTCGCCTCCCAAATATGACTCGACCAAGTCCACAGGGATTCTGTCTAAGGATGGAGGTTCTTCTGGAACCACAGGTGCAAAATTGGAAGTAACGGTAGGCTTTGGACAGCAGAATTCGACTGACAAAAGCTACGGGTATGGCACGTCGCAGAACATACGCCAGGAACCCGCATTCAACCGATTCGAATTCCCAGTGATGGAACGCTCCATTCCAAGCTCTTCAACGGAGAGGACTCCTCTTGGCCAGATGCCACATCAAAGCGGGACCAAGTACGTAGACTACCATGGAAGCGAGATAACTACTGAACTTGACATAGCTTCGTTGCTACTCCGCCAGAAGCTTTAAGGCTACAGCAAATGATCCGCGAGATTGAAAGTGAACGCATAAAGTTCAACACTCCTGTTCACAGCAGACTTCCATTCGAACGCTACTTCAATGAGCGTGTCTATGGAAACGCAGATGGTCCAGCTCCCATAAAACCGAATGAAGCTCATCTGCTTACTACGTTCAACGGTCACATACTTACTCTTGAAGGGCTGCGTAAAGAGGTTGTCCAAGAGATGGATGCTCTTATCTCTGACCTCATGGCCCCTGCCGGGAAGCGTTTGATAACCCTTGACGACGGTACAGGGCCGGATGCTGAAGGTACCTGACCTTGCATTGTGCTCGTTGACTTTCTAATATCGTGATAGGAACCACCACCCTTAGTTCTACAGCAACTCGAGCCCGCGGAAGGCATGGACCAATGGTTGATGCTTCTCTGAGGAACATTGCTAGTGTTGCGCATCAGCGCCGCAGCAGCCTGTCTCAAAACATTGATCCACATGACGGCGATCACAATCAAAACCACCGCACGCTGCAAGACACTGGACGTCCAGCTGGTTCCTATGGCTCGTACCAGTCTGGAGCGACGGCCCCTTTTCAGACTTCCCAGCAGAACGGCTATGTCGGCTCCGTCCCAGGCTTCAACATTTATCCGCAGGGAGGACGGTCTTCAACTTCTCGAAATGATTCTGGAACAAGCGAATTCTCTGATCTGAGCTACAGTTCTGGCAATCCAACGCCATACGTAACGCCCGAGAAGATGGCAATTGGTGGACAACAAGTAGCACCACCCTCGATGCCTCCATTCTATCGTGGAAATCAAACATTCACCCCTACGCAGTTTCAAGCGTGGCAGCAATTTCAAGCTGCACAAGGAACACAACATTTGGGCCCGCAGATGTACGGATACCCGCAGGTAAGCATGATCCCACTTTCATTTCATTGTCAAGTGTCAGATCTGTTTCGTGAAGCGTGCGGAGGTGCTAATGATGGAACACTGTAATCCAGCAGTATGGAAGCTTCCCTACGACGCAAACCTCAAGCCTGCCTCCTGGCGTCCAAGCTTACCAAGGAGGTATGTGGCTGCCCGATGGACGCGAAGCTCGCGCACCTGCCCGCAATCGCCTGGCACCGCAGCACGTACACGACCCTAGATTCAACACCGATGCGGCCCTGCAGCCTGTCTCGGCACTCCGAGATTTCCCACGTCGTAGTCCAAAGTCGACACCAGCAAGGTTCATCAATAGGGACCGACTGCTGTATCTTGAAGGCTCAGACGACATGTATCCCCAGCCATCAGCCGGGGGAAGCCCCAGCATGCGCTATCAGAATCTCATGCGCCATTCGCCTCCTGGAGCTTTGGCCATGCAGGAAGAGAATCGGCCGTTCACAACCAGGATGAGGGAGCCAGCTAAATGGGGGGTGATGAAACTTGGCAACGTAAGTTATGATTACTGATTTCGATTTCTCCTGCACCAGTTTTTGTAGTCTTTCGTTTGCGACCATCCGGTGGACGCGCAGGTTAGGATCTTGCAAGGCAATATGGCAGGATGAGACAACAACTACACCCACAAGAACACCCAGCACAGGACTACCAAGCTTGCGATGTTTCCTCGCAGGAACAAATGACAGGCCAAAGTCATAGCAAGGTATTTGGTTTTACACCCAGCCGAATGGAAGTGAAACATGATTGCTTACCACCAAGGATATCACTTTCAACAATTCGTCCGAATATTCGTCCGAAGGCCCGACTAGCCTAGACATCTTAATAGCAATAATCTACCAGATGATGCCCACTTTCCCAATTTCCCCAAACGCTCACCCTAGTCTGACACTAGACCCTCGCTACCGGTAGCAACCACATGGGAAAGGCGTCTACACAGAGAATGACAAATAGTCCTATTTCTGATGACACGGCTTTTCATATTGTCCGTGAAGAAAGAAGTCTAGCTCCAGCAGGCTACCTACTGTTTGGGAATAGCTTCATATAAAGTTGACGGTCGTCACCAATTCATGGAGACAGGCTGACAAACTATCATCTTCACCAGATTCCATACGATCTCAGCAAGCAATCCGTCCTTACCTTCCTAGGCAATCATGCTAAGCTCATCACGCCCGATTTTGGGCCCTCAGTCCACATCATCATGGAACGTGCAACGGGCAAGACGCAAGATTGCTACGTTGAGTTCTTCTCCGTCCACGATGCCCAAGCTTGGGTGAAAGTCATCAACAGTCGTGGCAACGTAGGCAATCGCATCGGCGATCGGGTTCTGGATGTATCTCTCAGCAGCCAGGACGAGCTCCTCAGTCAGCTTTTCCCGCGTGCCAAAAACGTGGCCTGGAAGGACGGACACCCTACCTTCGAACAATCCAACGACCCATACAACACCGGCTTCAAGACCTTCATCTCTGCAGAGGAATTGCAAGTCATGGTTAGGCACGCCGAGCAGCCCCATCGCGTAAGTCATCATCCTCCATTCCCTCCACTTTTTCCCCAATCGGGATACAAACACATCTGGCCATACTAACCGTCACCATCACCCGACAGTCCACCTACACGCTCAAATGCCAGAACCGCCCCTACGAAGCAATGATCTCCCTCCTGGCCAAGTTCCCCTGGCAATCCACAGCCAACTACACCCTCGCGACGCGCAACAAGATCTTCGAGGCCGCCCACAAGATGCTCTTCATCTTAAACAACATCGTCCGGCGCGGCAGCTCCTCCCACGGATCCACACCCTCAACGTCTAGCATGACATCCCCCGTCGACACACTCTACGGGCCCTTTTCCGCCGCCGCAGCAGCGGCCACAACCCCAGGCAACCCTGTGGCGGCGGCGATGTACAACTACGCCCCCCAAACCACTGGCGGTGGCGCCATGATCCCCCCCTCCACCGCCCGTCCCCCCACAGCAATCTCCGGAATGCCCATGCCCGTACCCATGCCCCCGCAGCCCAAACCCCTCAACCCCACCCTCCTGCAGGACCTCCTCCGCGCCTCCCTGAACGCGCAAGGCTTCTCCGAGTCCCAGCGCTGGGCCCTCTACACACTCATCTCCGAACCCACGCTCCGATGCTCGTTCCGCATCTCCCCGATCTGCAGCGGGTGGCCGTTCCAGGCGGTGCGCCGCAAGGAGCGGATGGAGGAGGATGTGGTCGAGTTCTATGCGGGTCTGATCAAGGGGCATCAGTATGTGGCGGCGCAGGTGCAGGGTGGTGGTGGTGGTGGTAATGGTGGGGGGAAGAACGGAGGAAAGAGGTTTGGGGAGGTGGGGGCGATGATCGCGAGGGATGTGGAGGAGAAGATGAGTTTGAGGGAGATTGGGCTGCTGGAGGAACGGGTGATTGAGCAGATTCTGAGGGATCAGTGTGGGGAATCGTGATGGGGTGGGTGAATTGTTTGGGGGGAGAGAGATTGGTGGGAGGATGGCAAAGGAGTAAAATGGGGATGATTACTGTGAGGGATGTGATTTGGAGGGCGGTAAGCGCCGCTGGACGGTTGGATCATGAGAGAAGCAGAAGAACCAGTGGGCACAAGGAATGTCATTGACAAGGTTCTTGACGTGGGGATACTGACGGGGGTTGGGCGAAGATGGAAGAGACGTCTGTTCGTGCTTTCTTCTTATTTCTTTTTCTGTTCTTCAGCAGCCCGCGAGAAAAGGGGGATTCATGGATACAGTCGATACACAGCAGAAAGCACACGAGTGGAAACGAATGGAATGGAAATGGAAATGGAAACGAAAGGGATTGATATGGCGCGTTAGGGAGTTTGGTTGATGGGTCAAACAAGCAATTCGAGATATGGTTTATACACTCTCGTGGGCATACGCCGTTTTCACGTGTGCAATGGCTGATCTGTCTGATGTGATGTTTGTGTCCCTCGTTGTGAGAAGGTGCAGTGCGGGTGAGCTACATGAATGGAAGCACTGACTCGACTCGCCCATGAGGAGAGCTCGCAGTGACGGAAATGGGATGTCGTCGAGGCAACTCATGGGAGGATGCCCCGTTTCTCACGGAGGGAGAGCGCTTCCTAATCGATCTTGGGCCGTCTGTCATTGCATTGTGGGCGGACGTGTGGAATATTTGTTCGCACTTCCTTGGAGAAATGGTATCCAGGGCACAGATGCTGTTTTCCGCAATAGCAGCAGCTAGATGATGATGGGATGGCAATAGGTAGTCGATGATGGGATTGATTATATCATGCCTTTGGGGGAGGTTCGTTGAATGTGAGTGATACGTTGGTTGTCATGGAGAGCGAGGAGCAGTGATATGTGCGTAGTATCTAATGTCAGCTCTGAATGGTAGAACATATTTAGCAGTGTACAGTCTTGTCCCGAATCCTTGTCCGTACGCCATCTCGCTTTTCGTTGGGCCGCTTGATACCTTGAGACTACCGTCTGCTGACTTGGCCTATGCCGAGAGAGGCCCAAGCCCAGGCCTGACATGGCCAGATGGAACTCTTCATGGCCCATCGAGAATAGCAGCTTGAGTAGGAGGGTTCTGTCCCTACCGTGCCAGCAATTTCTGTCGTATCTAAGTAGTCGACTTTTCGCCTGGTGTTCTGGTTTCCTCTTCCAAAATTGTTTCGAGTACGGGCGTGGTATTTGGGACGACGGAATCTTGAAGGGCTAGCTCGGGTTGTTCCAATTCATTCAGGCGGGTTTCCGCTTGGTCTCTCAGATCCGACGAGAATACCCAATCATGTTCGGCTTCCATCAAGATGCTGAATATTTCATCGTTACCCATGCGAACGGCAAGTTCCAACGCTTGTCGAAAACCGAAGTGCCAAGAGTAGTAAATGAAGGAGTCCAAAAGTATTCTGAAACAAGGGCCGTGTAAATTGCACGTTGCGTAGTAAAGAGAATTGACGAGCATTCTCACCAACTGCGGATGATCGTTTAGTATCCGTATGGGAGTGGTTGGCAACAATTCAGAGAGGGTGGCAGTATCGCCACTGAAGGAAGCTACTTCCAGACGAGTTTTGTTGTGAACATATCCTTGGTCACATTCCATTTTGGACTTGCGGGATTGGCGGCCTTTATTGCTTAATGCCTTCACGATCCCGTTGCGGCGAAAAATTACTGCGCTTTCGAGCAGACCTGGATCCGATATATCGACATTGTCTTCAAGCAAGATGATCACAATCCCTTCATAGCCGTTTTGTACAGCTGATAAGGGTAATCGTGAAATTCGAGCACCAAAATCACGCAGCATGCGAACTATGTCCAGATTTCCCTTTTCAACTGCAATCATAAGTGCTTGGTGCTGACCAGAAAAGAGACCCAACGACAATAATGTCTGGACCACACTAGGATGATTCTGCCAAGAAGCTATCTGCAAGGCATTCATCTTTGTCTCTGGGTCAACGTACGTTTCGTCTACCTTCGTGGTGTTGTAGATGAACCAGGCAGCTTCCGCTTTTCCATTGTTGGCTGCCCAATAAAACAAAAGATCTGGGACCGACGAGCTATATGTTGGGGTCCCAAGGCTATAAAGATTCCATGGTCTAGCTGGGATTCGAATGTAGACATCGAGCTTGGATTGATTGACACATTCGGATTCCGTGTTAGATGCCAAAGGATTCAGCTGTTGCAACTGCAGTTCCAAGTCGACAATATCGTCGTTCAAGATAGCGATAAGCCGGTCCTTCTTCTCTCCCGCTCTCGTCAAGTCATGCTCAATTTGCCGGAGCTCCAAGACACTGCGATCAACAGCGTCTTTAGCGGCAACCTGACGTCTTAACTCGCTCAGCAAGCTCTCTTTGCCACCAATATCAAGCTCGAGGTCATCAACTTTCTCCCCTGATATCGAAGACGTCAATGTCTCTACTGGTCCGCCGGGCCTATCATATCACGGTTGACTCACCAAGAGTATGCTTGGCTTCGGAAAGCTCTAGCTTTGTAGCCAGAAGGTCCTGGGCTGTTGCTGCTTGTGTTTCTTGTCCGGCAGCGATTTGATCCCTCAAGTCGCCGAGCAAGCTCTCTTTGAGATTGATATCAAGCTCCAGGTCATCGACTTTTTCCTCTGATGCCCATTTTGTCAAACTCTCTGAATGTCCATAAGGTCTCTGGCATGATGGATGATGACTTACCAAGAGCATACTTGGCCTCCAAAAGCTCAAGCTTTGCAGCCAAAAGGTCCTCGGCTGTTGCCGCTTGTGCCCTCCGATACGCTGTGGAACGTTGCAGTTGGTCCTCGTAAGTAGGCATGACATCATGGGCAATAGACCTTCCATCAGAGTCGAATGTGCTCAAAGCATCCTCGAAACCTTGAGATGAACGTAATGATCTCGCCTTGCTAAAGCTCTTCCGAAGAGGCTCTTTGTTGGTCTGGACCAACCTCAATATTTCCGAAAGTGTTTCACTGCACAAAGCCCAATCATCAGAAGACGGCTCCGGTCGAAAATGACAGCTCGTTTGATGACGCATGCATTACCTCTGAAGAAGGGAGATGAGAAATTGGATGGACGCCATCTGGCCCCTTGTCTGGTCAAGCAGGCTTTGCATGTGATCTTCCTTCCAAACGTATCTCAGCTTTTCTTTGAAGCCAATCTCGGTTTTTCCACCACCGTTGAGGCTCTCAGAGTCAATGAGTTTCCGGATCTCAACATCGACAGCTGCCACAGTCATTCGACAGCCGGTCAAAGCACTATCAAACGCATCCCGGAGACTCTTCTCTGAGCTCAATCGAGCAGTCAAGATTGGGTTACTCTCGTAGACAAGTCCCTGTATCTTGCAGAGAGCAACATGTATTAATTTGCATTCAATACAAATGCTCTTTAGTGTTGTTGTAGCGTTCTTGTAGCCGTCTACGAATTCGCTGATCTGTTTCGTAAGCTTGGCGCTAGCGAGCAGCAGTGGCGATATTGCCAAAGATATCGAGAGAGGATCCATCCATGTGCCATGGAAACGACGAAGAAGATTTTCTGCATAAGAAGGAGACTACTTCCTGGTTTTAATGGTCGACGGTGTCCATCAGGCTGCGCCTGGGATCTCCGGAAATCAGCCCTATGCAGGCTTCGCCACTCCATGATTGGGCTTCGTATAGGAGAATTGATTGAACGGAATGTCGCTAGGCACTTTAATCGGGCGCTTTTGGTACCTCGATACAAACGCTCGTTGCACAAACCACCCAATCGAAGATGGGCTGAACGGCTTCGGGTGCCGGACTGCTGGCCACTTTTCCATTGCGGATGGACAAGTACTCTGTATGTACCACGAGGGGCAAATAGTTTCCGCAATTTCTGGAGTGAACTGGCCCACAGTATATCGTCCGCAGCAGGATGGTCGGCGAGTCAATGAAGAGAAAAGAAGCAACGATGTCGACGATGAGAGCACCTTGAACATCAGTTCAATGCGTCGTCAAGGCCTGATGCTTTGGAACGCAACGAGTTTGGAATTCATGTTTTTAATGGAAGCTGCAAAGGGATCACCAGCAAGAGTCGTCTTGGCGAGAATTAGGCTGACAAAGCAAGCACAGCAACGTTTCAGCCAATCAACTGTCACCGATACCCCTATTCAATTTCCCTGCACCACCACCTCGATATTTGGTTCCCCCCCCTCAAAACTTCCACCATGGACGATGCCCGTCCCCACCTCCACCTGGAGGCTCATCGCCCTCCTCAGCCTCTGCTTCATTCTCTACACCCACCTTCCCTCCCCCCCTCCTCCCACTCCCACCCCCTCCCCCACCGCCCCAACCACTCCCCCTCCCCCTGAATCCTCCTCCACCACCACCACCCCATCCTCCCCCCGCATCCCCCACAAAATCTGGCAAACATGGCACACCCCCACCCACCTCCTCAACGCCACGGACACCTCCCGCCTCACCACCTGGCTCACCCTCAACCCCTCCTACCGCCACGAACTCCTCACCGATAGCTCCGCAGCGACCTACATCCACCTCCACTACCTCTCCTCCCCCTCCCGCGAGCTCCGCGACATCGGCCGCGTCTACGCGCAACTGAACGACCGCATCCTCAAGGCCGATTTCCTGCGCTATCTCGTGCTCTACGCCAGCGGCGGGATCTACACCGACTTGGACACGTCCTGCCTGTTTCCCGTACATCAATGGTCATCGGGCCCCTCGAAAATTTCACTGGATGACGCCGGGGTGGTGTTGGGGATCGAATCGGATCGCGAGCCCGTGGAGAATGATTGGCGGCTGTACCGGGACTACCGCGCGAGGATCTGGGGGTTCAACAATTGGACCATCGCGGCGAGCCCGCGGCACCCGTTGCTGCTGGCGGTGATCAGGGCGGTGGCGGCGAATCTGAGGAGGTTGGCGGAGGGGAAGGGGAAAGGGTTGGGGGAGTTGGGGGATGTGTACTATAAGGAGGTGATTGATAGTACGGGACCACGGGCGTTTACGGATGCGGTTGTGGGGTTTGTGGCCCGGTGGGATGAGGCGAATGGGGACGGGGCGAAGAAGGAGGGGAGGAGGGGGCAGGAGGAGGGGGTGTATAAGCAGGTGGGACTGCTGGAGAAGAGTAAGATGGTCGCGGGTGATGTGCTAGTGTTGCCGATCCGGGCGATGAGCGTGTTGGAGGCCGATCGGAATGACGGGGACGGGGTCAGGAGTCTGGGCGTGGAGAGCGTGGTCAGGCATTGGAGTGAGGGCACGTGGAAAGCAGATCATTTTGTGATTTATGGGGAGAAACCGGACGGATGGAAGGGGGCGCAGGTGGTGAAGGGGATTGATTGAAGGTCATTGTGAAGGAGCAGACGGAAGGTTATTCCTCGCGGTCTGTCCTGGATGGTGAGCCTTCTCATGAGCCGGCCTTGAGCCACCATGGAATGGGAGCGAGCGCAACCTGACCTGTGTCTCTTTGAGTCTGAATTATTTCTTGAATCTGCCCACACCACTTCGTTGACCCTTGAGCGATGCACAAGTCCAAGGCACATTCCGCGCGATTCTATTGCCTCGGCCGTCCTTGGGATGATCCCTGAGAAAGCTTCAACCAGCGATGGACAGGACACAGTCATGGCTGTGAATGCCGTCATAGCATCTGGTTGCGCTCTGTTGCCATGGGATCACTCTCGCATCCATGCATTACCCCGCCCCGTTTCCCTGTTTTTCCCTCTCATGAACCTTTGACAAGACCCTGGTCGCGCTGGCTACGACGTCCTGTACGTTGACGTGACGGACGACGACGCTGCAGCTAGCCGACGAGGTCCACTTTCCCTTGCGAGTATGAGGTACTCCAGGACGTTGTGCCCGGATGACCAGTCACATTGCGAAATCAACCGCCCAGCGACCTGCTGCAGTGTGACATTGTCAGTGAATTGCGATACTGACTAGTTCCAGCTGGTGAGCGCCTTAAATTCAAACCAAGTTGAAGCTTGAGCGACCAAAGATCGCGCAATGAGCATGGGATTCTGGTGCGAAGTATGTTTCGAAACGATGCCCGAATGCTGATTCGAGTCTTCATCATGGAATAATGAACTAAATGGCCATTGTCGGCGTCGGTCTGAACTGCTCTCCCCATTGGCTGTCACATCCACTTTCGGGCGTCACGGATGATGCCGCCTCGATGTTGCCAGATGCAGGTTGGCCAAGTGTTCGAGTGCGGCATAGCGTTCGCAGGCCCACATGGCGTCAAGGAAGTGGCAGGCCGACCGTTGAGGTGGCATTGGGATTGGGGGATTGTGGTCCACGGGTACAAGGTACAGGATAATTATAGTCGGCTGCCTCTTGGTTTCCTGCACATCGTTGCGAGTCCTGCATAACAAACGTGTCAATGGCACGTTCTGCCGAAGGCATATGCATCGATGGTCACATGCAAGCAAATGTAATGGCAAGAACAGCCCGATCATGCGTCTTAAGCGCCCTGAGAGTGCAGATTCAGGCTCTCCAACCCGGCCATGACTGCCCGAAGAGGAAATCTACAACGAGCGATGAGAAGAAGGCGAAATTAGAGTTCGCTGGATGAGGGTTCTTCGCAGATTCGAACAACGTGGCGGATATTGAAGCTGGCTGAATGATGCAGTCGTGCATGCTTCATTTTGCAGCTCCGCAGTAGTGCCAGCATGCCCGCAATAACACCTGACGCCTGCGGTGCCTGCAGCGTACAGATTCCAGGGGCCGCTTCCACCTGCCCCTACGGATCATGGGGATTTCTTAGTGCGGCCCAATTCGAAGTGAAAAATGTCCGCTCGATCTCTGGAGCATGTTTCGGCGGGAACCTGGAAGAGAAAGTGTCTCGTGGCCTTTTTTATCAAGGACCCACGCGACGAGCGCGGTACTGTGCAGAGATACGGCATGCAGCATGCAGCGCAAATCCGCCGGAAGACGAGGAGTGTACTACCGGTGCTTGAGCGTACGTTACGGCCAACTGCTTTCTGTATGGATGGGATACTGTCAAACGGGTTCACGCTCGACAGGTGGATGGACAGTGCAACTTTTCCCTAGAATCCGAATTATTGACCCCAGGGTGAAGATGAGGACCAGTCGTTGAATGGGCACCTCGCTAGCATGTTGTTCTGATTGGTCGAGCGAGTACATGTATGATGTATGTCTCGATGTGAAGCAAGGCCAAGAATCCAAAGGCAGCTTGTTGAAGCATTTGATTTTGTTCCCCACCCTGATGACTTGCGCTTGGTTCGCGTTATGGTGGTTTCTGCTTTGACTCTCGCGCGAAGAAGATTATTCGGTCTTTCTGATTTTACATCACACCCTGGTAAGACCGTGAGATGACTGTCGTCACTCGTCGCATCATTGATCATCTTGCTGTTGCTGCTGTTACGCATCACCTTGGGGTCAAGCTTTGGCTGCTTGGGAGATCTGTCAGATGCAAGCCATAGAGCTCCACATAGATTACGTTCCGAAGCCAGCCGCTGAAGAGGCTTCAAAGTTCAAGCAACCAAGGTCCCAGGATCCAGGGTCTAGGAGTCTGACTTTCCCAAATTATTGTGGGTAATAATAATGCCATCATCCATACTCACTACCAGACGAAGTAGCTGATCACCAGGTGCATGATAGTCCGTACATGTCCTACCGAAAGGAGACATGGCGAGAAGCCGACTGGAGAATTCAATGAATGAGAACTGATTCTCCATGAAACCTGATGATTTGCATGCGCACCAACAAAACAGAAAGCGCGCCTTCGAATGAACGTAAATTCCCCCCCAAACCCCCAGTCATACGAATAGGAGTACCGCGAAGCTTGGCAAAAGGTGGGGTGAAGCTAAGGATTGGCCTAGATTTTGGCGATGGGTGATGGGTCTGGACCTTTTCGATCTTTCCCACCCTGATCGGATTTGTAGAGTAAGCTGCACCCCTGTCAATCGCTTATGCCTGGAAACATAAATCTCCAGGCTAGGCCACGTTCGTGCCTACGCTAAGCCAGAATCTGTACTGTGCATCTCGTTCATTCGCGTATCCTTTCCCCTTGTGTCTTTCATTTCCAGTCTTCTTATCAATTGAGGAGTCAGCCACGGATGAAGTCAGTGGCGAAATGGACACATGGCCGCCCTCGTGGACATGATATCGTGTCAGCTGCTGCCCCACAGTTGGGCTCTGCAGTCTGCATCTTGGGGACGTGTCTGGGGAGACACGAAAGCGAATTGGGCGGCGGAAACCCCCTCCAAAAACCACCACGTCAATGCTGGATGGAGGAATACATATCAAAGTCCGACCGAAACTGACTAGCTTCCCGTTGCTGCGAGGCATCATCCGTAACCCGTTGCCAAATTGTTGTCCCAAAAGGTAAAAAAGCATCTACCACAAGCGAAGGACACTTCCAAGTTCCAACACACCCTCTAGCCTTGATCTCAAACACGGACAGGCCTTCCAGCCGCTGTTACGGCCGGGATGCTTCTTCAGTATCATGTCAAGTACACGGCACCGATCGCTTCGTCGAGCGTGTAGACGCTGCTGCACTGTGACATGATCGAATTGGGGAAGTCCATGGGAAGCTAAAGAGGCTAGCAGAATGATAGATGTCATCCACTGCGAGAGGCGTACGGCGGAGTGCTGATTCTGAGCTTGTGGCCCTGAGAGGCACCCGCATCCAGCCTTGTTGACCGCCAGCCGCGACGCCCACCCGTTTAATCAGATTGCAAATCTTGGGATAAAGGATTTGCTAATGGCAAGTAGTCACCCTTCACCATTGTAGTAGTCATACCTCGAAAGGGATAAGGGGAAATAAGGACAAACACGATCAGGCGCAAGAATTGCATACATTCTCGCCGGGCGTGCAATTCTGGCAGTCTGGTTGCTGGGACAAAGACCAGCAGTCTCGATTGCCTCGTAGCCCCTCGGGCCTGGACAGTCAAGTCGAAGCGAAGTCATCATCATTATTATTTTCATTGTGCGTAGGAGGACCACATTCAAAGGGAAATGCTGTAGGAGTCTGGCAATTCCATACGAGGGAGCAGGCGTGGTAGAGATGAGATCATCCAATCAAGACGTGATGATGTCTGATTGGCGATGAAATGATCCCCAATTCCAAGCGCAAAGTTGGCTGGGTTGGTGTTTGACAGCTGCTGCGGCGTTACGGCGCTGCTGCTCTCCCATGCTCATCGCGCGATCGCCGGACCCGAAAGCCTGGCCCGCCTGGACTCGGAATCGCCCAGAGTTAGCGGCCTGCAGCAGAAACAAGAAGGAGCGACGAAGGGCCCTGGACTGAAAGAATGCTTGGTCGTGCTGGGAAAAAGATCAGCGTCTGGCTTTCCTCCTACAGCAATTGCACCTCCAAACCCCATCATCGTCCATTCGAACAATTCAAATCACAAGTATTTGCTCCAGAACATAAGATCAATTGCAGACGACCCAGCTGTCCAACTATACCCTACCATTACGCGACTCTGACACTTTGTCTCTTGTGCCAAAAGTATCGCAATCTTGAAATGTATGTGAGATTCAAACACTTCCATTTCTCCCTCCCCCTCCCTCATCTGACTTGCTGCTGTCGGTTGCTCGTCGCTCGTCGCTGCTCATACTGATTGCCGACCGCGACAGACGATCCTCGACACGTCACATCCTCCAAATCCACCCAACATTCCACCTGTCGTCCTTGTGTCGTCGGATACGATCAGTCAGTGCAATCGATCGCGCCGCAATACACTCCACAATCACAACACTCCCACAAGCCACAACCAAACATCCACGCACATTGCCCCGCCAGACGACTCCCAACATTTGAGTTCCCTCTTGACTCCCACAATTACGAAGCTTCAAAAAAGCGCCCCGTGCTTCCATGGTGGAAAGCGCAACAACGTCAGACCTGGCTTCTCTTAAATTTTCCCCTCCGCAGCCTGCGCAGCGCGATTATTTTCATCTCCCCAGTCTTGATCTTGCCAAATACAAGGCCCGCAACCTCAGCTCGAACCCGACCACTCCATCTTCCGCAAGAGGCACCTATCGCTTGCCCTCGCTGGAGTTCCCACACACTCAGGCCAGTGCGTACTGGCCAGGGGCGGCGGCGGCTTCCTCGCCAGCCACACAGCTGTTTCCTCAGGCACAAGATACACACAATTCAGCCAACCCTCCTCCACAGAATACACTCCCTACGCCTCCAACGGACCTCCACGACAGCGCCTACAAGCCGCCAGACGCCTCGCAGCCTCTGTCACTGAGACCCGGCCAGCAATCTTCCATGATGGCCTCCCTGGCTGACTCTCCAACGGCTCAGCTCGGCAGCCTGACATCCCGCCGGCCCGCCGCCAACAACTTGGGCAGCATGGCTTTGCCGCCACTGCCATACCGCCCATGCGACAGCGCGGCGGCGGTGATGAACGCAGGTAATCTGTTGACTCCACCCAACACATCGTCCACGACGATGCCAGGTTTGTTATCACCCATCAGCGCTGTACTCAACAATGCCAACCTTGCTTCCAATCAAGGTTTCCAAAATTATACCCAAGATCCCAATCCGCAGTCGTGGAATGAACCTACCGGATCCTCCCCACCGCTGATGAACCCTACCTCACCTCCCATGAATGGACTCTCACAGCAACTGTTCATGGACCGACCCTCGTCGACGCCTTCCAACCTCGGCTACAGCATTTCTCAACCAGCTTCAGCTCAGACCACCAACTTCGCCTTCCCTACCGCTTCCCCCCCCCAACAGACTCCGCTCAGTGCACCGCTGGGAGGCTTCGACCGAAACTCCCCACCATCGGCATCACAGCCGTCTTTCTCGCCGCCGAGCGGGATGAGCAATGGACCAATGGGCCAGCCAATGGCTTCCTACGGTTTCCGGAACAACTTCAATCCTCCGCCCTTCCCATTTCCACCATCCCAGACGCTACCGCCTCACATGTCAGGTATGTCAATGTCAGGCCCACCCATGTCAGGACCTCCCATGTCGGGGCCTCCCATGTCGGGGCCTCCGCTGTCAGGCCCGCCGCTGTCAGGCCCTCCCATGCACCTTTCCAATCCCATCATGAGCAACATGGGACATCCGGGAGCTCCGATGTCTCTCATGAATATGCCCAACGCCATACCGGCCATGTTACCGGGCTTCCACAGCGGCACGGCGGCTCAAATGTTTGGCAACCAAATACCGCCAGGAGGAGAGAGACCATTCCATTGCGACCAATGTCCGCAATCCTTCAACCGGAACCACGACCTCAAGAGGCACAAGCGTATACATCTCTCGGTCAAACCTTTCCCATGCGGTCACTGTGAGAAGAGCTTTTCGAGAAAGGATGCGCTCAAGGTAGGTTCCATCGATCCCGAGGTGGTGCTATCCAGGACCAAGGCTGACTTGTTGAATAGCGACATATTCTGGTCAAAGGATGCGGCAAGAATCTCCCCAAGCCGGAGACTCAGCCCGAAGGCGAAGGCCAATAGAAGACTCAAGGCCGCCACAGACCTCGATTTTAGCGCGTCACGATCATGGAACGTTAACGTCCGCGTTTTTCATAATGATTCAAATACCCTAAAACCAACGGCGCTCTTAATCATAGACCACTTCTTTAATCATAATCAACGCTCGACGCGGCAGACCCTGTCAGAAAGTCCTTGATGACGTTCTTGATCGGGCTGAAAGTCGGGAACCATATGGCGAGGGTGTCGGAGCTTGCGGGTGTTGCAAGTTGGATATCACAGCTCCACGAAGCTTCACATACTTCGGTTTCACTTCTGGGATCTCCTTTTCTTGCTCGTGTACATTGTAGGTTGGGGGGCGGATTGTGTGAAGACACAAGTGTGTGAGGGTTCAAGATGGCGAAGACGTTTCAATGCGGGCATGATACTGTAAGGCAACGAGTGCTTCATAGCTGTCGGAGGGGTTTGAGCTTCAATCTCATTGCCATTGTGAATATGGACCAAGAGCCGACCATGCCTGCTTGCTGAGAAACATGCCTGCACAATCGCCTTGACAGCAGTAGATCGGTGTGCTGATGAAGGCAACAGATATGCGGATGACGATGATGATGTCAATCTGCAGGTCTTGGCGCACCTCTCGCAAAGTACCTTTGCGGCTGCTTTTCGAAGTTCCCGATGTGGAAGAAATCGATGTGAATGGTGTCAAGGCTGAAGGAGATTCAGTCATGTACGCATGTGTTATGAGTGTTATGACCTACCATACAGCGCCGTGGACCGTACTCGTCGATTGATCCAACCATCAACAACATGGGAGAAAGGATGATCGCTCGAGAAGTCAGGAGCATCGAAAAGTATTGAATCATGTTTGATCCCATCCAAAAGAGAAATGAAGCATGTGAGCTTGTTGGATTTGGGGTTCTAGTGGGGCTTACGACTTTCATCATCGGTCGGTGGTGAATGATAGCGGTCGCCATGACGCCCCTTCTTCGCTCGTGTTGTTTTGATTCTTTCACATTCCTCGCCAACCCGACTCCACTCTAGCATTTCCCCTGCATTTCCAATTGCTTTGCTTTTGCTCTGTCGAAAAAGAACCACACTCGCTTATTGCGCTATCGACTCACACCCTTTCGTTCGGAAGAAGGCGCGACCCTGCCAGAAACAGAAGGCGCCATTGTCAGCACAGAGGGAGGGATTTTCATCAAGCTCATTCGAAGTTTTACCCTCATTGACCTGTTGGATGAGACTACTGCGTTCCACGGACTGATGCCTTGATTGGCGTCACTCAAGGGGACATGTCCATGGAGAATCAATCAACTCTCCCAGGCACACGACCCCCGAATTTGAGGCCACGCCCATCGCATTCACGGCTCCAGAAACGCCGTCACCCTCTCGATGAGTCTACCAGGACGGCCAACAATCATACAGGCCGCCCAGAATCCACCACTCAATCAGCCGGTGCTGGTCCCACTTCTGCAATAGCCCAAAAATTCCCTCATCACACATCGTTGACGACGAAGAAAGTCTTGCAAGCCCTCAATGACCCGTTGTCGGTTCCAAGTGCAAATGCCAAGGCAGAAGACAAACGAGTGTCCGCCATCTCCAGCGAGGACGCCAGAAATTCCAACCGTGATAGCCAGGTATCTACCACTTCAACCAACGCTTCCGGAAAAGGTCGAAAAAAGATGCAGGTCGGACCATGGAGACTTGGAACAACGATTGGCAAGGGCGCCACTGGAAGAGTCCGAAAGGTCCAACACATATACACCGGTCAATATGCGGCTGTCAAGATCATCAGCAAGAGGTCTGCAGAGTTGTACAAGAGTACGAGCTTGGCCACGATGGATATCATGATGGAAGGTCCAGGAGAACACAAGGAGAGGGTGCTACCCTTTGGCATCGAACGGGAATGCGCCATTATGAAATTGATTGATCATCCTAATATCATCAAGCTCTACGATACCTGGGAGAATAAAGGGGAGCTGTGAGTTGTCCAAAACCTCTAAAGATGTCATGGTCTGACAGAAGCAGTTACCTTGTGCTTGAATACGTCGAGGGGCCAGAGCTTTTCCACCACATATCTCAAAATGGCGTTCTTAAGGAATATGAAGCCGTCCGCATCTTTCGCCAAATAATCGCTGGGCTTTCGTACTGTCATAAATTTCGAATCTGTCACCGCGATCTCAAGCCCGAAAACATTCTGCTCGATCGCAATGGCAATGTCAAGATTGTTGATTGGGGCATGGCGGCGTTACAACCAAGCAACCAATGGCTAGAAACTTCTTGCGGCAGCCCCCATTACGCTTGTCCTGAAATCATTCAGGGCCTCCCTTATCGAGGTGACTTGGCGGACGCGTGGTCTTGTGGGGTGGTTCTATTTGCAATGCTCGCCGGTTTCCTTCCATTCTACAGCTTTTCGGAAGATGTAATGGAAAATGTGCGCGAAGTGACACGGGCAGTCACTTACTGTGAGTACGAAATCCCAGCCGTCATCTCCGACGAAGCCGCAGACCTCATCGAGAGATGCTTGCAACCTGGACCAGACATGCGAATAGAGCTTGATGACATGTGGAAGCATTCGCTACTGAGAAAGTACAGGCATCTCGATCCTCTGGATGCAGAAGGCAGACCCTACGTAGGACCTGCTCCTCGACCTCTTGCTAGGGATTGCGGCCACGGCTTTTCTTCTCGTGGAGAGATTGACCCTCTGTTTCTGCGCAATTTGCAAAATCTGTGGCATAATGTACCCGAGGCCGAATTGATCAATCGGCTGCTGAGCAACGAGTAAGTGGAGTATTTTACATTGATTTATATTTTCCTGACTGTTCGATAGACCAAATCACGAGAAGCTTCTCTATCACAAGTTGCAGAAGTATCAGGAACAGCTGTGCGAAGACTATCAGGGACCATTAATTGAATACTCTACCAGTGACCGCCACCATGCCTCCTCCAGTCAGAACCTACTCGAGCCTCCTGCCATTGGAAGCGAAATGAAGCATCCATCCCGCTTCTCTCTTGCCCAGCCTCTCACGGCCCAGAACACCAGTCATTCCCAGTCGAATACCAAAAGGCGCGTGAGCAATGCTACGCACGGCACAGAAAGGAGTTACGATCCATATCGACCCTCCAGAACCCAGATTGCCCAAACGAAGAATTCTCCGGAACAAGCCCGTGTCACTGTCCTCCGACAGTCTTCGTACGCCTCTTCCAGAAGACCGTCTTCTCGTTTGAATAATAGGCTGTCCGTTCGTAACCCCTCAGTCATACGTATCGAAGAAGGGTCGCCCGGAAGCACTCGTCCTATGATACGCTTGTCAGGACAGTACGCTTCAAGCCGGGTTTCCAGCGCCCAGCGACAATTTTCACGCGCGAACTCGAGGGCCTCTATTCTATCAAGGCGCTCAGGCACCAGCACGACTTCTGTTGTTACGCACAAGCCAGGCAAACGAGGTGTTAGCTTCAGACATCAACTCAGGCACACAAGCGGACCGCAAACATTACGACGCAGCTCAAATGTTCGACTATCGCCATACACTCTACATCAAAAGTATCTAGAGGGTGAAGCTAGGCGGGAGCAGCAGCAGCATGAAGCTGAAGCAGAGAAGCCTCTGCCGCAACGACCACCCGTGCATTCAACGGTCCGGGATCTTTCGCCATCACCCCAAGAGCACACTGTGCCATGGCTCAGGAGTCCTAAGAAAAAACCAAAACTGTTACACCCAGATACGGGCAAGCATATGAGCCAAGACGCCAATGATACTAGGAAAGTCAGTACAGAGCTTGCTCTGTTATGCGATGAGTCGTGGAATCGTGCGTCTATTGCCTCTAATGCGCCAACAACAGCAACGCCCAAAACAGATATACGGGATTCACAACAGAGCTATGTTACGAAAGCGACATCTATCTCTGCAGATGATCATAGCTCCATCTTTAATCCCCCACTAATACCGCGCACTGAACGCTATTCTAACAGAGAGCGATCCGGAGGTAAGTATACGCCAGACCCACAGAGGACAATGGAGTCAACGTCCTCGACATACCTCTCGCCGGAAACGCAGCGCGAGATTGCAAAGACAAGAGACATCTTGAAAGCTCGTGCAATGGACTCTGACTCGACTATTGGGCAATTTGACGAGATCATCGCCCATTTAGACAGATTGATGCAACCTAGCAGTATCCGCCTTGCAGACGAACAGCGACGGGCCATCTCATCGCCAGAGCCGACTTTCCCACGCAAGAATACTTTCGACCGTATTATGCAGAAACGTGAGGCTGAGGTTCGAGCTGCTTCCGATCCCATGAATCGGCAGAAGCCGCTGCCAACCATTCGCATTGTGGAAGACGGCTGTAAGGCTATATCTCCAGTCAAGCCTCTAACGATTCGAAAGAAAAGCAACTCATCTGGATCAAGCGAATCTCAAACACCAACGCAGATTCACTGCCCGCCTCTGCTCACTACTGCTCAGGCCGACAAGCTGAGAGCAGCAGGTCTTGCCATTCATGATAATGAGGCCTTGGATCCTATAGAGGAGGACAAGGAGAACTTCGACCCGTTGGAGCGTGGCAGGGTCCCGACAAAAAAGCGCAACTGGTTCCGTCGCCATGCTGCAGGGCCGCCATCAAGAAGCACAGATATTGGTCCGCCACCATTGCCACCAAAGGAGGCACCTCGAGCCCAAGCGTATGCAGGTCCTACTTCTGAGCCTCAATCGCCGAAGTTGAAGAAGAAAAAGAGCATCTTCAACATCCTCACCAACAAGTCACAACACTTCAAGGACACCAGCGGTGACTACAAGATCGACGATGCAGCCTCTGAAATCACAGAATCATCCTTCATGGGAGACCAACGTCCCCTCACCCGTCGTGGCTACACTGATCGAAACATAAGTTACCTGAACATCTCCGAGACCACCCTCAAGCGCAACACTACCGCCACCCGCCAATCGTCCAATGCCAGCAGCAACGGAACTCAAATCCACCCTGCTCCAGCTCTCGCATCCTCCCGCTCGCACCACCTCCCACCAACCCACCAGAACTGGCTCGCCCGCATTCTCCATCTCAAACCCGCCACCCTTACCCTCTACCTCCATATTCCCCGCGTCCGCGCCCGCAAGCTCATCACCTCCATCTTACGCTCTTTCCGACCCTACGGCCTCCGTGACATTGTTGTCGACAAATCTTCCTGCACCGTCACAGCCCGTGTTGACAAAATCAACAGTCTTGGGATCGCGCCCGTGGAGTTCCGTGCCGAAGTTTTTGGTGTGCTGTTCCAGGGCCAGAAGGCCGGACTGAGCGTGGTGAGACTGAGGCAAGTCAAAGGAAGCAAGGGGAGTTTCCTAAGGGTAAGTAGAGCGGTGGAGAATATCTGTGCTGGGGAAGGGATTGCAGGTGCAGAGCAGCAGAGGGGTAGAAGGGCTGAGACGAGGAGGGCTCGCCCGCCTCGAGAGATGGAGAGGGGACAGCAGGTGGAAAGAGGGGTATTGATCACAGATGAGAAGATGAGGGAAGAAATTCGGTGGGGCGTTGGGATGTGATAGAATGAATTCCGAGTGGCAAGCATTGGCGGAAAGCAGGGATAATGGAAGCAAGGGACAGAGTGACCGGATCGAAAATACTAAGATGGAACAGGTGGCTTACAGTGGGAGCCATTTGTAGGTGACGTGGCATGAATTTCTTGTCTGCATTTTGTTCTTCATGTGCTATTCTCCTTTTCACATGCAAGTCATAATGTGGGTTGGCAAATTGAGATCATCAATGCAAGGAACGGGGCAGGCAAGGGATGGATTAATACACAAGCGCTTGCCTACACTGTAACTTAGCGAACAGAGCAAAGCAAAGAACGGAATATGCCATGCTGATACAATCAAATCAAAAGGCCAAACTCTGCAACATCCCTCTTGAGTGTGGAAGAGAACGGGGAGTGTTTCATATCCTCAAATGTTTCTGATCCAACATTTTGCCTTCAGCCATTGGTGATTGTTCAGAAATGCTCGACCCATTTTCAATAGACATGTTCTCCCAAATATCGATTGGAATTCACACAGGAAGCTTGTTCTGAAAAAAAAAAAAAGAATAAAAACTTCAAACAAGTTTCAGGGGGGTCCAAATTGTCGTGAAGAATCCAAAGACATTGAGCCTCCATGTCAGACGCCACCCCCCTCCCCTGTCCGCAATTGATGCCATCGTGCATCATGCACCAGCAACAATAACAATGCAGCATGCCAGCAACATGCATAGCCTAATCTCGCTGGACCTCGCGCGTTATGCGACGTGCCTGATTAGTTGGCAGCTAGCCCTGTTCCTGGCGCTTTGCATCAGATGCAACGGCGGCGACTTTATATGGAAAAAGATGGGCCATTGGACGAGGCCTGATGACGAGCGGCAGTCTCCGCGCGCGCGCTCAGAATGGATTTGATTCTTGATGGATGGGTGCTGGAAGGTTGAGTTGGAGGAGCTCAGGGACAAGAAGGTTTCAAGTTCCGCGCATGGGACTCAAATCAGTCAGTTTGTCACCCATGATTGCTATCACGTTACTGTGTAGAGCTTGAATCAGTTGCTGCGAGCCATGAACAGTAAACACCGTTGATGTTATGGGTAAGATTCGACTACGTCTTCCTTGCCGATGCACTTGAAATGGCCCTCAAACAATTCCACATATTGAAAGGTTTTTTTTTTGGTTGTTAGCGAGTCCCCGGGGGACAAAAAAAAAGGCATAGTGGTGGGCGGCAGAACCGCGGAATTACCGAATGTACGAACGAGGGAAACAGGGTTGCGGGTAGAGCCTTTAGCTGCCGATCTGGCAGGATCTGGCGCGGAGATTTGCGGCTCGATGGGGAGCCCAACCTGCTGGGAATGGAATACGATTGGTTACAAGGCATTGGGTGATTGATTGCGCATCGCCTGGAAATGGCTAATATTTCGTGACTGTTTTTGTTGAATGGAGGTCTTGCTCGCGCGGATCTACGTCAGCAAATACAATGAGCAAACGAATAAAGCAGGGTTTGGGGTCCGGGCATTGAGCCTTGACATCCGCAAAGCAAGTACGATGCGGATTCCGGAAGCTTCGGAAAGTGCCGTCATCATTGATCCTTGTGGACTTGAGTTGGGCGCACCTGCTTCAGCGTGGATGGCAGGAGTGGCACCGGAGATGATCGCATGGCTGACGCCGTTGCGAGATCATGCATGAGAAATCGTCTACTTCGGGGCATTTTCCTGCGCCTGCATATAAACTAGGTCCCTCACCCATGCATCGTGTGCTCCACTCTATACGAATGACGCTATTGCCTAGATCTTTTGGGCGGGACCACCCCTGCAATACACATGCATTCATTGGCAAAAGGCGAAGAGAGGAGCCATAAGGTTTCGAGGTGTTGTACTATTTGGAAGCAGGAAACAAATGCCGGACCTAAAGTGCTGAACGAGGGGCGTGTACGGAGTACAGGAGAAGTCTGTCCATTTTCTTCGTCTTTCAAATATAAAACATCTGTCCCTGGCCTCGCTGCATTGTTTTCATCTTCGTTCTCCATAGCCTGACGATGCCTTTCCAACCTTGCCGGCTTTCGAGCTTGCTCTTCATCGTATCAACGACGATCTTGACATTCGCCAACGTTGCTTTCGCACAAATCATCACAGCCGAACCAACCACAACATCTTCAGCTGCCTCAACGCCATCGCCCTTACCACCCTCAGACGCCTTCTACCTCGTCGTAGCAGACACAGGCACCCCCTTCGACGGCGACTATCTTTACCTCGGCGGTGCCGATTCACTCGACCTGCTCAACTTCGGCAAGGGGCTCGATCTAGGAGGAGGGTCTGTCTTCCATCTGAGCAACGGAAGTTACGGGGCGCTCACTTCTAACCCGTCCGGTTACGTCGCCACATACTACGACTTGTACGGCGCTCTCATCTTTGATGACCCAGATCCGTCTAACCTAGAGGCATATGGGTTGACTCCGGCGACCTGTGAGCTCAACGGTGGCATCATCTATTGCCAGAATACGGATTATTCCGAACTCTACACTTTTCCGTCGACGGTGGTTGATGGGGAGACTACGGTTCCGTATGTGGAGTTGGGGCCGCCGCCGCTTCCGTCGGGGGCAGTTGGGCTCATACTGCTGCCGGTACCTATTGAATGAGGGACAGTGCGGCGGAGGTACGGCCGGACTTTGATTTGCAGGAGGGTAGGAGGGTTGTGTGATCGGAATCCGGATGTGGATACATACGAGGGTAAAAGTACACGAATATACAAGCGAACACGAGTTGAAAAAGAGCGTCAGGTCTTGGTCCAGATGTTTTACTCGTCCCTATTCTCCAGGGGAAAAACAGGATTGGAGACTCGATTTGACTGTCATCTGCGCAAAGAACCATTAATTTGAGCTCGAGATCTGAATCTTCAAAAAGCAATAAAACGCTGTGATTAATTGACAGACCAGACATTTCAATTGCGGGCTTGCAGAGCGAGAGATAAGTTTCCCCACACCTGATCAGAACAACGTTTTCTATTTCCGGCACGACAAGCATATCTATATAGAATCCAGCTTATCGTGATCGAGCATGGCCTTAATGCTAATCTCTTCCAACATGGGTGTCTGCTTCTCTTACTTTTATGCACTTTCCATAGCCATCAGTACCAAAATATCCTCGAAATTACGTTTCGATTCATCTAGGTCTGCTGATGGCAAGATGAGATCGTCGCCTTGAGGGTGCGAAGGGAAAATTTGCGTAAAGACGCTGTTCCTTGGATTCTACATTGATGAAGAGAGTTGTAATACTTGAAGGAGAGGAAGATGGCTTGGTAGACGATGCAACGATCTAGTATTGACGAGCTCTACACTATTCTCAGCAGTGTATAGCGCCAGGATTGAGTAAGCCAGATGTTTTCCAGAGTGTGAGTTGCAAGCCGTGAGTTGCAAGTCATGAATTAGGCGAGTTTCCCTTGTTCAATAAGCCTCTCTTCAAGAAACAGTACCTTATCACTTACAATCCTTTTATTTTTACATTATTATTCCAGCCTCGCTCCCCTACATGTTTGATGCAGGCTCACATCGTCGCCCAGGTATGTCAGCCTACAAAGATGTATATAGACAATCGACTCCATCGTTTGGGTCCGCGACCGCTGGATGGGTGACTGCTGGATGGGTGACTGCTGGATGGGTGACTGCTGGATGGGTGACTGCTGGATGGGTGACTGCTGGATGGGTGACTGCTGGATGGGTGACTGCTGGATGGGTGACTGCTGGATGGGTGACTGCTGGATGGGTGACTGCTGGATGGGTGACTGCTGGATGGGTGACTGCTGGATGGGTGACCACTGAAAGGTGACCACTGAAAGGTCGTGGGGCCAGCAGGACCAAAACCCCAGACACCATTTCCTATCATATTCTTGAGTAAGTCTGGATTCTATGCCAGACGCATCTAAAATTTCTAGAACACTCTCGGTGGGGGTCTTTTGGTCGCGAATATAGGCCTCTACCCACTCTTGCGTCTTCCCTCTCTCGAGCTAATCGCTTTTCAATCGTTATCAAGCTTTACCCACGCGAGCGGCAACGATGTGCTACAAAAGCGGGAGCCTGACCTTTAGACGAGGGCGCATCAGCGAGTTCGTATGCGCGTGAACAAAGTCGGACAAGCTCGCGGGTTCTGCCTCTACGACTATTGTATCCTCGAATGTCATATTATTATCGGCATCCGCTTGCTCGGTTGATAATTCCAACAAGGTCTGCTTGAGCTTGTTCCCGCCCTCGATGGCAAACACCATAACCCGGGTTTTCTCTAAACTTGGCACCTTTATCGAGGATCTTCTTCATTTCTTTGTCATTGCTCTCGCGGAACGACGCCAGCGTGTCGGGCACACCGAGCCGCTTTTTTTGTTGAAAAGTGACGCGGTGCGCTTAAGCGGCTATGCAGGCCTACCACGCTTTGGCTTCGGCGTCTCCAGGTCCTCATCATTTCCACCAATCAGCGACTCCTCGCTGCTCTTTCGGTCTCGCTAGTCGCTAATTCTCTGGGGTGCGATCAATGCGTAAGGGCCCCTTTCGAGCTTTGTCACTTTCTTGAAGGTTTCTTGATAGATCATTGAATCGTGAGAAGCAAGGGGGCCTGAGGCTCTGGTGGTTAGCAAGCCGCCGTGATGACTACCGCTATAACACGAAGGTGGCATCTACCTACGTGGTGGCTGAGACCTTAGTCGGACAGCAGGCATATATATCTGACTAACTTTCATTTCGCTTCACTCTAAGACTCCTGTTTCCATATTCTTATTGTTTCCGTCCGTCCAGCCGTTGTGATCACTGGCGTCCTTTGGAGAGTTAACAATGCCAGGAGAGAAAGGAATGTGTCCAATAATCGTCCCAGAGTGTCAAGTTAGTTCGCCCGTCTTCTTGATTTACCAAAATTTACATGACCCCCCTTGCCGCTCTCTGCATTAACCTGTTCCAATATGCGTGTGTCCATCAATCTGGTTGGGGCACTCGTTGCTCGTTCTTTGTGGGCTGACTCGCTGTCGTAAAATTCTCTGGTGCGTTTCCTCATCCTGGCGGCCACTTTCATATCAGCTTTTTGCTTGTGCCCGCCGGACTCGAGTTTCCAAGTCGCTATACTGCTTTTTGGAACCCGAGGCCGAGAGTTGACAATCGACCTTGGCTGTCTTGGTTGGGGGATGAGAGGGTGTCGCCGATCTTCCTTGCGAAAATGAGGTTGTAAGCAAACACGTGGATAGGGGTCGTGCTAGGATAACACCTTTTCCAGCCTCGGTGGGTAAGCGACCCATAGATCCGATGATCTCGCGGTACAGTCAGAATATCGCTTCAGCTCGGTCGAGAGCTGTGTTGCGCTCAAAGTTATGAATATCAACGACGAGGTCAAGCTAGGCGTAATTAAAAAACCTTCTCTAAAGCGCTCGTCAATATATCCGCGATCATCTTGATTGATTTGGACCTGGCCTCCCCCAATACGTTACACTGTGCAAACATAGTCTTCGCCATGTTTTTCAGCTGCAGGCTTGCCCTGTCATTGTTGGGGGATCTGATGAATTGATTTGCTAGATTGTCCAAGCTATTGGTCGGGATAATTAGGTTGTCGGGTCTGCTTGATGCTAATGCCGCCATGCGGTCAGGCTGGAGGCACTCCACGAGGCTGTACGCACTCCACGAGGCTGTCTCTTGTTACTTCTAGGAGGAAGCGATAGTCCACTCCAGAACTTAATATTTTCGATGTATTTGTGACATTACATAATCGACGAGGCTTGACGTGATGTAAGTATGGTCAGAGATCAACGGTGGAGGCTCGAACAGATTCATCACTGGCACTTCTGCAAGCTCAACATTGAATTTATCGAGATACGGAAGTCCTTGCGATATTCTTCATCTTCAACATTCCAGCATTGCGGCTCTGGAGTATTGGTAGATCCTGCCCGTTGGGATATAGATACAGGATCGTTCGACGCCATGGCAAACATGGTACACTCTCGAACCGAGTCCGCCAGCAGGGTTGGCTTGAGCTGCCTTAAAGCCTGCCCCTATTCTCGCATTGTTGTTGTTCTCCCAGTACGTCAACGAAATAAATTCACTTTCCCACCTGACTATTCATGAAAACAAAAGTCATATGGGTCGAAGAGACACATTCCTACCCAGGCTGCAGATTGCGGTCAACAAAGGAGGCAGAACAAACCATGGTAGGCGTCCATCCTTTCCGAGTCAGCCTGAGCTGCCTTGAAGGCTGCTCCTGTTCTTCGCTTTATCGTTGTTGGACCACGACGCCAGCGCAACAACGATTTCGCCCTCCATTATAATGATCTGTCAAAGCGAAGTTTATTTGCGCGAGGACCTAGGTCGAAGAGACGCATCCCTACGGCAGCGGCAAAATACAGCAGCATCTCAAGGATGCCCAAGGCACTACACTTGTGGCAGGTGTTTTTGCGTTCAATATTGGCCCCAACTGACTTGAAGAGCTTTTCCGAGCCTAACATGTTTGGATCGCAGAATGCCCAGGTTCCGCTTTGTATATTGAACAAGATTCGCGTGGAGGGGGGTCTCTATACGATTATATTGTAAACACTTCCATCCGAGGTAGGCCCTTACATGTCTGCCCATTCTTGGGGCTTAGGAGTTTGGTCGGCATTGATATTTGGTGGATGAATTTACAATCGCCAAAGTACCTGTAATACTGATTGAAGTCGAAGCGGAACTCTGTGCTTTTATCTCGAAAAGCTTCGTACAGGAATATACACGATTCCAGAACGATCTTATAGGGGCGCCAATCAGGCTCCAGCGTTGTGGACAGCTATAGCTTTAGTAAGTGGTGAAATATCGCACCAGTGAATTCGTTAACCCTGTGGCAAAATGTCAGTTGTGGAGAGATTGCGAGGCTCAAGAGGCCGGATCAAGAATTCGAATGACCTTTACTATACGCCTGCATAGTCTTCAAAGCTTTGCCAAGATACTTTCGCGGCAATATGAAAGACGTGAGCTCCGGCGGGAAGGCAGAGAATGGATGGAGGGTCCAGAAAGGCCGTATGCCTTTACTGCTCGCAATTGGGTAGTCATTGCTGTCTGGGGCGCCTACAAGCTGGTTGGTCCAAGACTTCAGGAGCTGGTACAAGGTCGGGTCAGCTTAGGACTGCCACTGGTCGTTGGCGAGGGTGATCGCAATAGTGACTATGTTTCTTTTGCAAAGCCGCAACCTGGCGGCTAGTGTGGAATCATCGATACGGTCTCCAGTGTGGCACGCCTGAAACTAACCACGCCCAGATTATCTTGCCAGTGCCATTTTGGTCCCCTTTCTTATAACATTCTTCCATCGTCGCGGTGTCAGTCTTTCACCGGCCTCTTCTCCCATAGAGTAAAGCATATGCTCTACGGTAGCAGTCATTCCCCAACCTCTGATGCCAGTCGCTATGCCAATCAAGGTGAACATGCCGTACCGGAGCCGTCCCCGCACCCCCTTCTCATCGATTGTGGGGGCCTTCCAGTATTTCTGAGCAACGCGATCACATATTGGCCCATTCTTGGGGCTTGGAAGCGAGGTTGGGGTCGGGATTGAGATCTGAGACGCGGTGCTTTTGCACCGGGGGTATGAAGAGTAGGTTGACTTGTCATCCAAGTGAGATCCCCGCTTGTGCTTCCGGATCGCGCTTTTGTTCGAGTACATCTTGCTATCGTCGCATTGGGAGCAGGTCCCTCCTGTGTCCACGTGGCACTCTTGTAATGGGCCCTCATATTCTTCCTAGTCCAAAACGTCTTTTCACAATCATCTTCATCAAAAAGAATAGGCAGACTGCCTGATACCTTCTCCAGTGCCTTCTCAGCGAGGGTCTCGTTGCATTCTGTTTCATGTCAGTCGCTGTTATAGAAATTAGGGCTCTTTTAGGGACACCCCGGTGTCTTTTGACACTTGAAAAGATATCGGACCACCGGCCCGCATTTCGCAAGCAATGTTGCGATCCTATTGATACTTTCAAGATAATCATCGAGACCATCTCGTCGAAGAAGCCAGTCATGCTGTATAAGAGCTAGCGTGCGGATATCGCTCCAGCGCAAATACTTGCGGAGACAGGAGATTGAACATCATAGTCTTGAGTGGTCGTCATACAAGCTTCTACCGACATGATTTTTTGGCGAAAATTCCAGGTTTTGACTGACCAGCCAATGTCCAGAGGAGGTCTGTATGATCTCTCGAAGAAACCCTAAATCAGTCTCGGACTCAATCGATCAGAGAGTCGAGGTTAGATCGTTCCTGTCCGCGCACAAGATCGAGGCAAGCTGTGGAAAACTCTCATCTCTCTTTAGCTTCTTCAAGCCACGGTGAAATTCCTTGTTGCGCATACCATACTGGGAGGCAAGGGTGGTGCGCGACGACCGTTGGCCGGCACGTTCCCGTTCCTTGAGGAGGGGACGGGTGGGGCAGGCGGCGGGCAGGGTAGAATTGGTGGGAGGGCACAGTCCTCGCTAGGGACACCGAGCCTCCACAGCATCTTGCGCCTGATCCTGGAGAGATGATTCATGGACCAGTATGTGAAGAAGTGATTGAAGAGTAAGGCGTAGAGGATGGTGTAACCGAAGGCGAATAGGACTCGTATTTGGGATTTCCCTTCATGTCTTCCCGTACTTAGTCTGATACTTGGATCGAATTTGACTGATGAAACAAATTGACCGTAGGAGTCGTCTATTGTCCGGCTGGAAGGATATGAAACGCTTCTTGCGGAGCTGCTCTCGTTGTATCGAAGGCATGACCAGAGGCAAGTAGGGTTCTCCTCTCGATACCTAGAGCTGCCTTTCGCGGAGCTGGGTGGATTGACCATGCCGTCTCATGCAAAAGCATCAGGTCTCGGCACAATTGCCAATGATGTTATTACAGAACCAGGTTCCGGGGAACGTCCAGGTCGTATGAGCCAGATTTCGCTACATGTTGGCGCCTAGCTTCTTGTGCTGCTGCGTTGAATGTTAAGAGCCGTAACGACAAGGTCATCGATGACTCAATCTTCGATTTAAAATTCCGAAGTCAGGCGGACAAGGATGTGCCAAACATCCCTTATCACCCTATTTTAAGCTTAATAGCTGCCCTACCTCCTCTTGTCATTCCTAGCTCCACCAACCTTTGACCATCGATTCGTTCATATTTTTTTATATAAATTTCGTTCTTCATTTTCAACACCTTCACCTCGCTCTCCATCCTTCGCTTCCACTTACCAAAGTTCTCTGATGACACCCTCTCTATCCCCTTTGTCCAGTCCATCTTTGACAGTCTCCTCCTCGTAGGACCTCCATACCCCTGCGCCTCTTCTTACCTCGCCAGCGACCCGTTTGCTTTTTCCGCCTCCCTATTAAGCTTTCCTCATAATACGTGCGTGGCCTGCCTTGGCGTGGGTTTCAGACTCTGTCCCAGTGCTTCACCGTCTTCTGGAAATCTGTCTAGGAAGCATCTCTTCGAGAGTGTATATAGCGAACGTCCTTGGGCATAGAAGGGCGTGGACATTTCTGAATAGCCTGTAAGTACAATTCATTACCTTTCTCAATTGAAGTCACAAGGTATCCATGCAAGAGCCTGCCAATGCCCCTCCATTCGGAATAAGGTATGTCGTAAGGTCGTGACAGTATCAAATCAAGCAAGGTTGCCAATGCAGCGATAGGGAACTTGTCGATGCGAATGCCTGTTTCTTGTGCGAAGAGTCTCTGATCTTTAGGAGAAAAATGTCAGGCTTCGGCTCTCTGCCTCACGGCTCGCTTCTTCGCGTATTCGACTAACATTATTCTGGTATAGCCATTCGGCGACGAAGTCTTCAACATGGAAGGAGCCTGCCTTGGAACATCGCAGAGGGTTCGAGATTGCCGAGAAAGTTACCTGCGAGAGCAAACGTTGGGCAATGCCAGTCGTTTTGTTATGCCTGAACAAGCCGAAGCAGGATAGCAATCCTTTGATGGTCATTCAACATGTTTCCCTATTCTAGAGGGGACGGGACTGGAGGTTCAAGGTAAGGTCTGGGGAGTCTTCTTATAAGCTTCGCTGGAACAGGCTTGATTTGAGGTTGGCGTTCAAGCCCCCATTCGTATCGCAAGGTCCCTCGTTATCATCATTGTATTAGCTCTGCTCCTTTACGAAATGCCTCCGCGCGTGTCTCTGCCTCCCTTGAAGTGGTCAAGGCGATGTTCGATCAGTAATTACCCCCTGCAATTGCCTCCCAAATCTCCAGCTTCTGCTGCCTGGCACGCAGCCTGAACCTTGTTGGGATGATTCTCATGTAGTCGCCGTCTCGGTTGACGTACTGGAGCTCCCTCAACTGCAAAAGCTCGTCTTCCAGCTTGGCCTGGTCGGCAGGTTTTAGAAGCTGCAAGCTGAACCTTTCTTGGCTGCAAAGTTATCGAAGAACCCAGAGACCTTTGGATCAGTGGAGCATCTACCATAATGACATGGCAGTTCGTTGTGTGCTGGCCCTTTGCGCCCTATAGTCCAATTAATTTGTAAGAGAAGCTTCTTCTCCTCCTATTTCTTCCTCTTCTCTTCCTCCTCCTTCCTCCTCTCTACCTCCTCATTCCTTCTGTCTTCCTACTTCTTCCTCTTCTCATACTTCTCTCCTCCTATGTCTTCCTCTTCTCATCCTCCTCTCCTCCTCTGTTTCCCCTTCGGGAGCCCATTCTCATCACGAAAAGCGAAGCTTTCATGCAGTGTGTAATTTGATAAGGATAACCGGTCTTCAAACCTGCAGTCAGCTATCACTGTATGAAGGTTCTAATCAGCATGGTGACGGAGATGGATCCAAGATGCTATCATTCGCCTCCCGTATTATGCAAGGGAGTAATGCCGCCGAACGTTGACGGGTCTAAGCAAGTCATCTTCATACTTTTCAGCAGATCCAATTTGTCCTGAGTGCAAGTTATCCTATTCAATCCTGTTGCATAGAGTCTGCGAGCTCATCTATGGAGATATCACAAGTAGGCATACCACAACGAGAAAAGTTATCTCGTAAGAAAGTTCTGTCATCGTCCATTTCCTGCGGCTTTCACGTTGCCTTGGATGAGATTGCTGATCAAGATGAGTCCATCTTGGTTTTTCAAGAGATCATGAGGAACGGGAAGTGCATCACGTAATCAAACGGAGCGACGCTAAAGCAGACTGGTGTCTGCTTACAAAGATGGTTGGACAACCTTGAGCTGAGGTGTTCTGTATCTGCTCATTTTCTGAGACCTCTGTTGTCGTGAAGCGAGAAGTACTATTGTTCAGATGCTTGGGCTTTGAAGGTTGCCATTATCCTACACCCACGTCTGATGTGGAGATTTGCTCACAAAGGACAAGAGCTCATCACCTCTGATGCAGCAATCGGATGTCTCAAGTGCCTGAATGCATACTCGGTGGAACGCAACGATTGTGACAGTGCTGGCAGGCATAAGTGTTTCGGTTGTCGTAGATTTGTAGAAAGAAGAGAAGACAAGCTCGAGCAGGCCTTGGTGTTAGTACGTGAACTTCAGATATTCATTGGTTGCGGGATTTCGGCCTGGTGGGCGAATGTTACTTCCATAATTCAAGTCATGGCCTTCAGGGAGATATGAAGCAATACCATTTTCCAGTGAAGCAGAAGGGACGACGTGAACACTATCTTGCGTGTATCCTGGGCTGACAATTTGTGACTCAACTTACATCTCTCTGTGAAGGGAGAAGTCACGAAAAGTGCCTGCTGCGCCGAAAATGACTGGCTTTTGGTGAAAAGGCAAGAGAAGCAAGTCACACAAGCGAAATTCATAGCCAAATGCCGTGGTCTTCACTCATAATGACTGCAAAATTCTGTAAAGGAGATTCACCGATGTGTTGCAGAAGACCTTATACCTGAGTGATTCATTTCAAATAAGAGTGAAGAATGGCGCACGCATTGGTATACAAATAGGCAAAAGGATATAGCCCAAGACCACAAGAAAGGCAAGAACAAATTGTAAGGTTCATTCGTCTTTGGTTGCGGCCACGTTCCGTTCAAGGCAAAAGAGCGGTAGTGAAAGTGAACGCTTAAATGTCAACGAACCTGAAATTATGCGTGATAATCATCTTCGGGTCCTTCTGGCGACGGACATGGTGGCAGAGATGAAGATAAGAGGCGTGAATTAGTAAAATCCAAGAATAAAAGGTCGTCGAAGAAAGATGGCCAAACCAGCACATCAATAAATTCGACCTTCATGACTGCTCTGTCAAAAGCTGGGCTGGTGAAATAGAGGTCTCTCTCAGTGCTGAGAGGCTGACCCAGGTAGAAGTAGAGAGTTTGATCGGAAGCAACGTTCCATAAGGGACAGCGTACAGCGTCCTTTGAATAGAGCGGAAGGTTGTGGTTCGTAGTGTAGACAATTGAGAGTCCCAAGTGAGCAATTGCTTTGTACACGAGGGCTTGGGAGGACCATCGTTTTCGATGTGCTTGTAAAAGTCTTCGTTTGCCGTATCAACCTGCTATCCCCTTTCGCATCTCTCGAATTCTTTTGATGATCGGGGTGTCTGCGAATGGTCATATAAATCTTGGTAGGATCAAATCTGATCTCAATTGGATGTGTATGGTCGCCTTCTCCCTTTTCTCCATCTCTCTGTGGCTGGCCTTAGCCGCTATGACTTTGCTGCGTAGTCAGCTTTAGGCAAGAATGCGTCCATCAATGTCCTAGCAATTGGTTGGTTACACACAAAATACGGGGTCAAGCTGTTGGTGATTGACTCACGACGCCTGCAGCCATCCTGCCGGCCCCTGCCAATAGTCTGACTATCGCTCCACTAATGTGCACATCTGGCGGAGGCCTCACGCGGATCTTCATTTTAATATTAAGGAGTGCCCAGCGTCGTCACCACTATGAACATGCTGGGCAAGGCAAGTCGACACGGGCATTGGGAGATTTGAGGGGAGGCAGATCCCATATCCTGTACCTTCGTACCTCTTGAAGTCCATGGTATGGGACCCGCAACCCAGTATTGATGCCATATCGTAGCACACGTAGACCCCAGGAGCTGCCGCACCTCCGCATGCCAAATGTGGCGTTCGCAGAAGTCCGTCGAGCCTAGCTGCAGAACCCGATGGTGTGCTGCTGGTGCGCACAGACCAAGGAGGCTTCATAAGCCTACCGTACAACGTGGGGTGGTAACCTGCCGATGAAACCTTGATAGTCCATCCATCCCAACCCAGGCGTGTTGGGCCGCAAACTGTGTACATTCCCTGCAAATATTCTTGGTCAAGGTCTAGAACACAAGTCTTCCGAAAGTGGCATCTGCTATGCCGTGGTTTTAATTTGCTGGAAGCCAGGGATTGAATCCGATGAAGCTACCAGAGATTGGATCTCATTAGGAGCAAAAATTCGAGGGTCCATACCGAATGCTCCCTAGCGGCTGCGTGCCATCAGCCTGGTTTCCGAAAGCCACGCTCAACTTGCATGAGAAGATCTTGGCTTGAACCAATCGATTGCGCCAGAGACGCCACCAAATTACCGATCGATCTCCACACATGAACTTGTCTGACAACAACCCATTACAAGATTCATCATCCCACGCTTTCTGACCGCAGCTTGGACCCGGTTTCTCGTTCAAGTCTGCACCTGGATCGTGTGAGATGATGCACGCTGCTGCAGCATGCTGTAACTATTCTGTGTGTGCCATATCAATGCCGCTGACAAAGCTTTTCTCAAACAAAAGTGCTTCCTCGCTACTGGATAAGTCCAGCCCCTGGCATGCGGATGAGCTGCCGTTGAGTTTGTCAGAGCTTTGAGTTCTTGAATTGGCGGCTCTTTGCCCCGTCTCCCCGTGGCGTGTAACTTCTAGTGGTTGGTACCTGGTAGACTAAGGGTCTACGGCGCCGCACCTGAGAATGTTCTGCCCTCGGCAATCTTGATGCGAGATGTTCTTCTTACTCTCGACTCTGACTGGTGGGCTTCAGCGAGGCCGTGATGAAATCTAATCAACAATCACGAGTTTACGACAGCCGTCTGGACTACAAAAATGGGTCGCGTACGGTGGCAGATCAGCCTCTGCATATTTGTACCTGGCTAGCTTGTTCTGTATCTCTCAAATCTCAAGGATCCCGTCTTTGCCCCTGAAAGCGTCAGGTCGGCCGCAAGACACAGTGTCCATTTTCGTATCTGTATGATCATTGTCGACATGCTATTCTATTGTCTCGTTCTTTCACTTATGGGTAATACGTCTTCCGACGTCATCATTGTCAGCATTCGTCAATTTGGCAAGCGGGATTACCTGTTTGGGAAACACCACATTCCGGCCGTTTCGGCTTATACTGGTGGAGGTGGACCGTGCTCTTTCCACGAGGCAATCTCAAATAATCTTTAGGCGAGATCTGAATTTGACTTTACTGCAAATCATACTTTGTGTCTTCGTCGTTGGTCGATTGTTCCCACTCCCCAAAAGCTTCGGTGTGGCTTCCACGTTGTTCCTCCTCATCTCAATCCTCCTCCTCTCCACCTGACGCCTTCATCACCGATCTTTATCTCTTTCGCTTCCTTCATTACTATCAGACTGGCATTCTGAAGCCGTTCATTTCTATTCGAACCTGGGATTCATTGGCATTCCCCCAGTATCCAATCGATCCTGAATCAAAATGGTGTATTCCCTCTCCTATCGTCGTCCTGCTCATGTGGATTCTGCTCGAGCCTCCATCAGTGGAGACGAAAAACCAAAGTCATTTGGTGGATCAACGACCAATTCGATCGGCACCACCGGCTCTGGGGTCATTTCTGGCATCCCAGAGGCTTTATCATTTGACAGAATCATCTCTGGAGGAACCTGCCCGGTATGTAGCTCATCCGACCCCAGCACATTTCTAAAACTTCGTCAAGAAGCCATACTGCAATGGCCCTGCTGACATCCACTGCTTATAGCCATGTACTACCAGGGACTTCATGAACTATCTCATGTACATCGAGCACTCTGCCGAGAACCTACAATTCTTCCTGTGGTACAAGGATTACGTCAAGCGCTTCAACAATCTATCGGACAATGAGAAAGCATTGGCACCCATGTGGACTGCTCCAGAACCCGAGGCTGAGCCCAAGCCAACCACTCCAGGTCTCAAGCAATATGTCAGCCCAGAGACAGCTGCTGCATTCAAAGGGACCGGCTTTGCGGGTCCCGTCGCCAGCGTGACTGAGGTCAAGTCCAATCCATTCAACACGCCGCCCTTGACGCCCAAGGCGGACACGCAATCCTTGGTGTCTGAGATCGGATGGAGCCCTAATGCATCGACACTGAACGTGAGCCATAAGACCGCTGGATCACATCAGAAGCAAGCTGCAGGTGCATTTGAAGACGCCAATGTTAAACTCCAGCCATGTATGCCTCACCTTGCTCATCTCTCACTTATTGAAGACCCCTGCTGACATTGCAACAGTCACTATTCAGCCATTCAGAGACGAGATTGCCCGTATCATCACAATCTACATCAAGGATGAAGGCCCACGTCAACTCAATCTTTCATCCAAGGAGCGGAACCTTCTCCTGAATGCATTGGCTGGAACGACCCACCCTTCAGCATTCCGTCCTGTCGTACATACCATTGAATGGTCTCTGCGTCACCAGGCTCATCCCAATTTCATCCGATGGTCCATCTGCAACGGTAATCGACCTCGTGTGATCTTCGCCCGTGGACTTGGAATCTTTGGTATATTGGCCGGCATCGTCACAGCTGTTCTTGTCACTCTTAGCGACGCCGGTCGTGGGTGGAGAGTGCTGGCTGCTATTGGGTTCATGCTTGGGATCTCCACCCTCATAGCAGCCTGGAAGGGCATGTGTGTGGTAAGCTGCTACTCACTTGATCGGAAACCTGGGAAGGCTCATACTGATCTTCATCTCAGGTTCTTCATGGCATGCATCATCGTCATCTGCGACCCTGGGAACTGTTCGCTAGCCCAGACGACGAATCTGCAAGCTCCTACGACATGGCCAAAGGCTCTTTCGATACCATGGGTAGCTCCAATAGCTATGAAGATGAACCCTGGGTCGTCAAGTACGAGAAGCGGAACATTCTGCGTAAGATCCTGGATAGAGAAGTGTGGATTCAAGAGCCGGCCCTCAGACAGATCCAGGACACCATCTTCCTCCAGGCTCTGGGCGGATCTCTCATCATCACCGCGATCGCCACTGGTATCTTCTGCGCTTTCCCGAAGGGCAATTTCTATTGAGCCAACACGATATCACAACTTTTGCCCTAGGTCTGGTGACGCACAATGGCCTTTGGAAAGCGTGGGACCAGCTTGGGTCTGATACGCCTCGTCACATGGACAACCTATCGCTAGATCAACACTCTTACTTTCTTGCACAAAGCTTGCTTCATACCTGAAGACATCATCATTTTCTGACCTCGAACTTCTCAAAATTTGTATGCAATTGAGCTATGGCGCCTGGCGAGCACAATGGGAATCGGATATGCTGATGAGAGGAGTCGCTGCAATAGACACGGGTCGTGGATGCACGGATGAAAAGCAACAGCTGAAGAGGAAACGCAAGCAACTGAGACAGCTTACTGAGAGCAGGCTAATGTACGATGGGATACCAGAAGTGGAGGGATGACCATCGCCGACGGACGTGTATGATTGACAGTTACATCGAGCTGAGATAATTGACACTCGTTGAGAGGATTGAGCTCGAATGCCATGCCCGTGTTTGTTGAATCTGGTCACATCAGCTCGTCACATCATCAGCGTCATGCTGCCAGCTCGTTCACTCTCTCGTCACACCTCGCATTGTCACCCAAGCCTGCAACCCTCCTTCACAAGCTCCCCTTCGCCATCGCAGCCCTCCACCCCACACTTTCCTTCTTCTCTTCATATAGTCATTTATCATGATAATGCGCCATCTCCAGCCCCGCCCGCTTATACCCGCACTTGACATAGAACCCCTCATTCGCCTCGGAGCAATCCAGTATCGTCTTGTAACACCCGACCTCCTTACTGATATGATCCAACGCCTCAATGATCCGCAACCCGAGCTTCTTCCCCTGCTGATCCTTCCGCACCACGATATCCTCGATATGCCCCACGCTGCCCAAATTGTGGATGAACTTCTTCTCCACCACCACGCACCCGGTCCCCACCACCCGCCCCGCCTCATCGCACACCACCAGGCAGTAATACCCGCCCCGCCCCGCCGTGCGCATCCACTCGTACCGCTCCGTCCACGCGGCTTCCGTCACGTCGCCCACGGTCGTCAGGTTTTTCAGGGTTTCCAGGTGGCCCTTGGCGTAGTCACCGCGCGCGAGGGGGCGCATCGAGTAGCCCGCCGGAAGGGCCGAGAGGACTGTAGAGGGGATGAGGGCGTGGGAGAAGAGTGGGGCTGAGGGAGTTGGTCAGCGAAAGCTGAAGCAGGGGAGCCGGGGAGCAGGGGCCAAAATGACAGCCCAAATGTTACCTGTTGTGGTGGACGACGGTTTCACGGGGTTGGTGGGCAGGGGAGGGTGCGTTGCGGTGTCCCGGCGTCGGGGCCCTGGGTAGGGGTGCAGTTCGTTGTGGCCGCCAGCGTCGGGGGTCCAGAGGCCGTTGGTCGCCATGCTTTGTTTTTCGCGAATGGAGACGTTGTGGAGGAGAAGGGCGCTTAGAGGTTGTGCAGATATGATAATGGACAGATGCAGAGATGGGATTCTGACGGAGGTGGTACAAGGAAGATGATTCGTTCCCGTGCGATCCGACAGCTTCCAAGCAATTTATAAGGCAAGTTGAAGCGTTGTACTCTAGAAGAAGCTTCGAAGCTGCGAAAGGCGAAGGCAGTGAGACCGGCGGTGGGGCGTGTCAGTTCAGTGTGGGCCGTGTTTCAGGATGTTTAGTCAGGCACTGGGGGGATCGAGCTGGAATTTGGGCCCCAGGAAATCGAGATGACGCAACTGCAGGAGCCACACTTCGGAGCAGACCCTGACCAATTTTGGTGTGGAAGGCATTCACATCTATCAGCGAATATATATATATATATATATTATGACCGGAGCAAGACCCGATAAGTCCACAACATCTTCAAGCATTGACAGTCAAGAAGCTGCAGCCGCCATTTTCGACCGCCTCCTTGCCCTACCGCATGAATCGTGGTCATCCATCATCTACCAACCTCACCACTTGAGCTCGAAGCGCTTCATTGACAGCTGTTTAGAGCTTGTACAGAGTCCCAACATCGACACCAGCTCTTCCATTCATTCAGAAATCCTCTATGACAGCTATGGCAATGATCTCACGGAGAAAAGAATTTGCCTTCAAGAAGAGAAGCAGAAGACGTCCGAGCTACTCAGATCACTCAATGGCGACTCTGCAGATTACAAGATTTGGAGAATGTTCTTGAGAAGACTAAAACCGCATGATGTACAGCTAGGCAAACCAATTATCCAATCCGTTATCTTCCTCTCCTCTGATACCAAATCGAAAGGTTCGAACAAGGCCAATGGCGACCGGAACCTCGTCATAATCGTCCCTCACGTCTCCACATTGAAAGAAATACCGTGTTATATACCCCAAGTCCGTGCATATGCATACAGCCACTTTTGTCCTTCACTTCCGGTCTCAGAGGCACAGACAACCGACCAGCCAGGGGCAATATCCATACGCTTTATAATACCACCCTTGGGGCTTGACGGCCGACTCGTCAAGTGGTCTCACGAACTTCTTGCTGCAATCGAGAAGGGATCCCAGTCCCGTTTGGTCGAGGTCAATGTACAGGGAAAAAGGGATACACTCCCCCCAAAGGACCAGATACAGAACCGATATACAAAGCTGAAGGAATGGCATGCGAAAAGATTGCTCGATGGTTGGGTGGAGCCGGCCGAGCCAAGCAAGCGTATCTACGAGGACCTGAGCACCGCAGCATTCCTGCTCGAGCTTTTGGAGCAGATGTACGGACCGGCTGCCCGGGATGGGCGAGATGATACAGGACGTGCTTCAGAAATTGACCAAATGAAGGCAAAGCCGAATAGCATGAGGAAGCTGCCTTTTCCTGGCTTTATAGATATCGGCAGCGGGTCTGGAATCCTTGTTGACGTGCTTATCCGGGAAGGCTATAATGGCTGGGGTTTTGACGCCTGTAAACGCAAAACATGGGACACTCTTTCCCCTTCTACTCGCGGTTGCTTGAAACAGCTTGTTCTTGATCCGGCGCCAATCAACGCATCAATTCCTCGTTTTACGCCATGTACAGATGAGATTTGCTCGCCATCGACGACTCGGATCAATGCCACAACCAGAACAAAATCTAAATATGTCACAACCTACCTCAAACGCTCTCTTGGTACCCAGCGCGACAATAAAGAAAACCAAAATCCTGCCATTGGTCGAACGCCAGCTCTACCACGCCAGTACAACGGAATCTTCCCCACGGACACGTTTATCATATCCAACCATGCGGATGAACTCTCCCCATGGACGCCCCTCCTTGCCTCTCTCTCTTCATCACCTTTCCTCTGCATCCCCTGCTGTGCACACAATCTCTCTGGCCAGCGCTTTCGCGCCCCAAGCGCATCCAACGGCTACAAATCCGACAGCACGGCGCCAACGTACTTCGCACCGCAGGTCAGCAGGGCGAAGCATGTTGCCATCACTTCAGCTTACCCCACTACGAATGGTATAGAGCAAGGCTCTCTCAAATCACTCAGAAACGCAAGGCATGGCGAGTCGTCCAGCTACTCTAGTCTGTGCGATTGGATCTGCCATCTAGCCGAAGAGTGTGGCTTTGAAGTGGAAAAGCGGATTCTCGATTCGCCAAGCCAAAGGAATCTAGCCATCGTAGGGAGACCATGGAGACAAGGCTGGGCCAACAAGACTTTGGATGAGAGACGAGCGGTTGTGAAGGCGATTGTGGAAAGGGAGAATGTGAGCCATGAGAGTTGGAAGGAGCGGTGCAAGGTATTGATTGAGGGGAATGAAGGTCTGAGTGTGCATTGACGGACTGAAGCTACGAAAGTGAAAGTCTGATTCGCAGAAAGAGGGGGCATCAAGGTACTTCAGCCCAGTGAAGAGAGAAGGCCACTGATCCCAGCCGTGAATCCTAACGTTTACAAAATGTTCACGTTGTGTTCCGCTAGCCAGGCGTCATTTCCATTGACCAGCCATAACATAGCGCAGTGTGTCCTCGGTCGAAAAGTATTGAGTGGCGATTGAGCCGTGGGAGCTTCACCCAGTCTAGACCCAACAAAAGCATGACAGATGAATGCTCAAGGTGACTCGGCTCGGTGAAGCGGGCAGACTGTCCATCGTGGTGGCGAATCACGACATCCGCGAGCCTGTTCTATTCCCTCTACAATCACTCCAAAATGCGCAGATGAACATGTGTGAGTGCTGGAAGTGATTGAGATTTGTGAAAAGTACACGCTTTCATTGTGAATCCCTACATTCCCCGAACGTTTTCACTTCTTGCTGTCAGCGTAGCGCGAGACTTTTTGCATATAAAGGCGACCTTTTCCCCCCTTGCTTTTCTTTCTCTTCCATCTACAACATCTAGCACCTCAATATGATGCTTCGAGTCTCGGTTTCGAGCATCCAACTTTCCCTCCACTCTGATCATAACAACGATCTTGGTACATGCTGTCATCGGTCTTCTTCTATCGTTGGCTATTGTGTGTCGTCTTCTGCAAGCTCGCTCCATGGTAGAAAAAGGTTCTGGACGATTCAATGACTTCGCAATTTTTCCACACATCCTCCAACACTACTTTGTGCTGTAATCCTTTACCACGCTTCAAATATGGACACGAAGTCGTATCCGAGAAAGAAGACAATGTCATACGGCTGGGTGTGCCGCCTCCCTCCGAACAACCAAAATCTCCGAGGGAAATTTCGCCCACATGGCATGTCTGCCAAGTGGACCGACGCCGGCTTCTCCACGTCAGCGCTACATGATGCGCAATGATAACAACCGTTTTTGAGGAATACTCTACAAACGAATGAAGGCATGATGGCCATGGCTTTCGTCTGCGCTCCTAGCTTTTTGGACCAACAGAAGGCTGCAACATGCTCAGCCTGCTCGAATATTGGAGTTGCCAGGCAGATGACACAACTATCTGCCGTGTGGTGACAGTAAAGAACGCCACCACGCCACCGACCCGGGAAAAATTCATCCCAGAAACTCAACGGGCTCGGGAAATGACTGTGATAATCCCAGAAGATCAGGATAAAGATGAAAACCCAACCTGCCAGAATCTCATAGTATTCTGAACAACCCTGCTACTGCCTCTGCCTCTGCCCATGGGGACTCTATGAGTTGAACGTGAATCTGAATACGATCCCATCATGGTCCGACTAATGGTAGCTGAGAAAGCCCTTGTGGTATCTTGGCAACATCAACATGCGATTTTGTAATCCATGCAAGTATACACCTTCAGACAGCGGAGAGGATCCGATGGGAGCTCATCGTCTATGGCGCTGTGGTCGCACACGTCTCAGACAATATGGTGAGGGATCGCACCTTCGTGATTGCAGCCCTTTCGCAATACAATACTGAGGAGGGGTGGGTGATACAGTATTTATGGCCACGTCAACGCATGTGCTTCTCTCCCTCATCTGCCTCTTATTCGCGTTAGACCTACCGGAGAACAACTTCTCGATGGTCATCTTCTAAATATATAACGCGAAGACTGTCACGGACGAGCCGTTCTTTTGGCCATTCGCAAGAGATCTTGAGCTTATACGGCTCGCGCAAGCTTGCGGTCATATCGACACATGAAAGTCTGTGAAGGGTTCACCAAAGGTGTGAGTTGATATATGCAGGCCGCAGGTACCATGGCCATATGCATCTGATCACGGTGACCTATGCACCGTCAGACGCTTAGCGATAAAGATATTTGGCACGGATCAATCCCAACTCCCTTTCTCCCATCCGTCGCTTTGAACATTTGGAGATTCCTTCTCGCGGAATTCACTAGCCGCCTCCTGACCCTTTCTTCTACTCAAGTGTCGCACTTCTGGTCGTCGCTTGTACTTCTTGAATCCTTCGGCGGTATCCAAGACCACTTACCAGATCCTCGATTCCACTCCCAGAGTCTAGCCGAGCGCCTGCTCAGTGATTTCCACGCAAGACATTGACTGAGCTATCAGCACCCGCGCTAGACCAACGTGCTGCCAACTTTGACAATGTCAAAGTGTCTGGACTGCAATCAGCCTTCCAGACAGGGTTGAGAATGCGCTGAGAGCGCACAGTTTGAACCCAGAGTCGCTTGCACTAAAGCAGCTGATTGCCACTTGGAGGTCAAATTGCCATCCCTGAAAGATCCAGCACCATCACGAGTATTCTCACAATACTTCGACTACGGGTTCGATGGCGACACTGTCGAGCTCGGATCCTTAGAATAAGACAATGTCTGGCGATGCAGACTACGATCCGGCTGCGATCCACATCCACTCTCACTATCACTACTACCCCGATGACGCTTCGAGATACCCCCTCCTTCAAGTGGCGGCCCCGGCCCCGCAGGGATGGACTTTCCCCCCCTCAAACAGCAGCCTCACAAGAGTGGTGCCCCCCTCGACCTCAAGCAGCGGCCCTGCAAGGATGGGCCCCCTCTGCCTTTCAAGTAGTGGCCGCCCAACGGCCAGTCTCTTGGCCTACCTCGCCGGAGAGACAGTTATACCACAGATGAAGGACATGGAGAATCCACCAATGCCGGATCACATCCACGAGAAAATGCGACAAATCTGGATTTGGCCACGATCTAAAAAATGAGATTGCTGTCAGCATAAATGGTAAAAGAATCGGTAAATTCCAATCGCATACAGAATGCAAGATTACCAAGGGGGATAAATAAAAAGGCGAGAGGGGGGCAAAGGAGGAGAGATTGGAATCAGACGCATGGGCACTCCCAAATCGCACAGATCATGTTGGCAGAAGGGGATTCTATGAGGAAGGGTATGTTCTCGATATACTACGGAGGACAGTACGAAGTAAATGCATTTGAAGATGCAGATATCGATATTACGACGAAATTCAAGAAAGGGGGGGTCGCGGATACAAATCTATACGGCGGCAATAAACAGGTGGAAAGTTGTTCAAATGATAAGTTGATGCAAAGAGGATGCCGCTTATCATACCTGGTCGAGCTATGGTCAATTACAGATGACATCGTGAATACACAGATTTCATGACGCTGCATGGGGGGTTTTAAAAAACCGGACCCATCTACCTTTGCGTGAAGTCTAGCTGAAGCGCCGTTTCTTATCACACCCATAACCTACAAGGCCAATAAGCCGAACGAATGCCATACTCTGTCTTTCTGTCCGGTACCCTGTTGGAAACGGGACCCGCAAATTTCCAGGGACCTTTGAGCCACCTCCTGGATCCATCCCCCAAAACTCCCTCTCCTACAATCACGTATTGTGGCGACGTCGGCGACTTTTAGACCTGAGTCCAACAATTCCGGGCCACTCAAGCACGTGCCAAGAAGTATGGCACCGGAATCACTGGACTGGAGGACCTCCAAGAAATCGCAGAATGGACCATGGAATTTCTACTATATTGGTGTATCCGGCGGACAGAGCAAGGAAAATGGTTTGGAGAAACTTTGCTGGCTTTACCACCATGTAGGTACGTGGATATAAACGTCAAGTTTTCGGCATCCTTGAGAAGTAGCTTGGACCGAGTGGAGAGTGATAGCGAGACTGCAGTATCACAAAAGGAGAATCAGCAGATCCAAACCGCCGCCTGGCTGCCATCCAGAATCTGGCCATCAGGAGGGCTTATGTGATCGCGTTCCAGACGCGTGGCTTGCCTCACGCCCACATTCTTTTGGTGCTCGATGACGAGCATCCTTTACTTCCAGCCCGACTCTGTCGCTGAATTACCAGTACCTCCACTCAAGATCAATCTCAAAGACCTTGAAAATCCCTTAGTAAGTCTCCTTGTACAACCTCCAGCGAAGGCAACGATAAAGAAGGAGCTCGAAATTATTATAGCAGCTTTCAACGCAGCCCTACCTATGGTTGAGATTGTCTCGTGGTTGACCAAGGTAAACGAGCATGCAAACGCCCAGGTCTTCATTGATAAGACTGTATTCGCGTATATGCGGACCAAGGATGCGTAAGGTATTCTTCCGTAACGTTCTTATCTAAAAGCTTTGAGGGCTGATTACTGGCCCTTTTTCACAAAATAATGACACAGTTGGTCACAGCAAGCGTAAGTCCCATGGAAATCCAATCCAAATATGGGTCTTGTGGAGTTATTGCTTCGCTCGGAGATCTCTTGAACATGAACAACCCCTTTCGGATTATTCTAATTGCCAGTCCTTTGTCCAACTCTATCATCAGAATATTCATGCTATTAAGGAAATTGAAGCAGACAAATGGCATGTAGGGGTTTATGTCTGTCGCGGAAACAAACGGTTTCTATTCATCTGCGACTTCGTCCTATCTGCACAACCTGAGATAAGGTGGAACAACCTTAAGGGCGGCGCCCGTATCCAGGACCTGCTTCAGCTTGAGGCATTGGATAAAACCAAAGACAGTCCAGTCCGCGGCATGAACGGCACGAAGAAAAAAGGCAAAAATGGGCAGTTGGTATCCGGCAAAGTTTGGGTGACGGGGCTTGAGTATCCAGAACCGATGAGTTATTATCGGGATAGCGCCCATTAAATTTTGGAGCTCCTTAGTACGGGGGCTGGTACAAGCGCTTAGGGGCCCGTGGGCAAATGATTTCAGATCAGAACAATATCGAGCTCAAGCGTCCAGCTGCACGGACGGATCTCCGCACATGCTAGACCGAGAATACAGCGAGTATTCGGCCGAATAGGCAGACTCGGAAGATGGGGACACAGATGAAGAGGACACCTTAGAGGATGACGATCTGGCCACCCAAGAAGATGAAGAACCGACGTTTGCCCACAACGGATTTGGAGGGACTTACAAGGTCAGCGGAGATAAACAACACAAGTCCACTTCGCCAGTGGTGCCAGTAACTAGCAAGATGAATATTCAGAACTATGAAAGCTTCTCATTGGGGACGCTCTTAGAGAGGAAGAGAGCAACAGGAAGTACATGGACCACAGCTTCTCTCCTGATGGTAAATTCTGATTCGAAGCTGTCCGTTTTCGGAAGGGATATCCTTGCGAAACTTGACTCTCACACCCACACGACGCTGGCCGATAATACAAAAGGAAATCTAGACGAAAGAGCTGCTCTACGGATACTCTTTTAATCCACGCTACTGTTGACCAGAACCGGCGGAAGCAAACCGTCACCTGATATTTCCTAAGTGCAGCAGTCTTGCCCCCTGATGGGAGGCAGGAATTCTCTGTCTCGCTCAAGGTCCACTGCTGTGAGTTTTACGTTGCGAACGTGATAGCGGGGCAGGGGAGATTTAACTTTGATTGGAGCAGGACAGTGAACGAAAACCTCGATGGTTGCAGTCAGAGCCATTTCAGTGCCATTAATGCATTTGCAGGCGATGATATTGATGAACCTGTATGTATTATAGTTCCCCGCGACTGGAAAGGTGTTGGTGTACTTCCACTTCCGGTTCGTGCCTGAAGCAACCTCTGGCATTGTGGTCCCATAAAAAGTCCATCACTCCGAGTGGTGCGAGCGAAGCGTCGTTCTACTTCAACATCCAGATGCATTGAAATATATACAAAAATTTTCCAGGGCCGAGGTCAAGAATCACGAGTATGACTAAAGTATATAAGTAAGCTCGAAACCAGTCTCTGGTCTTTCATCGAAAACTCAACCAATTTGCCTCTTGGATCAGCGTTTAATCTAGCATGACAACACTCTTCAGTCAAGACTGAACGGCATTTTTCAAAGCATCAACAATCGACCGGGTCATAAGCATCTACAATCTTGCTGCAGCCCAGCATGACGCCACCTCCAACAATTCGTTCGAAGCGGACTGTCTTCACCGAGGCACATCCTTTCCGATGTTGCCAGCACTCCTATTCTGGGTATTAGGAGGGCTCTCAATGCTTCTGCAAGGGATTATAACGATGCTGTGGGTGGTCCTTCAGGTGGTACGGGGGGCCAAACTTCAGGTAAATTAAGTCTGGTTCCGTAAACATATAGCCAGTAACGTTTCATAGGCGCAGCAAATAGCTCCGAAAGGACTGCGAGAGGTGGAGCCTGTAGATCGAGGCAGCTCAGGTCAAGCGGAGCATGGCCTCATAAGTGAGAAATCAGGCACTTGCGTGTACTCGTTATATATATTGAAAGCAGCAATGCTACGAGCAAACTTTCGCCCGTTGTCGACGAACTATAAGCCTCCACGTTCCTGACCTTACTTCTAATACACCGCAGCTGGTCTAGCTCCTTCCCGTGGAGACAGCCCCAGTCATTACGAAGATAAGGGTCCATATTCAGATTCCCCTGGTCGTTACACCGGGTTTTGTCAGCACATGGCTCGAAAGTCAATCAAGAGGCAATGACGAGCTCCCCTTTCTTGAGCAGCTCCAATCCTTAGTCACAGGCTATGCGCTTGCACCAGATATCTGGCAACTCAGCGTTCTGTCGATCGCCGCATAAGGCCAGCATCGATCGCAACTCGGGCAAGAAGATCCGGCGTTTCTTGTATCGTAAAAGCGAAGGCGCGGATGATTCTGATAATGGCTGCGTACAAGCAACTCAGCTGACGTAGATCTCCGCTATGGGCAAGGTAGAATGTGAGAACTGCCTGGCGGATACGACGAAGCGGAATAATATGTGGCTACCATGCTGGAATTATTATCTCGTGGAAGGAAAATCGGCCGACAATTTCTTCGACACGACACACGACGTTGCTGGCATGCCTAATTCTCAGCTTCATGGAGTACATAGCGGCGAGATCTCTGATATCCTGACGAGCGATAGCACCTATAACTTACGCCTGCTTATTAGTCCCGCGTTATCCACTTCTCCCGTCAGCCCCCCGGCCCAGACTTTCTCTCAGCAGCAGATTCAGTCCATCATGCCAGAGCGTCGAAGAATGATACTCCCATCGGCCCAACTGGTAGGAGATCCAGATGGAGGTATGAGCATCGAGGCGATAGTATAATTAATCGGATGTCGTTAGTACATGAAATCCGAGAGTTGGCCATAGAACGACTTAGCATTGAGCCTGAGCGACTACGTGACATGCTTCGACATTGGTGGAGCCCAAGTAGTGGAGGAAACATGGGGCCCAGGAATCACCCAAAAGGCTTAGGAGTAGTCGACAACGCGCCAAAAGAACTCGGAGCTAAAGAAAAGCTCAGATTTACTGAAACGCAACTTGTCGGAGACCTCATTCAAAGAGGATAGCAAGGAAGTGGACTGAAGGAGCCGCTAATGGCGGTACAAGGCAGAAGGATGATAGCCTTCTCGGATTGGGCCCCGAAGGATTAGCAATGTTCAAGGAAATGATGCTCGAACGCACACATTCGAACCCAGAGAACCAACGCACCGAAGTTCTGAACAGCTGGAGCGGCACGGTAAGGAACATTAAGACTGCTAAGATCGTCGCGGATACGATGTGTACCGGCGTTTCGGTATCGCTGGCGGCGCTGCCCAAGATAAAGGAATGGGAAAGAGCATGCCCTGTAAATCGGAAAGTCTGGGGCTGATGGAATACAGGATGACCCATATAGGCCCTCAAAGTCAAAGACCATCATAAAGGCCCTACGTGAGCACCCGGTCGGTATCCATCTTCTGACCGACATTGTTCATTAGCGTCGTTCCATAAAGATTCTCTTTTTGCTCTTTTGAACCTTCTCTTTTTCATATTACCTCTGAGTTGATCTCGAATTTCAGCAACGGGAATGACTCGAAATCATTTCATCATGTAGTCTACACTCATTCTTCTAATTGCTTCGGAATCACTCTCTCATTCCAAATTCGATTCTGATCCGATCATTCGCCTACGATTTGGACGAAAGGCTTGATCGATTACAAGTGGAAAACCAGCAATCGCCATGGATGAGGCTCGACTTCATAAGCATGAAGATGATTCAGGAGACGCCTGTCCAGGAAATATATAAAGAGATAACATTTGACTCCGAGGCGCAGCCGACGTGGACGGACTTCTCAGAAGGAATAGAGGACGATGATGACGAGGCAGAAGACAGCAGGATTTTCCTGGGCAGCTAAGTCGAGGCGAGCAGCTGGCACAACTCCGAGGGTTTCGAGCAAATATATAACCCTCCGGTCAACCTGTTTCGCGACGCGCAAGACCTAGTCGCGGAAATAGCGGAGAAAGTCCAGCTGATAGAGATAGAAGTAGACAATCATAGTGATGTTTGCCCTTCTTCTCGGCTACTATGTATCGAATCAATGAGATCTACCGAACCAAGCTAAATTCTTGTTTCAGTCTGATTACTCCCAATTGAGCATCTCGGATTATTGCAATCGATATCATGAAGACATTATATGTTGATGGGGCGACTCCAGCGCTGGCTAGATAAGGACGGCCCCTGATCCTACAAGGAAGTCCAGCATTTTGCGTCTTTATGACGTACGGCCAAATCCGTCCCAAATACGCCCTATTGGCACACCTCAACCAGCTAATAGACCGAGGCTGTCCCGTGAACGTACTCCATTGTGTCCAGGACGTGTACACAATCCTAGAGTATGGCGGCATCGACATGATCGATTCGACAACGTCACTGTCGACACCATCGGAAGGAGCAGGGAAACAGCTCGTACAGGCATTGGAAAAGACCATCAAGAATTTAGTCGAAACCGAAAAGACTGCTGTGAGAGCCCAGGAGGAAGCATTGGGGGGAGGATTCATAGATGGTGCTCCGGTGCCGGGAGATCTTCCGCCGGACGATGTCTATCTATCATGTTAGCACGTGTGTCGTTTGGTTGAGACCAAGCTGTCCTGGAATTTTCATCTAACCACTGGCTCCTGGTCTCACATTGACCAAAGAAATTTCCGAATCCTACGAGCCACTGGGGGCTGCCCTGCTTGTGGGTGGCGGTGTTGTACCTGGCTACCAGATTCATCGGAGACAAGGAACGCGGTAATTTCCCACTTCCCATCCCGTTTCCATGAAACCTCGCAACGCAACCTTGAAAATGACAACCGATATCGCTGACGACGGAGTCAATTGGGATGACACCGTGACCACTTCATATAGTAAGTCCAACCTCGTGCATTTGTTCCGCTATATATCTATAACGTACCGCGTCTGGTATTGGAGCTCGAAAGAGCAATTTGGCACAGAAATGAAGAGAACACTTCCTATGAGCATTTTGAAGAATTTATCGAAAATGTCTTTTTCCGGCGAGCTTCGTATCGATGGCTTTCAAGACATTCAGATTCCGCCGGCAAGATCGACCACATTCGAGTCAACGCATGAAGCGCGAGGAGCTGAAGCATACACGCCGGTGCATTAAACCAACGACGGGAAGATGGGAGTCAGCTTACTCGAGGAAGGCAAGACCCAGTGCCGGAACATGGGAGAACTGTGTCTAGCGACATCAAGCGCGGGGATGCCAACCATGATAATCAAAGGGAGAGCCAGCGTAAAAGCTATATAGCTATTCTTTATACGGATATATATGATTTTGGTGCTAAGTCCCTTACCTCCTACACCTTATCCTTACGGCGGTCGAAATTTTCACGATGCGTCTGACTTTAAGAACAAGGAAAATGAAGAATTGTTCAGCCTTCGCGAAGAGCCTGGAGACCGGAGTATAGACTATGAGGGTCTACGATAGTTAAACCAGAATTAAAAAGCTACCAGGAAACGAACAGGGAGATCTCATCCTCCACACGTATCGGAAACGACAGAACATGGAACTGCCTATCCGGATACTCATCTAAAGCAAATTTGGGGTACTTTGAACCTTGTTAAGCAGGGCCTAGGTAAGACCATTGGAGTCATTTAGGAAGCAAGTACATTGTGTTGGTCGCTCACGCAGCCGAAAGAGAAGATCCGGCTATAGTCGTGCTCCAATGTAAGCATGAAAGAGACCCGATGCTGGGATGTGCCTTTGTCCGGAGATGGCCAGAGGCCGAATTATTTTTCCACTTCTGCAGCAACGTCTAGATATGATGTTGTGGTGGCGAGTGCGGAGTTGAACTAAGGTCTAGACAATCCTCCCGGCTGGCCAGGAATGCCACCCAAGCACGAGGATGCTTTTGAAGACGAGAGACTTAAGCTAAGAGGAGGACACTGGACCACTGTAAGTATTAATAGCAGAATATCGAATAAAGGAGCTTACTCAGACTTATAAGCTCCCGGGCAGGGCGGTATCATCTACGTTTAGAGCCGCTGCAAAACGTTGATCGAAACGCTGTCCTAGTGTCGGTAGACACCGAGTGCAGCGGCGGCAAGGAGGGTCCTGGCAAGAATGGTTAAGATGACGAAACTTTTGCTAAGTCTGTGGGATTCTCCGTTCTCGGGCTCGCCGACGTCGCTCACATCGCGCCCGGTCCACTGTTCTCCAATTGGTGGCCGCACATGAAGGTCACGGAGCTAATGCACGAAAGCTGGGACCACATCCCATCCCACGATGAAAGTCATGACGGAAATCAGCCCCACGACCGCCTGGAATGTAGCCAGGTCATATCAAAAGTCCATCGGAAGCTTGCTCACGCAGGATATTCCCCTCTACCAAATTCATCGGATTGTACGCCCAACAAGCGGATATTTGAAATTCTTGGCGGAGGACAGCGCCAGCACGAAGTTGAAGCAGCGGCAGGAAGAGATGCCACAGACTTCTAGCGCGAAGGACCTATTCAGTCTGGATAGTAGCAGTGCCACCAGAAACTTACGGGACCCGCTACCAACCTTGAAGGCGAAGGGCGACCCCTTTGTGATTCCCCTTCTGGATTCTACAGTAAGGATGGCGAGCCAGTATCTGGGTAAACTCCTGATGTTGGGGAGAAAAGCTGGCTCCGTAAAGAGGAGAGACAACCACCTCTCTGTGAGTTTGGAAATGCGTTGAAATTTCGCCTTCAGAGCGCCTTCAAGACCTAAAAGAAGAAGAGGGCAAGGGAAACAATGAAATCACGGGGGAAGGTTGCAGGAAAGAGGGTGGCTAAAAGCTCGAAGGAGAAGATCATTAAATCATTGGCGCGATGGACAAGAATGTATTTCAGGATGAGGAGGGTCAGGATGAGGAGGGTCAGGATGAGGAGAGTCAGGATGAGGAGGGTCAAGATGAGGAGGGTCAGGACGAGGAAAGTCAGGATGAGGAGGGTCAAGATGAGGAGAGTCAGGATGAGGAGGGTCAGGATGAGGAGGGTCAGGATGAGGAGGGTCAGGATGAGGAGTGTAATACGACAAGGTTAAGAACCGTAGCCCCAGGAGAAGATACTGACTGCAACAACAACCTGATTGCCGACAATGGCGAGGAGGATTCTTTCGCGGCCTTCATTTAGACAGACAAAACGAGTCATGCCCCCGAGCAAGGTCGTTAAGAAGATGAATACGAACTCAATGTCTTTCCCGACAACCCTAGTAACTCAATTAAAACCCATGAGACTACATTCGTGGGCTGCACAAGAGTGGCCTCGGGGAAACGTCAGGTAATTCTTATCATTTTCTGATACGTAAAGGATTTTGGAGCAATTTCAACCAGCTAGGGAGGATGCTCATATCCAGGAGTCTGCAGAGAGCTTTATAGCTTAGTTTTTACCCCTTGGGTATCCTACTCAGATGACCACCAAGGTTTACCAGGAGCATTTACGGGCCTTCCCTAAGGCACAGACTAAAGCTCACCAAAATACCCGAGCTAGACTACAGGCGTACGGTCAAAAGCCAGGGCGAGGTCCAGGTACCCAAAGAGAGCAGAGAATTCTCGTCATGTCTGCACTTGGCACACAGTTACGACCACAGAGATGATAGTGGCGGAACACGTCAGTCACAAACGAAAACATCCCATCCAAGGTATACCAAGCAAATTGATAGTAGGGCTACGCGCAGAAGGGCACGACATCCCGTCCGACCTAACCTCGAGAACTTCCGAGGTGAAAAAGGATTATTGGAGATTCGCTAGGTACGCAGGCGATAAGGCACACCATTGTTTCCTTCTAACGACCCCTGGATTTTTTTACTCGCAAGTCGGCTATCCCCTCGGTGAGGCCTACTCGTACAAAGTCTCCGCCACTCTAGCATGGCCAAGAGTACTCGTTCGATAACTACCGCTATTGATTCTTCCGCCTCATGAGAGTCAACTCCTCTCTCAGATCCGCCTACCAATCTGCTCAGCAGGGCTCCCTCGCCAATTTCTGGCTCTCCGCCACCGCGGTCCGCTCATCGAGAATTGACAGATTCTTGGCCTTGAGACATTTGCTCGAAGGGGAGGTTAAGGAAAACTCATTTCAGCTGGAGAACACAATCTCCTTAAGGATGACTAACACATAGATCCGATCGTTAAGGCTAAAGATACCAATTTTAAAGATCTATTATCTTCAATCGCAAAGCGAAGGCATTCAGAATTATCGTTAGTGAAAAAGGGCATAATCGCCACCTTGCTTCTAGGCGCCACCACTGCTTGAGACTCAGATATGGACTGGAGCACGCCACAGCGGCCAGACTATGTGGAGTGGAACCCACCACAAGAACCAGATCTAGGGTTTCATCAGAAAGTTGCAGAAAACATGGTCAATATGGGCAATAATGGTAATGAATACATTGTCAAAAACGCAATTTATCGATTCTGTCAGACCCGAAAATTGAACTTGAAGGTGGGCAGCATGAACCATAATAAGTAGTAGCTCCAATTACGGCTGGCTTCGTACGATGTTGCCACGGCTTTTCCTGACATACAATAACGGGTCCGTGAATTGAACGATCCTCGGATTTATGCACCTGAAGTATCACGGTACATCAAACATCGAGCGCACTTACATTATACTATGAGCAAGCGATCTATTGAACAGAAGGAACTGGAGTCACGACGGTACAATCGCGGTGTTAAACAAGACTCTCTGCAAAAACAGCACGCCCGGAGAGAAGCGGGCGCTCGCCTGAAGAAATCGATACCTAGCTACAAGCGCAAGGACCTACGGATCTTCCAGGACGATAGAAGGACAGAAATATTTCTTGCACGAAGTGCCGTATATACTACTCCAAAGATGATAGAGGCACAAGTGCAGTATGCAAACATCATTAGGCTGTGTGGAGGTCTGGCCAGAGGTTGCGGCCTCAGCCTTACTGTCCGATTCCTCTTCCATGGGATTAAATCGAAGATACGAAACATAATGCCTTAACCAATCACCAATTGTTATTGCATGCAAGCGTACGCGGTATCAGTTAAAAAAAAAAGAGAAGGGTGGTTAACAGATTCTGAAAGCTCTATTGCATAAGTACAATCAACTGCATCACAAAGAGTACGACGAAGAAACCAGCATTGAACAATGACAGTACGGTGTGACCAAATCCTCACACTACGGACGGGTCATATCGTGTTTCGAAGACGGCGCAGGTAAAGCTGTATGCGCTCCTGGGCGGCGCTTTGAGGCTCGCTATACCACATATTTCCCGCGGGCCATTCGATCCATTATCGCCTTTAACAGAATATATAGAGACCAAGAATTGGGATGTATAGGTCATCGAATCCAGCTGACCTTTTGAGTACTCTCAGTGGGGACTTCCCTTAATCTGGGCCCGAGTAATTTGAGATTACTGGTTTCGATCGGTGTGGATAAGGGCTGCCATACACCATCCCCGTCGAAGGCGTCTTTTATTTCCACCAATACTCAATCGGCATGCCAGAGCCAAAAGATTCAAAGATCACTTAGGTGAGAATAAAGAAAGAGTCAAGTGGAACCAATACATCAATACGATGCGGAGTTGCTCAATCAAGGGGAAAGACGTAGGTGAATCCCAAATAATACTGCCAAAAGCTACTATAGCAGCAGCAAGCTTGCAAAGAGGATACAAGCCACCCGGTACTTTTTAATGACATAGTCCGTCTCCAGGAATACCACTTTACCCTGCACTCCGAAGCTTTTCTGCTCTATGAACCTTCGAAGGAAACCCTGGAGGCCGACCAAGCATTGCGGAGCTTGCTCATCTTGTGGTACTATTTGGAGCATGGCGATTACGTTGACGGGTTATGCGGAGAATTTAAAGACAAAGCATTCGCCGCTGGACGTAAGGGTCAAGAGCGCCTCACTTATAGCAAGAGTCAATCAAAACTTCAACAACAGCTGAAACGAAAGGCAAAATCTTGCTAACCATGGCATCGCGAAGACAGAAAGGGACCCGTACCAGCAACGCCAAACACTGATGCAATAGACGTTGCTTGCGCGAATGGGGACTTCGACTATACTGAAGTCAGATATAGTATCAAGTGGTACTCAAAGCACTCAACGATCATGGCCAGCCCAATATTCTGCCGAAAATAGACTAGTCTAACAGGATCCAAAAATCTCTCGCAACAAGTGCGTTGGACTTACGGGGACTCTCGATCGATCGACAGATTGTTGAATTTCAATTCCTAGGGTCGGAAGATACAAGACTAACTCAGATCATGCACCAATCTTTTGACTATGATATCTTCCCTCTTAGTGTCACGTAAGGACGACGCAGGACGACGCAGTACCCGGACCAACAGAATCAATCCAGCAGCATCAATCCAGCAAGCCTTGTCTTCGGTTCGCATTCAATTGACGCAGCTAGCCGGAACCAGAAGTAGTAGAAACAAGCCAAGGCCAGGTCGTTGAGCTCAAACCCAAGAGCTTCATCGATATCACTTCATTTAGATCAGCGCTCGTCCTTGGGGGGCAACTTGAAGCCTTATGTACATCCTGCCAAGGCCTTTCTGGACCAAGACAGTTGGCGGAAGGGGAACAAATCAATCCTCCATCGCTTCAATGGGAATTGCTTTGGGAGATCCGGATCCACCTGAGTATCACCCTTGAGGGTGTGATGAGATTTGATCGGGGACAGGGAGTCCATATATTATGAGCAATGGGATAGCCAGCCAGACGTGCTGTAAGTAACCTAGCAGTCAAGTACCGCGAAATGGAGCGTTGAGATAAGCAACGCGACCAGTGACATTTGGGGATTGATCGAGAATCTCGCTCGTGAAAGCACTACACAGATGTGAAAAGTAGTTCGAAAACGGATCAGGCCCACCCAACGAGTTCGTGCCAAAGGAGATTGAGCGACGAGGCGGGTTTACCGAGAATAACCAGCCCTTAGTATACCATTTGAGCTTGCTCGTGGTCCTGCGCTGCTACGAGAACACATGGAGGAGTATCGACAGGAGTATAGTAAGTGCAAAGATCGTCAGTGAAACCTCAATTGACGGGCGAGTCGAGCGGGTAAAATTGCGTCGGCTGTTGATGACTCCTGCTTCCTAATTTAGAAGCGGTCAGGCAGTCGCCAGCAATCTAGCCGGGTTATTTGAGATCCTGATTATAGACGAGGCGCATCAGATCAAGGATGCTAGTTCGCATATCTATGCCACGATCACGCTACTTGACGCAGACTTTCACGTACTTGCAACAGCAACGCCTATTCCCAATGGAATAGAGGATTTCAACTCGTATTTACCGCTTTTACAGAGCCGCAATGCAGAGGCCTGGAAGAACGAACTACCCAACTGGAGAGCCGTAACCAGAGGCTTCCCCAGGAGCTGCATAACGCAATCAAAGAAACCCTGTTCGACGTGACTCTTGGACCCCGTCATACAAGTCTTGAGACGGCAAGCTATATCTGTAACATTCGACTAAAGCAGCATTTGGCAGAGGCTAACGGTGAAATCCTGAGCTGCCAAAACATCTCCGGTATGCCGTTTGTTGCCGCTATCTGATTATGACGTATGGCATGAATAATTGATAGGCTCTATGGGTTCGGCCCACGACAACACCGCGTGCAAGAAAGGTGTTGAAGGGGGAACCCTGCTCCAGAAAGCTCTATGGCTTCGGCCACGATAAATTCGGTATCCAAATCAGGCTGGAGACAGATCTCCGCGCACATCGGGCCTTGCATGCTGTCTTACAATCAAAGTGGGACCAAAACCATAGGAATCCGGCCGTGAGACGGTGGAAGAATGAAAGGGATCTTCTGCGCTGCGAGCCTCGTTCGAAAAAAGTCGTACGCGCGGCGGGAAAGGTGGCTACTGAGTGGGCGTCATTGTTGATGCTGATTCTTTGTTTTTTGTCGTCTTTGAGGGCAAGGCCGATGTTCAAAGATTGGACTGCCGTATTCCGTGAAATGAAAGACTACAGCCAGTTGGTTCTAGAAGGAAGGAAATTGTCACAAACGTCGATACTTTGGACATAGTGACATATACTGAAACATCCATAGTCTTATAGAGATAGCACAACGTAAGTAGATGAATCAAAAGAGGCTTGCACATACGAATCTGTCTGCTTTATATGACGATCCTGTGCTTCTAAGTATAGTCCTCATACTCCCTTCCAATTGCCCTCCCTTTCTCTGCCTCAATCTCTTTTCCCCTTCCTGTCCCCCACCCGGCAATAGCTAACCATCATGCTCAGGACCCCTGCTATCACACCCGAAACGCCGCGCCAAAACCTCTAGCTCCACTCTTGACATTTTCAGTGAGACGTATCGTATTGTTCTCCATAAAGAGCGCCCAGCCAGGAATCGCGGACCAACGCATCCCGCCACGGACAAACATCTCGAGCAGGATGATTAATCTGCGGCGTAATCGCGCGTAGCCGGGGATGGCGACGAAGTAGTGGAGGAAGTTGAGCAGCTCGTCCGGACGGGAAGGAGCGCACCGAGTCTTTCAAGACGGGCAGCGGAGGAAAGTGGGTGGCAGGGGAGGGTTGTGGGTGCGCCAAACGTGTTTCTGCGAAGGTCTATAAACGATGGGAGGTATTACTTCCCCGTGAACGAGCAGTGTTGATTGTGAACAGGACGGGTTGGTCACGTACCTTCGAGGCTGTAAGGTGGGGCTGTGAGTGGCGAAAGGAGTGCTGTATCAGAATACCAGCTCAGTGTAAGTATGTGTGATTGCTAGTATGATATCAGGTGTTTGACGAGAACGTTTCGCAGGTGTATCACGGTGATGGATGACTTGGTACAACGTCACAAGATCAGAGAGAGAGCCCACTTACTCTAAGTTGCTATCATTGTCCTCGTCATTGTCTACGTAGTTGAGGTTGTTGGCTGTGCTGAAGTCAATACTCAGCCCTTGATCACGGTATCTGGATTGGATGTAGACATACGATCGTCCATGATGAGTGCAGTCAGAATATGTTCGAAGACAGGTGAGATTCTTTCGAGTGATGACTGCAAAAAACGTGATATCAATTGCGAGATTCTACAGACGTTGCCACGATAAATGAGTCTTGTAGACAAAAGAAGTAAAGCAGCGAACAAGCAACAACGGCATTGACACTCACGCGTGATATGTCACGCCGCGAACTGAACCATGGCAACGAAATTTAAACCATTCTAAGCTCTTCACGACACTCTTACCCGGGACCTGATATATCCCGTCACTAAGCGAGGGATGACCTAACATGATAACACACACTAAGCTCCATAATTTCAGTCTGCGAGAATGGCCGAGTGGCAGCACCCCACGACTTTCAACAATTCGTGTACTCCTGCAACTACCCTGGGTTCGATTCCCAGCAAAGGCGTAAAAACCCGTTTTCTCTCAGCCTAGGCAGATGAGCCCGACTGCATGATCTGACTGCCCGTTCGAACCCTCTGCTCTGTGTGTGTGCAGACCCCCGCACAGAGTGAATACCGCAGTTAAGTCGGTAGGTTCGAATCGGTAGCCGGGGAAGCGACTGCGCGAGGGGTGCCTACAGGTAATGCTGTGGAGTATCCATGAGGTTAACCAGTCCGTAAAGAGTATGTGCAGACCCCTGCTCTTTTTGCGTTTTCTATTCTTCTTTTTTCACTATCATTGTAGTCATTGGATGTTCAAATTCTCTCAAGCCTGAGCTGGAACATCTCGCAAGAAGTGGGTCTCCCACTCTGCTCAAATATTGGTCACCTGCATTCACCCAAAGAAATTCACTATTGTGAAAATGAGTAGCTCAGCTTCGGACTGTCGGATAGAACTATGCACATTAAGACCCTTCGCAGGTCCGCATCCATGCTCTTTCCTCAGGTCGACGTGGGGGACTGTACCAAAACGAGTGTCTTACGAAGGTCTCAATGATGTACTGAAGTTTGACAGTGGCTGTGCCATGGATCTTTCCAATCGCAAATAGGTAGTATATCTGCAAGTCTCGATCTAGGCTAATGCAGCGTCGACAGTCTGACTCTCGCATCTCGCCACCTGAAATTCTCCATCTGATTTTTGGCCTTCGAGGCTTGAAAATCGTCCGTGGCAGACTTTGTAGGAGAACAATTGAGAGACCTTGCGCCGCAGTCTCATCTCAAAAGCGGTTTGACCTCAAATGCGACTTAGTAACAGGTCAGGTCCATGGGACCACCACTCTATCTATGTTGACGATTAGACAAATCTCATCTTTTGCCCTGTTAGTTCCCAAATTTCTCCATCTCCACAACGTAGCCAAGTCATGGTCACCCTCATCCACTCCTGCTAAATCATCATTCTCGCCACGTCATCTCTGTAAACCTCTCACTCCTTCTCTTGAAGCGCTCTCTCAATCTACGTCCCATCCACTTCAGAGTAGAATTCTCCTGCAGCTGATTCATCGCCGAGGCAAGGATTGAGCCTGTAATTGGTTTTTGGAGATCAGTCATACAGTGCCCCGATGAAGTCATCGGATCTAGAAGATACAGAAAGAACATAGACCACTGTACGACAGGCACTCTAGTAAGATCTCAACGCCTTTTTCATTTTGATGAAGTGTGACACAGTATCAAAAGTTGGATGAGGTGGCCTTTTCAAGTGCATTAATTTCCACCATTGCTACCGACGCCATCGCACATAGTGGCGAAGGCGTTTATGAGGCTAATGAGCTCACGGGTGCGATCGCGCGGGCGGGCTAAAGCCGGCGAGTGACAAGAGGGAACGGAGGGAGCGACGCGGCAGTTGAAGTATCGGATTGCAACGTTACTACATCTAGAAGAGTATGTTATTCGCTGTAGCGATGCTTGAACGAGCACAATTGCTTTGTGTCTTTTCAACGAAGAGATGCCGTATCTGGGCGGCGTTGGAAGGTCAAAGAGGGATTTCACTGGTGGTGCTGGTGCTGTTGTGGTAATTTGGCCCTGCGTTGCGAATGCTGTCCGCTGCAATAGCCTGATCGTCGGTGTGTTGTCCAGATGTTTTGTGAAATACCCAATCATAAAAGAGGTCATTGTATTCGGGAAGAAGGGAGCCAGAAGAAGAGCAAAGATTGGAGATCAGTGATCGGTGATAGCTGCGCTGTTGAGCGAAATTGCCCTCGATTGAAGAAGAGAGACCAATGGTAAGAGAAAGATTCGTTGTCAGCGTAAATGACGTCTAGGCGTGCGAGTGAGGCTATCTCGAATTAGTTGGTTAGTGGTCAAGCCGAAATCTAGTTGTATTGTGTGCTAGTGCTGATTTGACAACACTTTATACTGCATTTTCAATGCCTGTTTGCTAAATGTGCTTCAGTCAAGATATCATGATCTCTGAATCTGTAATTTTCTGTCTCTCACGGCCGCGTATTCATCCAGGAAGTCGTGCACGGTATTCGAAGGGATCCTCAAGAGATCCGTGCTTTCTATATCCATCACGATGACCTTACGAGAACGCTCATCTTACTATAATATGCAAAGCACGAGCAGTCAATCGGTGTAGAAATTGAGCATAATGAACCGGATGGTGGCCGAGATTGCCCACACAGTGTCAAAGAAACAACAAGCCGCTTTGCGCGGCTCAAAGTAAGGGTTGCCATCGATTTAAGGCTGTCAGGTGATCTCCCTGAGCCCGCTTACGTCGGACACTTAAGTTTTCATAGTTTGTGTCTAAGATTAACACCTCGGCTAGACATCCGTACTGATGGAGTAGTGGCAGTAGCGTGGGTTGTTGACACGTTACACGGCAACGTTCCGAGTTCGATCCTCGTGGTAGGCAACCTGAGGTGTTTCTCGAACTTCATGGGCGTTTCTCTCTTCTCCCCCAACCATCTCTAGGTGGTCCCCGGGGGTCCTCGAGAAGAGGGTGCACTACACCGCAGCGGCTGGGCACGACTGCTCTGCTTCGGCAAAGTGACCGTGTGACGGTGAGTATACGCGATTTGCCTAATAATCGCCATGGCGTATACCAAAGGGTTTCGAGTCCTTAAGGGTGCTCTGGGAAGTTGCATAATCTCCTGGCAACGGGAAGAAGAAGCGAGTACTCATCATCCTTTTGCGACTTTTCAATCCCAGACTGGGTGAATTTATGCGCAAGGCAGAACTTGAGTGAGCTGTCGAAAAATACATTTTCTTGACTCAAGCGTCTGATGATAGCCCGTTTCCTTTCCTGTTGAATGTCCATCATCACTTGTTTTGTGCTACCTCTGCTGTGAGAGACCAAACTTCGTGGAGACCACGGCACGTGCAACTTTCGAAATATTGAATGTTTTCGCCAAAGGCAGAAGCGCTATAGTAACAGCTTGTTACGAGTAGAAAAGCTATCAAATCAGAAGCATGAGATGATAGATAACAATTCACGCTTCTTTCTCCCAATTTGCGCAGATCCTGAATATCGTCTGCATCGTGCTTTCAGGCTCTTTTTCTTCTTGACCGTAATCACTGTACCCAGAGCCGCTTCATGGATTCTGTCATGCTGGGAAGAAATGTTCTCAATCCCCTCGGTGCTTGTGAGATTTCGATTACTACGTTAGAAGGCACTGAGCAGTCGAATTTTGAAGACGAAGACGAAGCCTTGAGAAGGTCATTGAGTCCGCTGAGCGATATCACAAAAGTCCTTTGCAGCCAGTCCATGACAGTCAAAGACAGAATCCAAAGAGTTCAGTCACTGCAAGGTGATGGGCAAATGATCGTACAACTATTCGGGCGATCATATCGTAGCGTCACTTTTCTCGGAGAAGATCGCACAATAATAGGGTGTTAAGAAATGGCTACATCCCACAAGAAGCTTTCATTTAGATTTTTTTTCGAGTCCAAAGCCATCAGATCTCGTTACCTGCAACAGTCTCCTGACAACACGGGGTGCATTCGTACCCCCATTCACCATCGCTCCAAACGCTGGATATATACCCAATTCATTAAACATGATAAAGTCATATAACTTTCCAAACGCTACTCCTGGCTCTGCAAACCATTTCGAAGAGTGGAGTGGAGTACTAGAGATACGAATGACCGTATGCGAGGGCGACAATGACGTAGGTCCCCCACCTGTTTTCATGATTTTCCTTGTGACACCTGAAACCCCACTCAAAATGCGTCTCAGTCCTGGTACTGCATTCGACCCAATTGGATCTGGGCACCTATGAGATCCGGAGAAGTTTCGCGTGGGGCGTTTGATCCAGCAGAAACATCTGAAGGGCTATGGACAAGACTTCTGGTATCGCCTTCATCCTCCTCACTCTCGGATTCATCTTCCTCGTCATACTCCTCAACAAAGCTGCCCAGTAGCATCTTGTTGATGTCGCCCCATGAGGGCTCCATGTCAATCATATCTTTGAATATTGCCGCTTTCTCCGGATTGTGTCTTTGCTCGAACTTCAGGAACCTGTCAAGGTATCTCAGTCTTGCATTGGCCTCCTCGTCACTCCCGAGCTGGACGAATTCAATACTAAAAGGTCGGAATTTGAAGTTTCTACCCAGCTGCGCCAATCGCTCTAGAAATTCTTTGATCTTATCGCGGACGGCTTCCTTCTTCTTGTTGCCTTCCCACAGGCCGTCCGTGAGAACGACTAGTGTAACGTCTTTGGCAGTAGATCTGGGGTTGCTCTTCGCATGCTCGACTTGCGTTAGATAACTGTCGAGAATCTCGCTCAGCGACTTCACCATATCTGTACGCACAGCTTGTTGAGGACGGGCCTCGTGCATCTTGTCAACGAAAGCTGTGGCGTTATCAATGCCTTCGAGGTTTAGAGATCCATTCGTAAAGTGCAAATCCATGCCGTCCGAATCCTGACCCCTCGCCTTCCTTACCAAGGTCTCCAGTAGGTAAGTCACCTCGTACCAATGGTCAAGCATGGATATTGCATTGTCCACAAGAAACATCTGTGGCAGGTTAGCAAATTTGATGCAGGTCGCTATCTTGCCCATAGCTTACGATATCCCGGTTCTTGAAATACTCTGTCAGTAAGGCGTCTTTCTGGATTTTGCTGTTCTTGCTGTGCGTACCACGGCGAATGGGCATTGGAAGAGAAAAACTTTTTTTCTTGTTCCCGTCGCTCTTGGCCTTCGCAGATTCGCGCTTTTCTATGGCATCTCGCGCTTGGAAAACATTCTGGGGCGGATTCCGACTTGACCTCCTGGAATGAATGCGTCTCGTCGGTGTCGTCGACACCATGTCGTGGGATTGCGATCGTCCGTGGTGACCCTCGCTTCTTGTGTGTGGTCCAGTACCTGGGCGCGACGCTGGCGGACTAGAAGCTCCGGCTGTCACAATACTCTCACGATGGGCATTGCGATCCCGCCAGACGGATTGACGATGAGTCGTTTTCAGTGGACGACGAGTAAGCTCTGCTCTTGAGCTCTCCGAGACAGATGGGTCTGTAGGCATCGCACCCCGTATACCCGCAGTATTTGAGTGTCGTATCTTTGCTATCTGTTTAGTTGCGTCTTTGTCAATTTCCTTGAGGTAATCCACAATCGCTCCTGGAACTTGATTCTTGGGCGGAGATCCTCCAAGTATCAGGATTTCCTTGAGCTCATTGCATAACCTTTTGGCGTCGATTCTGTCCTCCGCCAATCCGCAAAGCATACTCTGATCCACCAAATCAAGAACTTTGGTCGTGATTCTGTCAGTCTTGGGTAGGCGGCGAATATGGTCATGCCATGCTGTGACCACGACTAGAGCCTGCTGACCGTCGTGAAACTCATCTGGACTCACTTCCTCATGGTCTGGCTGTCCTTCTTCGAAATGCATATCTGTGCGCTCCTGCCGAGCGATATCACGCAATGCCATCTGTCGCACCTTGTTGAAGATCTCTACGCCTGAATAATCGAGAACCACCCACGTGGCTGCTATGGAGAAGACACATCCCAGAGACCAGATGTCAATGGCCTGGGTAACCTTACTCTCACTTCGACCCGGGTATTCAGGAGCGCCTACTCACTCCTAGTCAGTCTCGAAGACGAATCTTGGCGGCATTCAGCGCGCTAGGTGCGCACACGTACCGTAAGTGACTGTACCTCCCCAGAGCTTTGCTTTCGGCATTTCTTTTCCCTTGTGAACGGCTTTGCGAATGAATTTTGCGAAGCCTGGGTCCGCAAGTTTGAATTTTGCTGACTTGTTCACTGTGTCTTCCACGACTAGGATGTTATCAGGTTTGATGTCCGTGTGCCAACTTCACCATGTGAGCATTTTGAAGTCGTCAGGTCTGCTTAACGCTGCACTTACCCATAATGTTCTTCAGCATTCGTCTTCTGATCTTTGAAATTGTGAATTTCTTCCACAGCATAGGCGATCCGAAACAAGTTCCTCCAGAATTCTTCAATTTCCTCCGGGAGAACGGGTATCAGCCGCCTGAGAAAATAGCCAGTGAGATCAACCTCTCCGAACTCCAGGAGCATGTTGTATGTGGCATTCTGTTGAGGCTCGATATTTTCAGCATCCGATCGCTGAAGTGAGCCATGATAAGGCTCAGCCTTTGTGAAGCAGCCAAGCCACTTCACTATCCCCTTCTGCCCTTTCAATTGATTGAATGCGTCCTTCTCGTTTTCGTACATCTGTCGTGCCCCAGGCGCGTAGGTCTTCAGTGCAAATTCGTATCGCTAGATAGAGCATCGTCAGTAGAGCATCGTCGGTAGAGCACAGGTCTGCGTAGACGAAAAGGTTCATCTATTGAACGGAGTATGAACTATTCTCAAGGAGCTTTTGCGTACCCATTCCGGATCTTTGACCGAGCCATAGTTGAATCTAGAACCTGCCGAGACTCCCTTCAAAGCCTCATCAATGGACTCCTCAGATACATCTATGTGCCAAAGCTGGGCAGTCCCGCCTGTATTGATCGGGCTTTTACTGTAGATCGGTACAACGATGTGCACCTCTTCCCACTCATGTTCGACCTGATACTGGAATCTGGCTGGACAGAATTGATATTGAACCTCGAAAAAGCGATCGGCTAATGATTTTGCGTCTGCAACGTGGGCTCTCGAGAATACGTTCTGCAGCATACCTAATGGCATCGGAAGCATACTATCATTCTTCCCTACCTTCTTGAAGACGTCAATCAGATACCCGCAATCAATTGTGTGCAACGTGCAGAAGACCAGAAGACAGCAGTATTTGTCAGGTGCAAATACAGTATCAGGTATGGGTACGTTAGCCTTGCGCCTATTACGATACGCGGCCTCCAACTGCAATTGGACGTTGGTCACGTTATACTCGTCTTTGTTCCGTAGCCAGTCTTGGAACTTGTTGACGAGCACAAACTTCCGCCCGCATACTGCTGTACGTGTACATGCAGCGAGTTGGTCTCCGAAGTCTTTCAGATGCTTGTCATGGTGATCTAAGGTTGCCGTCATGGGCATTCCTGAAACAAGGCAGGGAACGGTCGACCGGCGGCTGGAGCTGGTCCCTGCTATATATGTAAGAAACGCACGAGCGCTGCGATGCGGAATTGGATGAATCAGATGGATCTCGATAACGGAGAAACGATATGATTGGGGTATATATATGAGCGATGGCTCGAACAAGAAGATTGAAGAAAATGAACATAAGGCACGGTGTGGTGGGATGCGAAATCTCTAGCCTTACGACCAAAAGTCCCGAACCTAGAGATGCGGCGCTATCGAGGACAGCGGGTGGGGCAGTCGTAGCGCCTTCCTATTGTGGCGATGCTTGGCGACCCAATCATAGCACAGCCACATCATCAATTGATTCGGAAAATTTCACAAAATGTGGACCCTCCTTGGTAGAAAGATCTTGATTATTTCTCTTCTGTGTATGGTAATGCGATGTGTCTCTTGTTCCTTCGATCGACAGCCCAAAACCACAACCCAGCTCCAAGAAATGTAAGCAAAGTCAATGGCAGAGTCACCTCTAGCCATCGATCGAGTGCCAGCCTTGAGTATGATCCAGTGGCGCTGGCTACTGTACTATTTCCGTTCTGATCCTGATATTTCACCACATCTGTGCTAAAGAATGTCGAAACGAATGTTCCGGGAAGATATAAGAAAGTCATGAGTCCGATGATACGGACCGTGGTAGAATCTCTTTGCATGCTGACTGTCAATTGCTGCATTTGCTCCGTGGCTTGACTCTGGAGGTGCTGCAATATGATAGCCTTTCGCGCGGACACAATTTTTGCAAGGAGTTTTCCTCTTGCGATTTGGAGTTTGGAGTCGTAGATGAAGCTGTCGACCTGGCTCGCGAAGTCTGTAAGCTCCTGGCCAGCAGATGCGCTTAAAGGGAAGCGACCATTCGTCCTTAAGCCTTCATAGAAGCGCTTCAGGGATGTCAGGATGTCAGAATTGCCCTCCAAGACCATGACGGCTTCATTAGTACTCTCTTCAAGCGACTGCGCTCTTTTGAGTTGGGCGGGTGAATAAATCTGTTTCGAATCGCCTAGATTCTGGGGGCCATAAACGACTAGGTATGTCTGTGGTCAACAGTCAGTAATAGACCGAAGTCACTCGCGGGTTGAGAACGGCTTACAGCTTCTTCGATCTTGTCTTCGAGCCACTGGAAATACTCTCTCCACCTCTCGGTCGCCCAATTACAGAGAAGCAAATGGATCGCGAATGTCGATCTTAGACATTGTTCAGGGGTACCAAACTTCTTATCTTCTTCATTGCCATGGATGCCCGTGACGCCCTCAACGCGCTCCTTGATATCAAGACCCGCCCTTGTGATAATCCAGAGAGAGTTGCCATTCTCCACATCAAATTGATGATGGAATGCTCCCTGACGTATTGACCACCTCTCCGAATTTGGTATTAAAGTACCAGTGCTAGAGTCCGACCATGTTCCAACAGCCTTGAGATTGTAGCAAAGCTGGAATTGCCTACCACTTCTCCCGAGGCTATCTACTGTCGTCTTCGGCGGGACATTGAGAAGCATTTGCTCACGAAACCCACTGAACCTAGGCTCCCTAGTGTGATTGTGGATACCGAAGACCGCGGTGAAGTCCAGATACGATGGCATGACTTGATGATAACTAAGCGTTCGTACGAACATCTTGCGCGTGGTGTGCAGCTGAGCCATTGAATTGTCGCTGTAGAAAAATCTACAAGCCTTGGGCGTCAGTACCGAGACCGTACATCCTGAGGGGACAAAAATGACTTACATGAATCGACATTTTGGATCTCTTTTGGTTGCGATCTTCGTTGGGTGCGATCTCGAGCGGTCGCCAAGCCAGTCTTGAAGCTCGTCATCGTCGCGTACTTTATGTTTGACAAAGGCTTTAGCTACATTAGCATCGTGTTTCTCACTGCTATTGGGGAACGTGACGCACGCTGTCCATTGGCGTACAAGTCTCTGAACGGTACTAGGACGTTCGCATCCTTTTGGGCGAAGAGCTTTCTCTGTCCGTCTTCTAGGCGTAATCTCTGGGCTCTCAAAGCTCCTGAATAAGTGCTCTTGACTAGGGAGTTTTCGGGGTATGATATGAAGTCTCTGTAGGAAGCAATATAATCCGGTGGTAGCTGCAGACCCATACTCCTAATGCACTTGACTACAATTGATAAGAAATTATACGGCCACGGCTGTCAGTAGTTATATTCAAAGTTGAAGCATGCAGAACATAAAAGGGGGAGCTGTCTGCCCCGCGATTAGCCTTGTCGCCTAAGAGGGAGCCCGATGACACGGGCCACCCGACACAGCCACCTCGCCTTTTCAGCGCAAGAGCCACAATTGTTTGAGGTTTGCGATGGCGACCTGCTGGTTGGGCACGGAACAACCTTAAATTGCGTACCAAGGGAGTGGTAAACAAGGGGCAAAAGCTTGGTATCAATATTCATGACTCGTTCAGGCAGAGGCCTGTGGCCGCGGCTCTGCTCATGTTTGTATATGTTACATGTCTTGCGATGATTATGCCCGGAAATCAACCCCGCAACGCCCCGCCAAATATCAAATCAGCCGCGGCAGATCATAAGACTCCGTCACTCCATCATTACGTCTCCTCGTCAGACTGGTCCGTGTTCATCTGCTTCTTGTCACGCAGCTCCTCGTCGATATAGATAAGGTCATCCTAAACGATGGTGAGTCAGATGCATAGTCACGAGCGCGACCCGCTACATAGAGGACTTGTGCGTCACATACTGAGTTGAGTTTTTCAGGCAGCATCACAATATACTTGTCGTCATTGATCTGTGTAGCGAAAGCGCTTGTCAGCCCGAGGGATGGATTCAAGATCTAAATATAACACCTACCGGGCGTTTATCGAGCTTGAGGCCAGGATGCGTGTCACGGGGAAACTTTTGCAGCAAGAAATTTCTCAACTTCTCCCAGTCCAATCGATAGGCTGATATGATTTGCTGTGTATGGGGGCCTTGATTTGCGGGCGCTGTCTTGGATCGTTTCAAGAAGCTTGTGGCCGCTTGCATCGTGCCAGTGTTCCGCCGCTGCGGAACATATGTGGACATCTCTGAGATCGCGTTAAAAGCTGAGTACAGTCAGGCAATAAGCAGGCTTGGCTTTGTCCTAAAGACCGATAGGATGTGGACCCAGAGAACAAGGCGGCGTAAAGCGGATCAACTGCAAGCTGGAATGAGGGAAGAAGGCAGTGAGAGCCAGCAGGAGTTGGGCGGGCGAACTCCTACATTAATATCTTCTCCGACGGCACCAGCTCCAAAAGGTGAGGCTCTTGCACAGCAGTCTGCCTGGTCATAGCTGAGCTGGAAGCTGATTGGGGCGCTTGTACGATGCCCCCCCTCAAATCACCTCATTGGCTCGTAAATATACGAAGCTGCATTAGCGCGTGAGACCTACACTTGATGTAGCTTGGTGAGATGTGGCTGGTGAGCACTCAGGCTCTCACCGAACAGGGACTGCTCGTTCGGTTTCAATCGGAGTACAAAACTCTTCCACAATCGTCATCTCGTTTCTATGGCCTCAGTATGTGCTCCGTAGGGGACCAATTCGCAATTCTCGAACGCCATGGCTGGCTATTATGTGCCGAGAGCCTCCTGAGGTGCTCCTACAGCGTCTCGTTTCTACCTGGAAGTTGGGAAGGCCGTGGCCCGTTCGAGACACACTGAATGGTTGGTGATGATCATGCAGGCAAGAGGGACGTCCTTCCCCAATTGCTTTGCTCTCCCCAGAAGTACGGGGACCATCATAGGAAACAGAGACTTATTCCAGAAGCTCAGGATGCAGCTGACTGAATCCAAGACTATCTAAACAAGCCTTCCCTTCCTCTTCATGCGTGTCAACTCACGTGGACTGCTCGCTCGCTGGGTGCTTCAATTACTGATATCTCAATCCTGCCCGATCGTTCTAGTAAACAAGACGCTCTCCGAGCCCAAAGATCTCCCTCGGCGCATCGCCATGACAAGCGAGCCGTTGCCTCCGCCTTCCTCTCCTCCTCTCGGCCTTGCCTGGCCACCGCCTCTCTTGTCCCACATACGTTGCCGCATCTAACCTACTAGCGATCTCATCTGCTCCAATGCGCCCGTCGCAATGTGTCACTTGCAATGCTTTCCGATTCCTGCGGCTTGACAAATGGTCACAATATTCCGAGAAAGAATTACAATGCATGGATAGAGGAAATTATACACACCTGTCGTAATGCTTGCACCAGAGGTCACAGCCAGTCTGTAAAGCAGCTGAGACCAAGCACATGGCTTTGTGTTCAGCGATGATGCCATCTCACCGATGAGTATTGCGTCGTGCACAACTTGATGGGCCCTCCAAAATAATTGCGAAACCACGCTCTCTGTTCCAACGCTGAAGGCGGAAGGCTACACCTAGCGCAAGCGCTCCTAGATCAGCTCAAGACCCTTATGAAGAAGCACACAGAGGCTGGAAAGGGCTATGACTCCTCTTCAAGCGCTTTATTGGGGATGTGAGGCTTTTCGGCTGACTGCCTCGCTTACATAAGCCACGACGCCTCAACGACAATGCCCCAGCACGAACATTCCTGTATTATTCCAGCATGTATGGCATCGATTCAAGAATAAAGCATCTCGATATGAAACGTCATTGTCATTCGACTTGGACGAGTTATGCATCCTCCACTACATACCTGCTACAAATACAAACGCATGTGGCATTGTCGATCCCCGCTTCCAGCAGCACAGTCGCCCCCTCCTCCCCATTTCCATCCCATTTTCACACGACTCTAACCCCTCAGGCCAATCAATTTCGTCTCAGGATCGGCGTACAAATGGGCATAGACCAGAGCCACGCACGTGGCTACTGGGACCCAAACCCACATCTCATCCACGAAACGGCCTATCGTGGTATTGGCCCGCGTATTGGCACGGGTGGGCTCACGCTCGGAGGGAGCGGCATTGATGGTGGCCGGGCTCGGGTCTTCTGTCGAGGTTGAGGCCACGAGAGTTGACGGCGCGGCGCCAGCAGCGGCTTGGACAGATTGGGCCGCATGGGGGTGGGCGGCTCTGTAGACTATCAAGATGAAATGTGAGTACACCTCAAACAGGAGCTTGACAATGCGAGGCCAGAACGTCGTCACCCATAAGTGGAGTATGCAGGGTGAAGCTCACTTTCGGCCGCTAGTTGGCAGGAATCACACATCGGGATTCCAGCTTGCAGTCTGCGCACTGTGAAGGCAATTCAGTGTGATTGATCGATCCATGGACGACGGGTCTCGTTGCCAATCGATGCCCTTGATTAGGGATACTTACAGGCATCCTCGCCTCGCGCCTTTTTGAGCTTCTTGCGCTCGTTGTTCTTCTTCGTCTTGGCGCGTTTACGAACACGCTGCATCTCTGCATCAGCTGCAGTCTGGGACTTGAGTCTGCGAGATTTGCGCGAAGGCGCAGCCTGGCGGCGTTGTTGTGGAGCCATGGTCAAGGTACGTGAATGATCAGATCAGAGAGCGAAGGTGAATTGGAATTGAGCTGCACAGTTCGGCGCGTGAATCACTTTGTTACTTCAGTGATAGCGAGGAATTGCGAGGCAGAAGTGATCTGGTGATGTAGTAAAAATGGTTTGTAGTAAACAAGAAACGCGACGAGTTCTGACAACAAAAAATCAGCATTGACGGCTTGGCAACACTCCGTCATGGTTGAGAAACATTTTCCAGTCACTATATGTATTATGTTTGGGGCTTGATCAGCATCCGCTATTGTGCAAGTTCCTGGGGCTTCATGGCGGTAGTCGGCATGGTTAACCAACGGAGAACATTTGTCCTCAGTAGGAGCGCTGTGTTGTCGTCCCTCTCATTCTTCTTTTGCCCTTGGTTCAAAGCGGGCTTTGACCATTGCATATCCTTTTTTGGCAATTCCAAAGATGCCATCTCTCAAAGAAACGCAAAATACAATCATTGTCGGCAGAGTCTATCATCAACTGGTAAAAACCTTAAGAATACCAACTAAGCGATTTACTTTGCTGTATAATTTTTGGCAGTCTTTGCCACCCGTCATCACTCTTTGGAGAGTCCTTGTTTACGGGCGATTCCCTTGAGGGGTGACACATATGACGCTATCATAACACTCAAGATATTGTCTCTTACCTCTTCCTTTCTCTCTGCTCTTCTTGTTCGCCACTATTCTGGGTAATCTAAGCTCATGACACACGTCAAGAATGTATCCAGCGCATGACAAGGACAGAGCTCACGCCCTATTGACCACGGACAATGGCGATGTAAGCATGGTGACGGGCCCCAAAGAGTCCTCTAATTCAGATAACAACGACAACCACCCTGGCACTCTCACAGCAGAACAGCGTGAAGAGGTTCATCAACGCAACGCAAGAAGACCTGAACGCGTTGAGTGCAGGGATCGCATCACGGTTCAACGCGCTGAAGGTATGGCCGCATCCTCTCCACATTTTTGGCACCCACTCATCAGCCAACTCCGCTCACACCGCCTCCCCCAGCAGAAGACCAGGCAGCTGCTATGATTGAGACGACAACATCCGCCAGCATTCAACTCACCAGATCCTGCAACAGCGGGGCTTCCGGCATCCGCCAATCAAAGTCTACAGCAACGGGAGTCAAAGGCAATCAGCTCACCAACAAGCCTTTTAGCAGCAAGTCCCTCAAACGCCAACGCTACAATGAACGTAAAAAAGCGCGAAGGCTTGAGAAGGAAGTGATGGACGTCGATATGACAACAATCGACAACACCACCCCCACCGGTACACTACCCACGAACATCCCCCCACCCACGCCCATGGCTTTAACAGACCCCACCCAGCAACCTCAGCCCCAATCCTCCAAAGACTTCAAGATCGTCGACGGCGTACCCATCCCGATCGCCGAATGGCGCCGCGCCAAAAAAGCCCGTCTGCGAGCCAGGAAAGCCGAGAATCGCAAGCGGGGCCGCGAGCAGCAACACCAAACCGCGAAAGAGAATGCGGCGGCGGCGGCGCGGGACGGTGAAAGCCCACGAGCAGCCAGCGATGTGCAAATGGAGCTGGATCCCGACGGCCCCGCACCGGCCGCTCATCATTCATCAGCCTACACCCGTACCATTGCCCCCAATGACGACGACGACGGCGACGATGCCGCAATGGGGGATGACGAGTCGTCCACCTCGGCAATGCAGGATGGGAAGCCCTCCCGCACAGGGGCGGTGATGTCGAGAGCGGAAATCAAACGCCAGAAGTACATGAAGAAGGAGGCGAAGCGGGCGAAGAGGGAGCGGAACCGGTTTTGCAAGTCTCAGAGTATGTGGATTCTTCTTTCTCTTGTGATGCAAGTGCCAGACTGGCTAGGGCTAGCTAGCCAAGAGGGTCTCTTCGCTGACTTGGGAGATGATGGCACAGGGAAGGATATGACGGCGGAGGACAAGCAAGAGGATTACCACGAGAGAAGTGGGGTACGAGCGGAAGCGCAGGAGCAGATGCGGCTTGCGGCTGCGAAGAGGAAGGCGTTGGCGGAGGCGGAGGTGTCGAAGGCGGAGAAAGCTAGGGGTGGTGGGGGGAGGAAGAGGAGGGGTAGGGATGAGGAGGAGGATGAAGAGTTGGAGTGGGAGGCGGAGGGGTTGGGGTTTAAACGATTGAGGATTTCGGAGGGGTGAGTTGGAGTTGCAGAGAAGACGTGCTCGAAATCAGGTTGTGGGAATATCGAGATGTTGTGTGGGAACGGCCTGCAAGACGGGCTCGAGACGGGGGGGAGACCGTTCCGAGATGCGTGCAATGGAATCTTCTTTATGCAGAATTCATTCCCACGTATACGTAGTTTTTCGATTGAGGGACGAGGTTCTTGAACATGGCTTCATACTCTGGGGAAAAAATGTCGTACTAGGGTATGCAGTATCCAATAACAAACTTGATAGGGCAGACTTTGATACTGGAGCATAAAGCCGTTTCACGATTCCTCTTCGCCTTCGCTGTCCTCGTCAGACTCTTCACCGCTGCTGACTCCGTTCTCGCCGTTTGCTGCCACGTCGTCCGCGCTTTCATCCTCGTCATCTTCCGAGGAGGAGCTGTCTTCCGGGTTGTCGGGCATTACTACACTGTTCAAGTATGTCACCTGTATTTGAATTGTTGTCAGTCAAAGGGGCGCGTGGGGTTGGCCAGGACGCATGGAAACATCCAACATGCACATGAGTAGGTACTTACAAAAGGCGTCAATATTCCAATCAGATCCGAGATCCGGCCCAATGATCCCTTGCCCAGCACCTCGTCATCCTTGAGCTTTTTACCGATGGTGTAATTCCGCAATCGCAGGAGAGCGATGTCGGGATGTGTAGCTTCATAGTCCTATTTGGCTGGAATGTCAGTCATTGCTACCACAGCTCAAGAATATCTCAAAAGAGTATTTGATGGAATCGAGATTAAACATCCTTTACTCACCCTTGGCTTCGTCTTCAACGCATTCTCCGCATTAATGGCGACGAACTTCTTCACCACAGTTTCATCCTTCTTTTGACACCCGTCCAGGAACTCCTTCCTCAACCCTTCACTCTTGAGCACTTCCTTCAGAGCCCCGCTCTTCTTGTCCACACTCTTCCTGAGCAAAGCCAACGGCGCCGCTTCTGGATGCCACACCCCGGCCCCAACAAAGCTGCCTCCAGGCTGAATTTGCACGTAGTACCCAGCATACGGCCCCTTCCTCCCCGTCCGACTCCACGCAGCCGAGAAGTGTGACTTATACGGCGTCGGATCCGGACTAAACCTGATATCCCTGTAAATCCTAAAGGTTAAATCCTTGGGCGGCAGCTCCGGTATCGTATCATCCTTCTCGATGATCTTCTCGGTCAACGACTCCACAAATTCATCCCAATCCTTCTTGGACTGTCGGTAATCGGCATCGTGCATCTTGAGCCACTCGCGATCGTTGTTCTTCCGCAGGTCACCCAGGAACAGGAGCGTGTTGGGATGGATGGTGGATGGTGAGTAGGGCGTCTTCCCCGCTTCGCGAGCTTTGGGGAGAGGGATGAAGACGGCTTCGCCGGCCTCCATGTCGACTTTCACACCGGGCCGCCAGAGCTCTTGTCCGGCTTTGCCCTTGACGATGACGCCGTTCGGGGTGGCTTTTGCGCTGCTGCCGGGTTTGCGACCCCGGGGGCCCTTTTTCTTGGGTTTTACGTCCTCCTCGGAAGCATATTCGCTTTCGGCTTCCGAGGCTGAGGATGCCGACGTGGGAGCGACGCTGGCGCCTTCATCTTCGTAGCCAGATTCTTCGGCTTCGATCTCGGATTCAGGCTCGGTGTCGGTGGGTTGTTCGAAGTAGGGGCTTTTCTTAGGGGTCGTCTTTGTGCTTGAAGCGGTGATCGACGACGACTTCAGACGCTTGGATTGGCGAGATGGAGGGGTGATAGTTGAAGGCGGTGGTGAGAGGGCGCGCTTGGCAGGAGTGGCATTGGAAGAGGAGCCAGGGAAGTGGGAGCGACGTTGGGGCATTCTGGGCGCGACAATAATCTCGACCTGTGGTTGCAATTGAGGAGATATGCGGGGTTGAGCTAATTGAGAAATGACTGATGCTGTATGTTGGTTTGCGGTGAAAGATATATTGCATGTCAACGATTGATTTTGGCGACGCGCTTGCTCTACGCGTCCGACCATGACATCATCCCCCTCTTCCGGAAGAACTATCCAAAGCCGGTGCTAAGCGCAGCCGCCGATCGTTCTTCTGATCCTTCTCTGTGGGATCCCATTTCCTTAGTCGGCGTTTTCGGTAATGTCACCAAAGCCTGCCAAAAAGCCCCCAATCCCAGCCGCTTTCACAGAAAAGAAAAAAGACATCTTAGCTTCCCTCGCAACGCCAGATGCAGATTACACAGATGCTTCGCCGAAAGGCTCCATCGATGTCCCGATCCGAGAATTGATAGATCGCATCAATGATTTGGAAGGTGTCGTAACCACAAGCAGCTGCTCCGGTCGGATCAGTGTCTTTCTGGAAGGGACAAAAGGGCATCCTGGAGGGATTGTGGAGAAGGCGAATGGCGTAGAGAACGAAGGTTCGATAAACGTGATCAACCAAGTGGATGTTGCCGTACGCGCATCCAGTGCGAACACAAAGGTGACCGAGGAGGAAGCTTCAAAACCGGTACGTTGGCGAGCTGTCCCAGGTGGGAAGGGTAATGGAGGTAGATGGCTCTTTGTCTCCCATGATCCTCTGCCTGAGGACTTTTTCCAAACGGAGTCATCTCTCTTAGCAGCGTTAGGTCTGAATATCAATGCAAACGCAAATGGAGCCTTACACTTCCCTTTGAAGTCGGTCACTTCTCCCCAGCCAAGGCTGATACGATTTCAATTCGAACCTCTGGTCAGCAGGCAAGTTCCAATCTTCGAAAGAGAGACAGCGCTAATGATCAATTCACCAACATAGATCCTTCACATCATGACTGCCTCTCTTCACCATGCGAAACCTGTCTTGGCTGCCGCCATCAATGCGGGTTTCCGCGAAAGCGGCGTCCAGAGCCTCAAAAATCTGGATGATGTTAACGCATTTCCCATGGTAGCCGTCAGAACATCTGGCCTGGCGTTTGAAAGCCTGATTGGCTGCTCCGAGGATCGCGATGACAGTGGCGAAAGGTTGAAGCCTTTGGTGTCTGAGGACTACCTGCGGTTGCTTCTCACAATCGGGAATGAGAGGTTCGCCACTAACCGTGAGAGAACCGCACGATTCGAGGACGTGCTTTTCGCTGGCGAACAACGGAATGTCCAATGGGAGAATGCTGAGGTGAGGAGGCAGAGGAAGAGAGATGCTGGTCTGGCACATCAAGCTGCTTCGCACTGTACCTCTAATGACCTGGATAGCGATAACATTGACCACGACATTAGCGCACTGAACTTCGAATGATATCCGGTACTAGAGAAACGGATGTGAAAGTAGTCGGAATTTTCTTGCGCGCTGTGTTCTAAGACGGAAGGATTACTTGAAATATCCATGACGTTGGTCTGACGTGAAGGGAAATGGGTACATCGCAATCGGAAATCTGTAAAGAAGATGTGACTGATTGGTGCTCTGTTAAAGCTACTTCCTCAGCATCAGACCATGCGTCCAGCTTCATTTTACAAGCCCCAAGCATCCTGGCCTTCTAGATGCAACCCTTATCGGTACATTTAAGCGGCTTTCATTTCCTTCCGATCAATATTAGGGGCTTTTGCACCTGTCCATAAACCCTCATGATCCCATCTACATCATTGACGGTCGGCTAGGCCAGATCTATTCTATCATCCGCGCTTCCTGGCTTCTCACTTGCCTCAAATGTGTTGGGTTCGCTACTCTCGCCTAAGATTGCAGCCTTGACTTTTGGATGCGCTGCAAGGGCTTTCTCCATCAGATCAGGCATGACATTACATGTGTTACCAAGGAATATTAGGTCACCTCTTCTGCCTCGAGATCGCCAGGGATCATTACGCGTTAGGTGCTCCAAGAAGAGACCCTTCATTTGCCATGACTAGAAACTCTATCTGTGCTCTGACCAAGTCCGTATCTTTAATTAATACAAGCTCAGACAAGCCGTCCGGCAAGAGGCGCAACTAAGCGCCAATCGTTGGATGAAAAAGCAATCTACAGTCAAGGCTGATGCCGAGGAGGTGAAGTCTCAGTCCATCAATCCAGCAAGCGCTGACTCGTCCGTAGGCGGAGGGAGCAAGAAGGTGAAGAGCCTGGTCGGCGGCGATGGGCCGCTGTATCCCAAGCTGACCGCTGCGTCTTTGATGTTCGAGGACAGAGGATCGACCCCCGCTGACACAGGTGACAATTTGAGAATGATGATTTTCTTGAAGACCAATCATGTCCATGCTTGAAGGATACGTGATGCTATGTTCTACTGTAGCCCAGTGCTTTCAACCTTTCAATAGCTTGGACAGTTGCAAGGCTACGCCTAGAGCCAGACAGACTCGAAATGTCATCGCTCGATGCTTAAAATCGCGTATTATGTGTCTGCATCTCACAGCCTCTCTCGATTTGTCGAAGCACAGTTGATCACTCTGTCATCATTCAGTCAGCGAGCGCCACTCAGACAAACGCGGTCATCAACCCGCCATCAAGCACAGGCAGCGTAACGCTGAGAGTCTCTCCGGTAAGCCACCCGCTTGTCACGACCCTGTGCAAGAGTCTAGATCCAAATTCACGGATCATATCAACCAAGACTTACCGGCACATGGTCGGTGGAAACGTGGCTTTCGTCTTTCTGAACGATTTCTCGCACGAAATAGCATGGCCAACGTCTCTCAGTGCACTCCAATGGACGTGGTATGAGACACCGAGAAGAAAGGCACTTGCATTAATCGCGTCGATCTCTAGCCCAGCAACGCAGACCTCGACATCTCCCAGGGTCTATCCTTCCAATCAAGTCTTCAAAAGCCTAATGACTTACGTATTTTGGCAACACAACAAGGGTTTCCGAGACTTGGAGCGCTGTCGTATTATGCGTTGGATTCTGCGCATCGCTGGTTCACTTTCGGCTTGCTGCTCTCGCCTATTGCCCCTAGTTGCTGGATCTGAATCGGAATTGTCAGATGCACAACCATGGTCGTTCCAGGTAAGTTTGAGCGGACGTGAGTGAAGAACCAGACATCACTTCACAGTCGCACTCTCCGATGCAGTCGTATGCGCGATGCTCAGTCCGAATTTTTCAAAAGGATTTATTACCTGGAGCAGAAGCACATAGCTGTCTATTCATTACGCGGCCCAAATTTCTAGAATATGCATGGAGACGCTGGAATCTTTTGGGTTTGGGTGATTTATAGTTGAAAGCAAGGAAGAGCTCGTAAGGAATCTCGATCAACGCGTCTTCACCTCGAAGAGGCTTCACACGTATCATCGCGTCGCAACTTTCCTGTGCGATCTTCTTTGCTTTGACGATGGCGCTTCCTTATAGAAATCAAAAAGGTGAGAGCCACCTGCACGCATAGTGTGCGGGTGCAGGTCAGAGGAACAACAGCATCCAGATCCCATAGTGCATCATGAAAATTCAAAGGCAAAAAGTTAGGCTACCGCACCATCGACTTCCGAGAGTCAAGACCACTCGTCTGATGTACTTTTTTAGAGCACCCGCCTTCCAACTGTACGAAGCGGACTCCGCACGCTGTAGCAGCTAGCAAGCTAGGCCGAATACCCGAAGGACCGAGGATTCTCACATCGCAAATAAGGGGTGATTAAATCTACCCGACCTTTCGGTCTTTACGAGGCTCGAACACCCGGTGCAGGCGTCCCGAGTTAGCTACTCCCAGGGCGTATCTGCCACTCGACCATCTTCGCAAGCTGGGCCTAGTGGGTTCACTGTTGTATATAAACCTTAGATTTACAGCGGCTGACAAAGACAGGTGTTTCAGAATTGGCACCGTAACAACGCTATTGTCCGTGACTAATTGTGTAAAGCTGCCGCTTCCTCTCAGCGTGTGTCTCGAATTGGAGATACTTCTTCTTGCTATTAGATTCGATCTCCAGAGCGCTTGTGCCAGCCATGCCTCAGCGTTGCCACCTAAGGTATGTCTTCCGAGCCTGGGCATTCAGACATCAGTCCTACTAAGAGCGACTTCTAGCCTTTGAAACTTGTACCGTCGGCGTCATTAATGCTTTCGATAGCGCTCGGTCAACTTGGTGTCCAATTGTCTTGGTGAACTGCGGGTCTGTTAGTCCAAATTTGCTGTATCTAAACGTTTTCGAGCCCATTCAATGCTTCGTGAGCCCGTTGGATACTACTACAAATTCCTCTTTCTAACCAAGAGAGAGGATTCCAATTGCTGACTCGAAAAAATGAGGACGCCAGATGCTGGCCTCACGCAAGCAAGCTGAAGCGCACTTCTCAGCATCTGGTCCAATTACACGGAATTTGCAACAGAGAGATGTAAAGGATATTGTAGCGTGTGCAGCGAGCATCAGTGGAGGTCACCTACCTGAAGCGCTGCAAAGCCGACAAGACTGTCAACACGCCGCTCCGGGACGACTTGATTTCTGACTGCATTTGTCGATATAGCGGAAACTCGTACTACAGTACTATCAACTTGGCGTAGCAACGTCTACGGGAACCAACAATTTAATGCATTGGCGAGAAAATATTGGTTGATTCGCTCAATGTGTGCTATCTATATGATACTTACTTGCTCTGACGTGCCTCATCAATTCAAGGCATGCTAGTATATCAACGACACAACAAATTCTTCGCTTTTAGGACCACTTTCCTTTGGTCGATGATCTCACGAATCCAGCTTAGAACAACCATCGACTTGCAACAAAAAGAAAAAGAAAAAAAGTAAACGGGAGCAGCATCAGCAACACCACCACATCCATCATCCCATCCTTCATTCTTCGATCTGCCCTCTGCAAGATCGCCAAAAGCCCTTCCGACATACGCCTGGGCCCTTGCTCGGCTCTTGCCCTGCCGGCGCCCGCTTGTCCCTCATCGCCCGCTTTTCCTTGATCGCACGCTTCCGCTGCCCACGCGCCTTGCCCCGGCCTGCATCCCTCCTGCCAAACATATGCAGCTGGAATTCCTCCGCCATGGCCGGCACATTCCAATTCTCCCCGTGCCGTTGCTGCAGTCGGCTGAGCTGGTTGCACGCCGCAAGGACGAAGCGATCTGCATCTTCCCTCTCGCCGGACAGGAATTGGCGGATCTTTTTGCCCGAGTTACGGTCAATGGCCGCCTTGTGAGGGAGGCCGTGGAAGGCTTCAAGCAGCTTCAGTAGCTGCGGAGCATTAGTGGGGGGTTGGGGATCTTCGACTTGGACGAAGAGGTCCTGGTCCGGAACTTCCGAGGGGATGTGTCGCGGTGAGGAGCGCCCACTTCCGAATGAGTGGGTTGGGGAAGGGGGGCCGGCTTGGGCGGTACTGGAGTTGTTGACTGCTGGGGGTGCAGATGATTGGTGGGGCCCGACGGCGTCTTGTTCGGCCTTGACTAAACAATGGTCATGTTAGGTTGCTAGCGCTCGATGACCAATGACCAACGATCAAATCTCAGATTGATTCAGTGGGTTATGGAATCTTACCTGCAACGGTCTTTCCTTTGCTGCCATTGCGCACTTCACGGGTGCTCGTGATGGTCAAATCAGGGTCATCAGACTTTAGAAGTAACTCTGGGGCCACGTCCTCGTTGTCGGAAGACATGTTTATCTTTGAACGATTGATGACGGTCAAGGGTCGAATATCAGAGGGTGTGCCTTGCTGGGAATGACCTTGAAGACGCGTTCGAAGAGAATGAAGAATGCTAGGGGCAGATGCAAAGCTCGGTGATACGGTGTTGAGACAGTAAGAAGCGGAGTATCAGTGTAGTAGTGGTCGTTACACGTGCTATAGATTGTGCAATTAATGTATTTGTTCCGTGCGTTGGTGGATCTTTGCAAGCAGCTCATGAAGTATGAAGGAAGGCAAAACTGAAAACAAAAAACAGAAGAAAAAGTGGGTGCTTAACACTTCCACGCTGACTCGGCAACGAGTGGCATTTGCTCACTTACCACACACCATACGTCATCATGATTGTACCATGAATCACGCTAGCTGTGTCAATTTTGAAAGGCTTATACAGGGTTTGTATTGACAAAGCGCATAAATGAGAGTGATCATGCATGCATCCTTACAAAACCATCAATTGAAAGCTAATTGTCTCACGAAACGAAGGTAGGAGATCGTGAATGATGACACACGCGGAAGTCGGACTGTTCTGTGGAGTGACCTGCTGCTGAATACATGAGTGTCGAACGCAGCGGACAATACTCGTCAAACGTGGAGGAAAGCGGCGCGTCGCATCCATTTTCTGAGATGAGTTTCGTGACAGGCAAAAGAGCTTCGCTTCTTTTCATGGACTTGCTGACTCCTCGGGTCACTTTCTCCTTCTCATCTCGTCGTGGTTGTTCAGATACAAGTTCTCGAATTGATAAGACTCCGTGCTTTGTGTTTCTGACAATCTATAACAAAAATGAAACGGGATGAACGATTGGTTGACTAATCGAAAGATGTAGTTGGCAGCTTCGCGAAGGTATGTACCTTTGAAGCACTCACTTAGTCCGCTACATGCTAAGTGTCCAGAGACTATATCAATGTCAAACAACTTTGATAAACACTGGGAACGTATAGTGCAATGATCCAAAGCAATCCGTGAGCAACATCGACGTGCTCGCTCAAGAGGTTGAATATTTCAATGGTTGGTCCGGGCAGCCATATTCACGAATCTATCCATTCCCAACGTGAGACTGGGTGATTTGTAAAGACGATAGTTGGCGTGTGGACGCAATTTTGATAACGCAGATAATTCCAAACGCTTCTGTAAAAGCCACACGATCGAAGAGTGGAACTTCCGCAAATGCTGTGAGAGTATCAGGCTTTTTCGAGCACTTTACTGGACCAAGGGGACGAGAAGAGCGTGGTATCACCAAGATCGATAGATTGTAATTGAGGCTTCGAGAAAATCCCGAACCCACAATACAATTCATTGTTCAACTCCACAATATCGTTTATACCCATCACGGGAGAGGCTAGCATTACTCAGCATCTGCCTAGATTTCAAAGGGCAGGCTTCTTCCGCCGGGTCATCCTCTCGGGTTATGAATGAAAGCTGTTGAGAAAGAACCAGAGACATTGTGACCAGTTCTCACACTTTTAGTTGTTTGGTAAAATGAGGATCCTCAGGCGTGATCAATCGTTGCTGGAAATCTTACGTAGGTCTATGAATGGGTTATCAAACGTCGGAGACACATTGATATCGTAAAGCCGTTGAAGAGAATGACGTTACTTCGTGACAAGGAAAATGCATCGTATAACGCTCCATGGTTTCTGGGGATAAGAAACTGATTCTGCATCTTCTTGAGATACCCTTCACAAGATTCTGAAACGATTGTGGAGATCCCAGCACAGCCACCTCCGTGTCATTTTCGTGTCAGTCGACACAACGGCGTGAGATTGACTCGATCAATTAGACCGACCTTGGAGGGCAGGATATCCTTGCAACTACTCACGGACAGCTTCGGGCAAACGAATCGTCTGCGATGGAGCAGGGATTATGGCGGCGCTCTTCGAGCCTCAAGGGTTCAGCATGACATGGCAACACCCGCCCCTGGCTCCCTGCATATACTTCACTTCCAGCATTTTTGCCACTCTAGTCCCGTGCCCGGGCACAATCGAGTAGTCGGTTCGGCGAGGGAGCTCACCCATGCCGTTCGTCTGTCAGTACATTCTCGATACAATTACATCGCCCGACTCTTCTTCTCTCCTAGCGGCACCAAAACGCCCGACCCTCAACATCGAAATGGCTACGCTGGATTTTAGGACCCTACTCCTATAGCAATTAGCACCAAGCATCTTACCCGCCATTCAGGAGCCCTCATCGTGATGAGAGACAGCCGGCGAAGTCAAGACACCAGACACACCGCGCAAATCCTTCGCATCAACTACTAATTCCCACCGGCAACATCGCCCGCCGACCACTCAACCATTCAGACTCTCGGCCATTTCCTTGGCGCAGCTCATTGCAAAATTCGCGAAAAGCCCCAAACCCCATGCTGGAATTCAACAACATCCCAAACACCTTATCCCTCACACCCATGCATCCGAATCTCCTTATTTTCAAAAGCTCAAAGGACAACGGCAACAACAGCAACGTTTACATCGCCCCAGATTCCCCGGACCGGGTTCGTTCCGGAGCACGCTGGTGTGGGTTCCAGACAGACAGCGCGACTCCGCTTTTCCTGACTGACGCACATCATCTGTTCAGGAGGATCGCTCTCCTGCGTAGGGGGAGGGGCGCGCAATTGAAAAAAAATGGGGATCGTATCGTACGCTCGGCGCGCTACTAGTAGTTGTGTGGAACATCGAGTCGCGGGTTGAGGGATATAGCTCGGAGAGGGAGCTTTACGCAGATTTTCCGACGAGGAGGAGAGAGGACTGCCAGGATGGCGAGCGATGGGGTTGAGAAAGGGTCTAGCTCGTAATGGATTCATGTTTCCCGTGAAATGTCGTTATCGCAGGATCTCCTCCCCCTTGACCCCCTTGAACCCCCCCGTCCACCCTCCCCCCCCCGGCCCTCACATCACAACAGCGACATGCCCATCCATGAATCCGCCAATGTCCCCTAAGAACGCCGCCGCCACGATACTCACCGCTCCGAACGCGATACTCACCAGATAGACGTATTTGTAGGATTCCGCAAACGCGATCTGCCCGGCCTCCACGACGATGGCGTAGGCGGTCTCGTTGGTGGGGCCGATCCCGGGGATGGTCCGGAGAGGTTCCAGCAGCGAGGCCGATGTGTAGGTTATGGCTGCTTCGATGCTGTGGGGCGGACGGAGAGGTCAGTGGGATGATGGTTCTTGCGAGCAAATGTGTTTATGGCTTTTTCTGGGACGGGGTAATTGGAGGCAAAGGGGAGAGGGGGTGAGATTGGGCAAGTTGAAATGGGAGTCGAGGATGAAGATGAGAGAAGATTTCATAAGCTGGGTGGGGGAAGGGGGGGGGCGTACGCTTCCGGGGAGGTGATTCCGAGTTCGAATTCCATGGCGCCGCCGATGTAGTGGATGGCGTTGGGGACGAACTTGTTGTAGAAGACGTTGTAGTAGACGGTGTACCCTATGCTACCGCCAATGACGCGGATGGCAAGAGTGAGAGCTGCGACCGTGGCGATGAGATCCTGGACAAATTGGCCCAAGTCAGTTTCTTCGATCTCGATGGGCTGTACTGATGAGCTTCATGGTTAGGATCGGGAGATGCTTACGTCGGGACAGATGATGGTGGTGATGATCGAGGCAGGGACCACGATGCCGCCAATACCAAGACCTGCCAAGACGAGGAGGCCGTAGGCACGATAGAGCGTATCTTGCTTCAAGGATGCGAGAGACGCAGTTCCTACGCATGATCGTCAGTGTCATGATCCTTGTCTCCAGCCCAAGAATGGATGGTTTGAGGTCTTGTGGCGGTGCACTCACCTGCGGTCATGATCACAGAGCTGACAATCATCAATGTACGATTGTACCCCTTCAGCGCGGTCAAAAGCCAAAGCACAATGAAGGCACCCGCCAGGATGCTGAATCCAATGGGCAAGCCTCGGATGCCAACGCCTATCGGGTCCTGACCATACACATTGAACGCCTGAGTCGGCCAGAACAACAGCACGGAGAAGAAGTTGGCGCCACTGATGAATGTGATGACGAGTGTGAGCGCCAGAATCCTTGGAGATTGCTTCAGTCGTGCAGGAAACATGGGATATTTTGCCCCTTTCCATTCCCAGATTACAAATGCCATAAGCAAGAAGAAGCCAATGAACAACGGCGCGAGTACATGGGCGGACGTCCACGGATACTGGTAGCCGCCCCACTGCAACCCGGCCATGAAAATCAGCATGCCACTGATACTCAGGAAGCCTCCGATGAAATCAATTTGCTTGAAGACTTGCATGCGCGTCAAACCCATCGAGTTGACTCGAGGTGGTGGGAAGTAAAAGACCAGGGTCATTATGAGGCCGACAGCAGCCCAGGCTCCACAAAGGGCACCACAATTGCGCCAGCCAGTATGAGCGGCAATGAGTTGAGCCCACAGTACTGAGGGACAGAAGGGAATTATGGTGAAGACGAGGATGGCGACATATTTGCCGCGCTTGGCAGTGGGTGCGAGCTCGGAAGTCACAGCGAGCGCAGTGAGTTCGTTGACGCCTGCGCCAGCGCCAGCGATTGCCATGCCGCCTGCATATAGTTGTTGTCAGGGAGACTGTCTGGCCTCATTGAAAATCTGCAAGCGAATAGTCCTTGCTTACATATGAAAACATTCATGCTGTGGGCCGTGCTCGAGACGATCATGCCGAGTATGATCAGACTCGCGCCCATCACAGCGACATATCTCCTGCCCATCAGATCGGACAAAGATCCTACGACGGGGCATACGGCTGCCAAGGCCAGCAGATTGGCGAGCACAAACCAGATCCACCGATCTGTTCCACCGATGTCGCGGTAGATGTAAGGTGGAATGCCACCAAAGATGTACACGGGAATCTGTGAACCGGTCCAGAGAAAAGCCATTGCAACAAGGGACATGATACGGCGGAAAGACATCTACGTCCAGGACAGGCATTAGTCAGGACCGCCACATCCGCTTTCGAGAATTGAATGCTCAATGAAGACACGCACAGGTGGTTCATGATCATGGTCCTGATCGTCGCCGTAGGTGCGCAGCCCACCCTTTTCGTAATAGTCAGGATGGCCCGGGACGCGCTCATTGGTTTTGACATGTTCGATGGTCTTTGTCAGTCCTTTCTCCCCGTGGGGCGGCGTGGTCGAGTTTTCCGAGCCTGAAATCATTTTACGTCGAGTATTTCTGGAACAAGTTTTTGATGAGCGTATGCGACGTTCGAGGTGATGTCTTGGTGTTGCGATAATCAGATCCCGTGATGTCGTCAGATGAGCGAACGACTGGTGCCGATAATGCTTGATCTCGGCTTGGGTACGAGAATCAACCAATTATCGTTCCCCTTCCACCGGCAATGTAGTCATCGAGGCGAAAACTATCCAACAAGGCCTGTCCTGTGTGGTCGAAGAAAAGACCAGGGAACAAGTAGAGCAGCAGGCAGACCCAGAAGAGCGGTTGAAGCGTGGCGGCAAGAACTGATGCGGCAGCAATATAAGGGGAAGTACCTGCCCCACCAGTCTGGGGCTCGATGTCCAGCCATACACCATCGGGACAGGTTCCGCGGCTATCCTGCTCCATAGGTTCCAAAGTGTCATCCTGCGCATCCAGATCCAGCATCGTTGTGGGTGTGATGCTGCACGTGGAGTGGAGTCCTTGGTGAGGGGTAAATGGCGGTCGGTACTTGGTCCAGGATGGATTCGTCTGCAGGAGGGATTTTAGGAGCGGGGTTGTCTTTGAACCAGTTTAGTCGAAGCGATCAACAAGTCAAGGGCTCTCGATACATGCGACAGAGGTACGTGACCGAGACCGTTCCTACAAACGACACACAGTCAATGATGACAGTGAATGCGGGTCTTCTTATGTACTTAAGAAAGCCCCTGTTTTGGAGATTGCGGCGGGCAAAAACAATTCATGCAGTCAGATGCTGACAGCCACATATGCATCGATCACGCTCTGGACCTTCGCGAGCTCCCGTCGAAGCCAATCAATGGTCTAGATTCAAAATGGGCCAACCGTTCGGTCCAATGAACGCATGCATCGTGCGCTGTCCTGTCTTTCCTGATGGTAATAATTCCGCGGACACGCTGAGCTGGCTGTAGCATCTTCATATATCCAATATTAGAGATCTCCATCTTGCATGCATCCCTGCAAGATGAAGATGAAATTCGATTGCGAATTGCGGTCACAGGCGGGCCACGAGTGGGGCTGGAACGCCGAAAGCCAATCTGAGAGAAAAAGTGGAGAACCGAGCTGGAGCGGAAGCCTTGGCTGCCGGCGCCGGCATTCAATTGCTAGCTCTGCTGCTGCAACGGCACCGTCGCGGACGCTTACTCAGGACCACATGCGCGTCCAACCCGAATTCTAACATCTTAAGCGAGGAGCTCCCTACTGGTGTAATGCCCTAAGCTGGCCACTGCGCAGGTGCGAATGTGCGAGTCAACATAGGGAGGCATGAGGACATCTACACGATTATGTATGTATCAAGCGATAGACTTTCTAGGAAAGGTGGAAGGGCTACCCAAGCATCCAAGAATTTTTAATATTGAAACAAGAAGGGAAGCCATCTCGTCAATTACGGTGATGGTTTTGCTGGACCTGGGATCCGATCTTTTGATGCCGTTGAGGGAAGTGAGATCGCGATCCAGAGAGGGAAGGAGATCATGAATCTAAACAATATCGCATCGTTGTGGTACCAAATGCATTGGGGTGGGTGTTTGGATGGAAAGATGGGCGACGTCAATTGCGTATGGAAATTCCCCATCTCAACAGAACTTTTCTTCCCGGGGTATCTTTCTGAAACGCCATCAATCCCCCAGACACAAAGCAGGTGCCCCATCCGGATCGTCATACTTTCAATATACATCCAATCACGCTCCCCCTTTCCTGAACACGTGACTAGCAGAACCTCTCAAACCTCTGGACCCAACAGCAGCTCCCTCTCTCATCCGCTCCTCCACCCGATTCCCCCTCCCACTCCCATCCCCACTCCCTCTACTTCTCCGCGTCAGCATCCTCGCCAGTCGCGCATGCGCCGCCTCGTTCTCCCATCCTGCCTGCTCTTGTTCATTCGGTAGATCAGTAGCGCTCGTGCTGATGTCTCTCTCCACTGCCGCCGTTCTCGTTTCCCAGTCGCCGATGCTGCTGCTGCTGCCGCCGGGGACGCTGCCGAAGCTTTCACCAAGCGCGAAGCTCGCGGCGGGACTGGTGGCGCCTCCGGAGAATAGACTGGCCGTGGAGGAGACCTTGCGGTGTGGAGGGGCTCGATGTGAGAATGAGGGACGTTGGGGGATTTTTGATGTGGCGAGCGCTTCAACCGTGTCGGGCGGCTCGACGGCGATGATGTTCTGTTCACTGCATACGCAACCACAGCCGGTGAGGCACTTGAAGCTGTTGCCGACAGTCTGAGCGCTGAATGAGCCACCTGTGAGCACTTTCTTGCGGCAGGCGAAATGCAGGGAGTGTCCACATCTAAGGCAGGGAGCAGCAAGCCCGAGGATGAACTTGTTGCACAAGGTGCATTTTGGGGGCCGAAGGGGTCGGTGACAAATCTGACAAGCCTTGCTGCTCTTTGTTCTGTCGCTCGGAGTGAAGGTGGAGCAATTGGTGCATCGCATGGCAATCGTTAGAGGAACTTCAGATGCTTCTGCAATCTCAATCGACTTATTTGGTGTCACACTGGCATGCGAAGGTCCCACGCCCAACGGCTCGTTGGTCGACCGAGGAATTGACATGGCGTTGAATTTCAGGATCTCGGTCCGTTCAATGGGTAGGTCCCACACGCCAAGCATGTGTGCGTACGACTCACGCCAGAGGCGACACTTGTACCGTTGACCGAGATCAAGCAAAGGAATATTCGGAGCCCTGTCATTGTAAAATTGATCTTGATTCAAGGACACACATACGACTCCTGGCGGCGCGAGGAAGTCCGACTCGTCTGATATCTCGTTGTTCTCTATATCAGACAAGGGAAGCAGTGCCCTCGACTCATCGGAGGCATTGGTTGACGATCGATTGATCCAGTGAGGTGTCCATGCAGCGCCCGAATGAGCAGAGCTTTGATAGGCGCCAGCAGGATTCGGGGATTTCTTGGGGAAACCACTTGGTGGCGACGAAGCAGCTGATCGAATGTTTTGAAAAGCTCTAGGCAGTGAGCTTGTTGATGCAGTCAAATTGGGATGAGTGCGAGGCATTGTGCGTAAATCTTCTGGTGACAGCGACAAACCTGTAAAACCAGCCGGCTGGGGCTTGAGATTTGGGGAACTGCCACTATCCAGCGACGATGCCGGCGACACACTGGAAGCGACGCTGGCGGAAAGAGACTTGAGTTGCTGTAGATTGGAGATCTTGGGAAAGTCGAGCTGAGTCTGCTCTTTTGGCGGCCCGGATGATAATGGCGTTGGATCCGTATTGAGCGTAATGTTGCGTTGCTTTGGATGTCCGGCACGCGGCTCATCGAGGTAAGAAGTCGTTGGCATGGCATTCTGAAGACTGGCAGAGTCCTCAAGCGAGTCTAACTGTTGGTCCAAGACACACGAAAGCATAGCAAGCATCTGCACGTCCCCTAGTCTTTCATAGTACTGGAGCAGTGACGAAACGAAGCACTGCTGAGCCAGAGAGCCTCCGACAAAAGCCATCGGCGTGGAAGAGAATGGATTGTCTTCGTCCTGGGACAAGTCAATTGCGCTATCATTTGCCGGCAGGGCGGGAAAGCTGCTATCGGCCTCGAGGAGTCGCTCCTTGCTGTCTCCCGACGAGAGGATGGATTTGCCTGTCTTGATGTCTTCCAACATGAGTGCGCAGAGGTTCCAAGTATCTGCCAGCTCTAGGAAACCCTCGTCCTCGGCAACGGAAGCATTCTCAATGGCAGCCTCGTATCCTCGCTGGATCTTGTAGCGCCGACCGAGCTCCTCTTTGACAGGTATCAGTCGCCGCAAATCGTGAATCGCGATGAATCCGGTGGCTTTTGACGCAGCTGTGGATGGCTGCCCTGTTTCCCCTACAGACTTCTGAGATGTATCCAGAGCTAGGTCTTGGTCAGCAGCTCCCCCGAACGCAGCCCAGGGGACTATGGGTCTGAGTTGCGTGGTCTGAAGCCCAACAACCCCAGAGGATGACGAGTTCGATGAGGATGACAACTCAAAGCTCTCATCATCGGAATCATCGCTCACCACAGTTCCAAGGGTCGACGTCGGCCGTTTTCTCTGGTGGCTTCTTTGTAGCCTTCCGAAGCCCTCAAACAGCTCTTTTCCGCGAAGACGGGCTTCACCGGAAAGACCCTGGCTCAGCAGAGAAGGTTCTTTTCCCTGCTTTGCCGGGAAGAAACATACCAGATGACCAGTGTTGGACCAACGCGCTCCACAGGATTTGGCTATCTTGGCTATGGGCACGTTGTAGAGTGTATTATTCACTGCAGTTGCGGAGTCATGCGACTCGACTCCGTTCGACGTTGGTGGAAGGTAGCGACTGGCCTCATCCTCATCGTCATCACTGCTGGAGCTCTCCATTGCGATCGCTTGATTGTCAGGATCGCCACGGTTCGACAACCATGATAGGCTCTCCTTTAGACTATGCTCGCCAAGAAGGTAGCGCAGGATCGCCTCGAGTGAGTGTCGTTGTTGACTCAAGAAGCATTCCGCCAGCTCCACCACATCGTTCTTGATCGCGGTGATGGCTTCATTGTCCAGGCCCACAGTCTTGTCCAAAGTCATAGACGGCGCTGCTTTGGCGGGATAGGACTTGGGAAAGTCAAGTCGACATCGAAGCTGAGTAGATGCATTGTTTAATGCCCAAGGTCCCGAAAATGACAATGAAAGCCTCCGACGTTGCACGTCAATCTAACATTGTAGTCAGGGGACGATTGACCTCAAGCGGAAGTGGGGGAAAGTGGAGACAAGAGACTTCTTACATGTTCAGGCTTGACATTCGGGAACTTGTCTAACGAATTAGTTATCTCCTCCCCAAGAGTTTCAAATACATCCCACATGGTAGTAGGCTTGAGATCTGGAGACATCAGGGAGCCCGCGCCGTCGACAAGACCAGATGAGGAGGCTGCGCGCTTGCCAATCCGAACCCCACGCATCCAGGACACTGGGTCTAGATTCTTGGGAGATGCCGTCTTTGTATTGTCGATGGAGCTCATGAACCCTCGCGTGCCATACCCATGAGCAGTCGTGATGGCTCCACCTTTCATACCGGGGGAAAGGCCGGACATGATACCATGACTCTCGCCGAAAGTAGAGAGAAATCCTGGAAAGTCCTGGTCTTCGTCATGAGTCGGGGCATCTCGAAAGGTCTTGTAGGGGGCGCCCCGACGGGTGAAGTTGAACTTGCGCTCAATCTCCATCCCTTTGGTGTAGCCGACCTTTGCGAGAACATCATCATTGACTTCGTGCAGGCGCAAGAGTCTGTCTGTGCCCCAGGACACCAGCTGGAACTCGCGATCATCCACAGAGTTGGTCACAGTACCTCTTGGACGCCACAAGAATTCCTTCACCTGATCTCGATGCCCGCTAAAACGATGGCTTGGTTTCGCTGTTTTATCAGATCCATTGAAATCTTGGCGGCGGTCGTAGAGATGTAGATCATGGTCGCCGCGTTGCGGCAAAGCAACCAGGCCGGAGCCGAAAGGTGTATAGCGAGCTCGCCAGACTGGGAACGGGGTATGGATGGTCGTTTCGGGTTCCTCATCGCTGTGGTTGTAGTTCCAAAGTTTGACAGTCTGATCAAGGGAACAGGTAGCTAGCTTGCGAGCGTCCCGTCTGTCCCAGTCGACGCCATAAATTTTGGTCTTGTGAGCAGCTATGGTCTTCAATGCATGAGCCCCCTTTCTGATATCCCAGATCTTGAGATACTTGTCGTGCGAAGAAGCAAGGATATTGGAATCGATCCTGTTCCATTTGACTTGGGTGGCACCCGCGAACCAGTCACAGAAGGTCATTGCTGGCTGCTTGGTGGGACGGCGCAGATCCCAGCACAGTACGTAGCTGTCGACGGCGCACGTCGCCAGAATATCCGGATGGTGAGCGGAGAAATTGATGTCTGTGATGGCGCGCTTGTGGCCATGCAGAACATGCTCGATGGCTGAGGTGGTATTGACCATGTTCAAGTTCCAGACCAGGGCTTTTTGATTGGAGGTGCTAACGACCCAGTGATCGCGGTCTGCAAACGGGGACCATTGTACGTCTGCGACCTCCCAGGGAGTGTGGTGTGCCAGGTGTCGGGGAGGAGCATAAGGAGAGTCGAGGTCTATGATATGCAAGCCCTGGCGCCTGGATTGATCAACCAGGCTCGTAGAAAGATGTGGAAGAGAAGGAGGATGGGGAGAACTCACGATGCCAGGACGATGTCCCTTCCACAGGGCGAGATGGAAGCCGAGCCAACGGGCTTGTCCAGATGAAAAGAGCCATCCTTGCCAAAGGTTTCGCTGTCGAAGGCAGAGGCCGGCTCTTTTGAAAAGCTCATTCCGCGAAGTGTGCCAATCCTCTTTCAGTCGTAGGTTCCTGCTGCCTCAACATACAGAGGGAGATCGGGCACAAATGGCGGAAAGATTTCTCGATTCTTTTTCTTTTGCTCTGTCGGGATGATGTTTAAGATGGCTGCTCGAGCTCGGACTTGACCAAGGAGTCGGAGCTGAGGAAAGTCGCTGGTGATAAAGCAGAGGCATTCTGAATTGGATCGCAAGACCGATCTCGTGGAAACTTGGTATGTGACTTTGAGGATTTGCATGCGACCAGGTAGATTGATTGTATGGCCTGAATGATCATGGGCGCCGCATTGGAACGTAAGCAATGGATGGGATGTTGTGCGTCGATCCTACGGGCATGCATATGAATAATTTCTCCATGCCAGGGCTTGCCAGAGCTTGCCAGAGCGTCTAGGATCTGTGAGGTTCATGTCTAAAGGTCCGAGGGGTCAGAGGCTTTGAAGTCCTTGAACGCGCGCGCCGCCTCACCCGAGGGACCGAGGCTTGGAGGCTTGGATCCATTCTAAATCCGATCTGGCTTAGTTCCTGTTCTAGCTCTAGCGTCACGCATGACATCGATGGGGCAGACGCAACAACCTTGCGCAACTTGTTCCTCAAGAATACAATCATATGATTTAGCTCGCTCTCAAGAACCGTGCCAAGTGCGACTGGCATGATTGTGATGTCCAGAGCATACAGCAGGTGATCCAACCGAACCATCGCAATCTATCATTTGCCCGAACCGCTCTCGGCCTGTGTATTGGGGCGTCCCTCCTGTGCCCTCAGCCTTCTACGATAACACCGCCCTATCGGACCTTGAAACGCGGATAAGAGAGGCCTCGCATAACACTGGCTGCTGAAGACCCTCGAATTGTCTTTTCCCCAAATTTCCTCCATCTCTTCTCTCTCTCACAGCATATCCGCCGCCATGGCTGCACTACCCAAGAGGATTGTAAAGGAGACGGAGCGATTGATGGCCGAACCGTGAGCTACTTCTCCGATATCTGTCTTCGAGTGAGCCATGCTGACAGGGAGATCGACAGAGTGCCTGGTATCAGCGCAATTCCACACGAAGAGAATCTGAGATACTTTGACGTCAAGGTCCACGGGCCGTCCCAGTCTCCCTACGAAGGTACCATCCAGCTCGGGTCGATGCGAGCATACATTGGCTGACACCGTCCGAAGGAGGCATCTTCAAGCTGGAGCTGTTCCTTCCTGACGATTACCCCATGACACCGCCCAAGATTCGCTTCCTCACCAAAATCTACCATCCCAACATCGATAAGCTCGGACGCATTTGCTTGGACGTACTCAAGAGTATGGCACACATCCGCTTGCTAGAATCATAGCTAATCAATGATCCAGGCAATTGGTCCCCTGCCTTGCAAATCCGAACCATCCTACTTTCAATACAGGCACTGCTGGGTGCGCCCAACCCGGACGATCCGCTGGCGAACGATGTAGCGCAGCGTTGGAAAGAAGATGAACCTGCCGCAATACAAACCGCCAGAGAATGGACGAAGCAATATGCAAGGGCTTGAGGGATCAGGGTCTAGGAACGGATGAGCTGGCGAACAAGACACGGCTTGACGAGCGATGAACATGCATTTGAATGACAGGACAGGAAACCCGTAGAAGCAATGAGCGCTGCCTGCATCACCCTGCGCAGTAGAGTTACTGTGAGTGTTTTTGACAAGTCATGTATGGACTCGGTAAGCATTTTAGGGTTTGATCTCATTGGAGCTAGTATCATTATATTTCTTCATCAACACTTGATGATGAGCCAAGCCATTCACCCCTCACAAGATTGCCCCATCTCTTTTCACTCTCATCACTTCACACTTCACACATCTCACTCTCACTTGAAGTACTCCATGCTTCTGTGAATGATCAGGTCTATCAAATTACTATCATGCAAACCACCTGCTCGCGCTGCTAGCCCGACGTCATTGGTCGTCTGGCTCCTGAATTCACTCGGCGACACATCCGACACGACTGATTTCTTTCCCTGTCGCGCGGCCTGAGATGTCACCGAAGAAGTTTGGTCTCTCCATCAACACCGCCGCAGCCAACCGCAGTAGCGACGAGCGCGTCTTTGAGACTGATTGCAGTGAGCCGGGCTCGGAAAAACCGCCCAAGAAGTCCGGCAAGAAGTTGAAGGTCAAGAAAAGCCAGTCCAGCCTCAAGCAATTCAAAGATGACGATCCCCACATGAAGGCCCTGGAGCAATCATTCCTGAGTGCGTCACGACCGGCACCCCCACCAATTCAGCTGACCCACCCTTTCCTACATAACAAAAACCGAGCACCGAACCGAGAGGCACTCAACCGCAATCTCTCCGTCCTGTCGTACGATACTGACGCATCACATGGCTCGGGCATGTCGAATGAAACGATCAAGCCCTCATCCTATCAACGGGATGCCTCGGGTCGTACAACTGGCCGCCTCCAACCCCCCCATCGAAACCTGAGACATGCTCCTTCCAACAAGGCTCTTTGCTTGGAGGAGAACCTTGGTGAAGCTTACTTCAATGGCCAAGAGCATGACCACCCGAACACTCTGTCAAACTTGTACATCGACGAGCATCTGCACCCACCAGCGTATGGTAGGATTGCCCGCAAACCTCTGCCGACTGCGGAGACCAACCTATTGCCACTTCGTACCTCAGATAGTGGCACCGACCAATCAGGCCATTCACCTGACACTTCTGTGGCGAATGTGGCACCTGACCGTTTTGAACCACCCCAACCTTCTCCAACTTCGACCTACAGCGATGGGGAGATGGCCATCCCGCGCAAGCCTGTTCCTGATCCTGTTGCCAGCTACCCTTACTTCCACACAATAGTGGCCAATAGCCGGTTCGACGTGGCCGCGCGCAAAGCAAAGGAGAGTAAAGCGAAGGAGAGCTTTGCCAGCACAAGCACAACGATGTCGGTGAATGCAGACAGCTTCAGCAGCAGCACTGGCAACAATCACGAGAGCTTTACGAGCGAAAGCAGTGTTGACTCCCAGGAGGCGGAGAGACGGGCGGAAGAACGCCGACAGGCGGAGCGGCAGCGAGAAGCCCAGCTAGCACTCAGCGCACAGATAGTGATGCCCCCTGACTCCTGCATGTCTGTCTTCTGGCTAAGTGGTTTGTCCAACAGATACATGGCATCAGAATGCAGACGGATACTGTCAAACATTACCGCAACAGCCTCACGTGGCATAATGAACCGCGGTTCAACCATCCCAACCACCGCCGTCGGTGGGACGACAAGAATTTGTGGTGCCTGGGCGGCTGCGTTGGGCGATGTACCATATGCAAGAAGACGGTATGCTGCGAGTACTATCGCTTCATGGAAATCCTTGGGCTCGAAGCTCGGCTGTCGACCAAATCATTACCTGAAGAAAAGCGCCGTGTGCCCAAGGAGAAACGTCGAGGCATTGACAACGAGGATAGGCTGAACGCCAGCAGATGCATCTCGAGAATCAGGCAATTCATGCCCATCGGCGACGACGAACCCACTTTCATGGAATGTCGGGATTGTAAGGCCAAAAACATCTGTCCTGACTGTTGCGGACGATGTGCTAGTGAGCTCTGTCTGTCCGTGATTTGCAAGGCATGTATTTCTACTACCGGTGGCCTATCAATTACCACGCTGACAATCATACAGAGGTGCAAACCTCATCCCTGGGCAGCTTGCGATAACCAGTGCTTCAAGTACTGGCAAACAACACTGAAGACCCAAGCTGGTGATATCTGAGATGCTGTCCCGACAAGTAAAGCAAGGCGTATGAGCGCAGGAACGACGCAAGGGAGGAGCTCACCCTCGTGAAAGGATTCAGTCGTTGCCATTACAGGTTAGAACAATTTCTAGATGGGAGAAGCAAGGGAGGCTTCCTGCCGCCTCACGCAAGGATGTGAGGAGGAAGGCTCGAGCGTTTTGAGTGCATACGATCGATTGCTCTTGATTTGAGTTGAGCTACTGAAGCACAGAGCATTTCCAAGTAATGCCATCCCTTTTCAGTCGTTTGTGAATAACAGGGTTGGACATCGCCGTGTGCACTGAACAAGGTCATGCGGAAAGACCAGTGATTGTGCTTCAAAGGGTGGTGAGCCCTGATGTCAGTCGCAACTCTTTTGTACCTAGATGACGAAACGATGAAAAGCATGCTCGTCTGGTCATTTCACCATCATGGGTCTTCACTGTAATGACGGTTCTAGCTATCCTATACCAGAAGCTCAAGCAATGATAGTTCGCATGAGACCAATTCTATCTGATAACGAAAACATTGGGTATGGCTCCCATACAATTGCTCACAAAAGGCTAGAGAATACATTCCCAATTTCCTGGAGGACGCAATGAAGACAACTCGAGACGGCCTTGGTCGGCAAGGCTTTCCCAGATCTTCTTCCGTAAATGGCTTCGCTTCAATCCGCAATCTTATCACCACGTGACCCACATCACTAGCGCCATCATCCGAAAGGCGGTCGAACGTCACCTCGACCATCTTGAAGACTCGTTCATCAACCGACCAAGCGGCGCATTCTCACTACCGCCATCATGCGTACCTACGATGACACCTTCAGCGGCGAGAAGATCTACCCTGGCAAGGTACGCCGAAGGTCCTGATTTGTCCCTTCCCTGCTCTCATGTCTCATGAGAAACATCAAATGCGATCTCAACGCGCGTGCCACGACTCGCCTCTTGTTGGGCTCCAGACATCCAATGATCGCTGGTCGGATTTGAGAGAGACTTACTGATGGACGCGGTGTCTTCTTCCAGGGCAAGCTCTACGTCCGCGGCGACAGCAAAGTCTTCCGTTTCCAGAACGGCAAAACCGAATCCCTCTTCCTCCAGCGCAAGAATCCCAGGCGGATAGCATGGACGACCCTCTACCGAAGACAGCATAGGAAGGGTATTTCAGAGGTACGTCTCCCCAATATTATACCTAGTACCCTGTCAATTGTGACCTCAATCGCCGCTCGACACCAACCCCACCACTCCCCTCTATACCCGCCCCATCACTCCCCCTTCATCCTCCTATACCATCCCCGTACCCTCACTAACCTCCACCCCTCCACCTTTCACAGGAAATCGCCAAAAAGCGCACCCGCCGCACTGTGAAGCAACAGCGCGGCATCGTCGGCGCCCCCATCGAGATGATCAAGGACCGCCGCGCCCAACGGCCCGAGGCCCGCGAGGCCGCCCGCAAGGAAGCCATCGCCAAGGGCAAAGAGAAGAAATCCGAGAGCGAGAGCAAGAAGAAGGCCGAGAAGGCCAAGTCCGCGGCCGCGGGAGCGAAAGGTCAGGCCCAGAGGATTCAGAGTAAGCAGGGCGCGAAGGGGGCGCCTACCAAGGTGCAGGCGAAGACGCGTTAGGCTGGGGTACGATATTGGTGGAGAGGGAGAGAGGGGGTGATGGAGGGAGAAGGGTGGGAGTGAGCATTATCATAGAGAGATGTGGATGTGCTGCAAGCAAACGGCAATTCCAAGTGGCATGGTTTGAAACACGACTTCACTTGCCAAGAGTCCTTCGTGCCGTTCATCTACATCCGTCATATTGCTTCTCCTTGCAACCGAGAAGACATTTCTGTTCAGACTATCCACTCCTATGCGCAAAGGCTTCTCAAAACTGCATTCGTCTGCGTGAAGGGCTCTTGCAGGTATAACCCTACATTACTTCGGACCAGAAGGCACGGATCGCCAGCAACTGTCTCGACATACGCATCCTTCCAAAAGAAAAAAAAAGGAGGCGTCTCCTCCATGTTTGTCACGCAGCCTTTGGGTGCTTTGCATCTCCCTTAACGTTGACAAGCAACATACAATGTTCGAATTCGAAAATCATCATCATTCAAATAGAATTCCCCAACGGAGAAAATGCTCGTGCTGGCCAACCCACAAACCCAAACCCTCCGCACACACGCACACCTGAACAACCCCAACCCTCCAGGCGAAGTCTACCACCCCCCGGGCTATATCCCAGCCCAACGAGTCATGCTCCAACGGCACGGCGATCCATTAACACGCTACTCAGACATTCCGAATCGTGCGATGGCTACACTCTAAGTCCGAGACATAAGACATTGGTTGCGGTTTGATGGGTGGAGGGCTTTGGAGGGGAGGATGGGGGGGACGCCATGTCGATCGAGTGTGAGAAGGAAAAGAGTAAGTCGGGGTTGGGAATGTGAAAAGACTCTGTACATATGTCGACCACGTCCCAGATTTGTTCAGGATCATGTGTCTCGATCGTCTGGGCACTGCCATCCCCATCCAATCGCACCGGATCCGCTACTTTGATAGTCGAGAGTGGTGTCGTAACGGTGAGATTCGGATTTCTGCTGTCGTGGTGAGTGGTGGGTGACGATTGTGATGAAAGACTCGGCCCCGTGAGCCCTTCTTGATTTGTTCATCATGTCCTTCTAACGCAAGTGCCCTTGCTTTACTGGTCCTCATGTCATTCTCTTGGCAAGGAACGTGATTGGTTGAGCACACACCTGAAAGGGACTGAAGTGAGATCGAAGGTATCAATCTGGTATTCAGCTGTTGTGATAATGGAGGGTAGGATTAGAGTTGGGGTAGGTAATGCAAAGCGCGAGGCGAAAACCGGAAAGTACTACAGTGGTGAAATGCTATTGCTATTGCTATTGCAACGACCTCAATGTGCTGTTCTGTCCTTCGATCTACCTTTGATGGTGTGCAGGAGTGGAGATGCAACGTGTTTGAATTGCTGGACTTTCTTCGAGTCGGGCCATTACTTGAGGGGTAAAGAATAGTATCGAAGCGGTTGATTCGTTATTCTGCTATCATGATGGTGGAGGCCAGAATTGTGATCTGGCTTGATGATGCAAGCGCCAGGACTGGAGATCGGCCAAGGATTGGGAACCACTACCGCTTCTACTTCTGTCGATATAGAATGGGCTGGGTTTCCTTCAATCTGGCTTCGATGCTGGGTAGAAGTGGAGCAAGAGTGTGTTTGGATTGCTGAATCTTTTCATGCTGTTGTGGAGGCCGGGCGAGAATATCTGCGGTATGAGGAGCAGGCGAGGAAGGGAGCGGGTTTGATTCACGAAGACCACAGTCACCCAGATTCCACCTCTCGGAGGCTTGCAGTAATCATGGGAATGACGCCATACTGAGGGATGACGGTGACACTGCTTGGGGGTTCAGGGCAACTGTGGCGAAATTTGTGTCATACTAGCGCCAAATAATCTCGACACAAGGCGCGTGTTGTACGGATCACAACACTGGAAGGACGCTAATGGGTGTTATGGACAATCATATTTAAGAGCGACAGTCCTCAATTCTCTTCTTTCTCTCCTTGTACTTTCCATTCCTCAACCTTAAACAACAAACCATTTTTGGTACGTGATACCCGTGATCGCATACACTCCTTCAACCGAGCCATTCTCGAGGAGTCATCTTCATTGCATTCTCTACTCTTTCAACAAGCACTCTGACACGTACCAGTTGCCCTCACCTCTCTACGTATCTTTGTTGATCGTCCGACCCAATCGTCGGGGCTTTCAACGCTTGCAATGGCCCAGTCTCGCAATGCAATCGACACCAAGGCCCAATCTCACAATCCAACCAACACCAAGGACAGCGGTGATCAAGCATCATGGGAAATGGTAGATGCTGATCCCGGACATGCTGTAAACGCCATCATAGCAGGTAACCACGCCATTGACACATGAAGTTCACTCGTCTTTTCCACCCATCACGCTGAAAGCCGTGATACTCATGTGTTGCCACGCTGACAGAGAAATTGCTTTACAGCCGACAACAAGCCGAAGGGCAACGACACTCAGCACAACGCATCCGACGCTGGCCTCGCAATCGACGTATCTGCCGTGGATCACCTTCACCAACTTTCAAATGACACCATCTCTTCCCCCAAGGATGGTGCGAACAGCCAGCAATCAATCAACACGCACGTGGAAGATCCACAACTCCCACCCAACGCACAGTCCACTCGGCCTTGCACGGTCTGCCTCTTTCTCCTCCTAGGGATTGTGATCTCTGTGTTATATGTCGCACATGAAGTATACAGAATGCACAAGGAGGAGATGCGAATAGCTTACGAGGATCTATGTAGGTGCAGGATGGAAGTGATGGATGCAAAGGCTGCATTGACTGAGCATTTTCAACTCTGCAATGCATGGCTTGACTTGAAAGCAACCAAGAAGAACTCACGCTTTCCGTTCTTCGGTTAAAGATAGGCGTGCGTGATTCTCAGCTCGAAACAAATTATCTGGCAGAGAGGAAATGGAGGGTGAGATCTTATGTTCTGCAAGGGAGTGCGAATGGTGATAATATCTACGTGCAGGCATTCAGGGGACTGTGCAATGGAAAGGTGACATTTTAGTGTCGTTGTCTATACAAGTCCGCTTAGCGGACGGTTGAGCGAAGCTACTGGATGCCAAATCAAGCACATTTCCTTGACTGCGGAATACTCTCCCACATGCTGGGGAAACTCTACGCTTCTAGCGCAGACCCCCTGATTCTTAATTTGCTGCACCTCACGAACGATCCTAAGGAGACACACGGTATCTAGCGAGCTCCAGTATTCCCATCATCGCCGAATTGTCGACGGCCAAAGTCCCCAAGAAATGGAAGCATGCCGGTGGTTGACAGCTAAAGAAAGGGTCTGCTAAGTCTCATGAAATTTCAAGGTCCGATTGGCAAAGAACTTCGGACTTGGTACTATTTGCTCATTTTAAGTGCTTTTCAGGAGCTGCTGCAATGCGATCGGGCAAAGGAAGGGCGAAACGTAGCGGATGAAAATTCCGAGACGACCAATCGCCAATATCGTCAGGAAGCGGCGTTCTTGCATCTCGCAAATCCGGACGGAAGAGATGCAATTGCATTAGGAAACGTTCAAAAGGGGCGTCGGAAGCTGTTTGGAGGGGATGTCAGAGTCGGATCTGTGCCTTTGATCGCAAACGATGATGTTTGGAATGTTGAAGAAGAGTTGTGCAAGTGCATCTCCGAGTCAATTATCATGTCGATCGTGGACTCTTTGATCTTGTAGGCCGGCAAATGCGATGTGTCTGGCGTGGGTTTCGAGAAGAAGTTGCATAATCCAGCTGCTCATCGGTAGCAACATCGGACGCCAAATCGGTGCGACATCGCAACATGGTGTTCACGAGTGGAACCAAATCTCCCCGTTAACCTCTTTTGCTGGTTGAGAAGTTTGTGCGTTATGGGGATGTGGTTTAAAATAGTGTTGTGCTGGCTTGCGATATGTAGCAGACTATCTTATCTTTGGGAGAGCCTCGCTCAAGTCGTCTTTTCAGAATTATTTTGACATCTTTCGCGCCGTCGATACGGCGTAAATTGCGTAGGGGCTGGGTATGAGAGCGACCACAGGATTTATTGCTCTTATAGAAGTGTTCTAATACTTTCGCTGTATCGCGTATATACATAAACATGCCAGAGTAGTCTTCCGCTCGCAGGGGAAGCCATATGCTTCTAGTACACACTCCCTGATTCCGCGTTTGCTGCACCTCAAGGACCGCCTTATTCCATGTTCCTCCGGGCAACATTGAATTCGGATCATTACTCCAGCCCAATCACTATCTATCTCCCGGCTCCCCTTCGTTCCTTTGATTGCGTAAAGGGTTCAAGTTGAAGTGGTTATTCGTGATGGCGGACAGTCGATCTCCCTTCCCTTTCCTCGTGTTCACTATGACATTTGTAATCGACCACAGCTCGACCAAGTAACTCAGGCGGCATGCTCCTTGTATCAACTTGTCATTCGAAGACAGTTCAAGACCTTTGTTTCCTCGGTACAGGTTGGTATCCGCGATTTGAACTTGTCTGAACTTGTCGGTAATATCGAGCCCGGCATCTTCGAGAGCATTGACCTCGCATTGGCCAGGTGGTAAACCAGAATCATGACCCTCTATGATAGCCAATAGGTTTAGCAGAAAAGAAATTGATGGAAGGAACCCGAAGAAAAATTGCATGCTGTGGTGCTGGATGGTGATCCATGAAGTCTGAGGAGCTATGCCCTGAGAAATGCATTGCACGTACCGTTAAGCATGGTGTCTTCTCTGTCACGCAACGCACGCACTTGGTCACACGAACACCAGCTTCATCGAGTTGCATGGTGCACTTTTGAAAAGGCTCTTATTTCAAGTGGTGTGTGCACCGTTCACATTATAGTTTATCTATGGCTATGAGTGATGTACAGGTCTACTCTTGGGACGTTTCGCTGGAAAGTGATTCTCTTATTGCACCTAAAGGCTCTATAGCCTCGGTTCCTGTAAAGTCTGTATAGTACTGGTCGAGAGATATCGCGGTGGAGCAAAGATTTCAAAGACGCGTTTGGCTAAATCGGAAGATTAAGATCCGCAGTCACCCAGCTGATCACTGATCCATAAAGTAGAGTTCTCTGAATATTTGGGCCCGATAGGACTTGTGGGATTGCGAATGAAACTCTAAGGAGTAGGAAATCGCGATGTATACAACGAAGAAGATAACGATAGCAGAAGTGTTGCGGCCTCGCTCTAGCCTCAGAAGTTTCTCTCTCAGCTACGGGCTTCGTGCCTTGTGCCGTCCCATTGCGCTGGTCCAGGGTTTTGCCGGGCTCCAAGTGCAATGCATCATCGTCGAGGGATTGTCAGCCATTTGTTGCTGTCTCGTTTGGAGAATGGGGCTGTGCCGGAGAGCTTCCACCACGACTTTCGACCACCCTCACGACTGTATAACCACGATATAAATATATATTTATGGACGAATCTCTACGAATACTCCCATCGTAGCCAGATGAGGGTCGAACACATCGACAATTCGGCGTAGTCCGATTGATCAAGAGTCTCTGCATACGTATTGACAATGTTGCGGAATACGTTGTTCATGACGTCTTTTTCTTGAGGTCGCCCGCCTTGAGGAGAACTCTGTTCCACTGAAAATCCATACCTAGCGGCTCTTTGACGCTTAGATCTGTCAAACGATAGAGATCGCGCCGACTTATACATGCGATTGGCTTGCCATAAAACCAGAGCTTCACTCCCGTCATCACCAGGATCCATGTGGCCTGCGGTCCGTCGATATAAGGTAATAAAGCCGAGCCCTTTTCGCGTATAAGAGAAAACTGTTCCATCTTTCTCTTTGGCGTGTAGATCAGATAATATCGCAGTATCCAGACGATCAAGACGAGCTCTGTGGAATAGATCGCGCTGCCCCATAGCGGGAGGGGTCATGTGGACGCCGAATCGAGGACCCATGTCGATGACTGTAGAGATATCATCCCTTTAAGATTCATGCGGTTTGGATTAGCTACATGCCTCCAGGCTTGATTCCCGCCGTCTTCACACCCGAGGACTCTGTTTGTGTCGGAGGATTACGTCTTCCTAGGGTGCAGACGCAAGTTTATCAATCTCTCTTCAAGCTTGCTTGGTTTGCGAGTTACTGTGGATCTGGATCACAAAGGAAGCCGTGGGCGTATTCTGTGGATTGCGTCATGTAGTCAAAGAATCGTCTGATACCAAGCCTTTAGCGTGCAAAGTTCGGCCGAATTCCCTACCCGATCGTGTCCGTTTCAATGCGGATACTTCTATGGTTTTGGTTTGCTCGATCCTGCAGCTTAGAACGATCATGTTATCCGCTGCCTCTTGATCAAATGGAGCTTCTCCCAACGGCTGTGCTGCGTTCCAGTCGTGGTCTGGCGGCGCGTTCCAATTGTCAGCTGGATCACATTCTACGTCGTCCTCCTCGACTTCTATCTTCTTGCTCTGTAGCTTATTCAGATGCCGAATAAGAGTCATGTTCGACATGTTGATGAATGAGAATGTAGACAGTGGGTATCGTTGTAGAAGTTGTTTTGTAGCCAAGGTGTATGGATTGGGTAGCAACGTCGCGTATGTCAACGAAGGCGTTTCTGGCTTTGTTGGAGTGGCCGACGCGCGCGTGGAGAATGCTTCGGTCGACCTCTAGGACGATGAGGCGGCGACATGGGGATTGAAGCCGCCATTTGCGAGCAGATAATCCACCAACGCATTGCCCACAGCAGTGGCACCAATCATCTCTACTTCATTCTTTATTCTCAAGCTGTCCAGATGCTGATTGGCGTCGTCAAACTTCTGACCGCTCGAAGGGCATCTGTCGTTGAGACTGGGAGGCACGAACACATCTCAGTTGCGGCAGCTCGTCCCAAGTCCGATGTTTTTGAAGGACCATGGCTGACTTTGATCCTCATTGCGCTTCCCGCCAAACATAGACGGAGACCCACCTTGATTGGGGTGACCGGGCGGGTCGACAGTGACCCAATCGGGGCAGCCGATGTGGAGCGGCTGATGCTTTTTTATGAATGCGCGTTAGAACCTTCAGTTCCTCCCACACTGGCGATGTTCGTGCAACTGGCTCACCTTGGGCCGTCTCACCCTCGAGGGTCTTCTCCTCGGTCTTCTCCCCGACGATATTTATTTAGTGTTCTGTCAAACTTAATGCTTCCGTATGTATGCGCATTAGAACCTCCAGTTCCTCCCATGCTAGCAATGTTCGTGCAATTGGCTCTCCTTAGGCAGTCTGTCCTGCTAATAGGTCGAGCGTGTTCTGTGATGTGGGATTATGCGCCCAACATGTGGTCTCGAAGACTTATTCCCTTAACGCAACCTGCCTGTTGAAGTTGTTGGCGAATTGCTGATGAATTCGCTTTTCTCAAGCCGTAGCTTCCTGTAGTTTCCGAGTCTCGATCCGCTGGCTCTCTCGGAAGACTGGAGGAATCAAATCGGTCGACATGGAGGTATGAAGTTCCTGCCGAGCTTGTACGGCTTCGAGAAACTTCCGTCCAAATGGTTCTTGTAATCTCGAAATTTGGCCGTTTGGTCGACCATGTGCTGGTCAACGAATTGCGCATGTTCCTCAACATTTTCGAAACGAGACGCCCAGGTTTTCCGTCTTGACCGCTTGAGCTCGGCGATGCTCGTCGTGTGGTTGGACTGCAGGTCTTGGATATAGTTCGTAAGTGCGTCACCGCCCTTTTGCCGGCCGAGGAGGACTCGCGACGCCACTTGCGCCTGATTCTCGTGGCCACATGGTGGTGCCTTTTTTGAGAGCTCTGAGCGCCGAATTCACGCGATCTTGGCTAGCTTCGTCATCCTTCGCCACTGGCGGATGCCCATCGCGTGACCGAGGTAGAGGCGCGTCGTCTTCCTTATCGAGATCAAATTCTACATCTCCCTTGTCTAGTGGGGCTAGCCCGAGGATATCCTTGGGTCGCACTATGGTCACAGCTAAAAGGAATTTTACCAAGCGATCGATCTTACCTTGGGGCGGTTCTCGTAGTTTCTTGGTGTCAGGGTCTTTTGAGGAGAAAGTTCTGTGGAAGCAGGGAAGATAGGTGAATGGATGTCCTTGTAAGAAACAACAAGCGCCGGCCACGTCACTCCAGCGCAGCGTGTCCGGTAAGACCACTCGGCGGTGGCAGCGCCTTGGTTATTCCCTGCTGCTGGCTTCTAGCAGCTTCTTCGTGGGTCTTTGTATCTGCACGAAGTTTGCTCTCGACCTGCTCCATCTTGACGATCTGCTTAGACCGGGCTTGGCTGATTCTCATTGCCTCCGTCGTCCTCGCTCTCTCATTTGTGATGGCTCTGGCGTGTTCCGCTTTCTCCTGCGCCATCACTCTGGAGTGTTCTGCTTCGGCCTGCTGCTTGATCTCGGCCAGCCGACCCTCGAAGTGCTCTCTGTCCTCTCTTCTTGGCTTGTCTTCTAGGCGAGAGTCTGTAGCTCGTACTCGGTCATTTCGTTGGCCACTCAATCGGTGGCCTGCTGCTCCAGGACTGCAGTCCGATTCATAATGAAGGCCGTATCCTCAAAATCAATCAGATGTCTTCGTCGTAATTTTGGCAGACCACCAGAAGAATGCATCTTAGCCATGCCAAACACCAACGCTGAACAGCTTGACCAAGTAGAGACCATACGGTGATCCCGAGCGTTGTTTGTGTAGAGACCGTAAATATATATACAATTATGAGATTCTGGCGCCAGAGGGAACATGTGTTCAGAATGACAGAGTGCGCTGCTTGTGTGTCTCTGTTGGTAGTGTGAGCCGTATAATTATGCTTGAGATGTTGACTTCCATATCTGTCGTGTCGACTTGCACAGCATTAGCATGAGACTTGCTATAGATATGTGTCGTTGCATACCTAGAGCAAGGTCCATGGTCATCATGAGAGTCAGCTGACAAGAAGCAGGTAACTCGAGTGGGGAGTTGGCCTCTTCGATGGCCATCATATCGGTGCCTTTTACATGAGGAAAGCTTGCCCAAGCGAGCGCGTCCGTTCCAAGCGTGGCTCGAGTCTCTGAATTGTCACAAAGGGTTTGAAGATTCTCCGTCGCATCAACGCCGACATCCCTGCTAGCCATTCTGAGGGGAGAAAGAGGTGGACGAAGATGGAGTAGGATTTCGTGTTTTGAGGATAGTGATCTCCAGGAACATTGCGCCAAGGCCCCATTCTTACAGAAGTCACTCACAACCAGGGCTCATCGAAAAAGCTTCACCCCACCCAGAGACGCGTCGACCGAGTCGCTGACATTCATGATAAATCTGGGTCCACAAAGCTTCACCCAACTTCCATCGTTCATGCCTTCGAATACTCGCTTCAAGTAGGAGAGCAAGGTAAGGTACTTCCTCTAAAGCTAATCCTGCTTCGTCTGAGATTATAGTGATGTCCTATGTAGGAGCCGATACGAGGGCATCCAAGCGAACCAGTCCTTGCTGAGGATGATTATCGAGCTTATGGAGCGTCCTCTCATAGGTCCAGGCTGCTTTCAAGTACCGATCCACGCGAGCCCAGTAATCTTTAACACCGAGCGTATAAACTTTGACCGCTCGAGTACTATAGTTGATGATCGAATACGTTGCCAAAGCTTGGTTTTTTAACCAAGCTTAGCAAACGCAACCGAAGCGGGAGAAGGTAGTTAGACCAGCGCAAGAGGAATATAGGCTCACTTCGACTTCACGACCGGGTTTAGCCAAGAATTAGGGCGTTGAAGGGTGTTTGAACGTTCAGAGGAGGCTAATTTCCAGGTCCAGTATTACCTATGAGTTGCGTGGGTTGCTGGACAATGAATATGTTGGCCTGAACGGGAACTCAACGGTGAGAGGGACGCGGTCGTACAAGTAGCAAGATCGCGGAGACAAAGGGCAGCGTTGACGAGCGACGCCCCTCCCCTACGCGCCTGGTCTGCGGCCGCTGCTCGGATGGACGTCGTTTTCGTACTCCTTGGAAATCTTCCTGTGGTGATTTCGGGGGGCTTTCTGGCAATCTTGGGGGTCGTCCTGTCAATACTGGGGGTCGGTCTGATGGTTCTGGAGAATCTCTCATTGGTCTTGGAGGTCCTTTTGGTAAATTTGGACGTCCCTATTAGACTCGCCCTCCAGCAAGGTGTTTCTGCAAGCTTCAAGGTGCCTTCTTTTCACACTGTCAGGCAGGCCTAGGACAGATCGCAGGCAGATGCTGCAGTACTGCCCTACGGCTGGTGTTGGCGCTGCTGGTAGGACGGTGAAAGGCTGCGTCGGATGCATGCAATATATATTTAGAAGAATGGGTGATTGTTTCTAGAGTCAAGGACGCATCAAAGTAATCATTATGTGCAGAGCGTACTTTAGTAGTGATGTATCTATTTGATCAGGTATTGCGCACCTGGCGAGATGTAAAGAAGGAAAAGAGAAAGACAGACGAGGGGCACCCCAGGTCTTTTATACCCCAACCACAACACTCAACACCATCTAGCGCGTTGGCAACTCTATACGTGTCAGGGTGAAGTGTTGAGTGAAGTGCTGGATGAAAAAGGTGGCACTTGGTGTTGTGAAATTAGCCCGGAGGAATGAAGCAAGCCCGAACAAACCGTGACACTGTCCCAATGCCTCGAGAATACTTCATGTGTTGTTGTGAAATGCGGTATGAAGCGGCGGACGAAGACGGTGTCACTGGATGTTGTGAATGTTTAATGTGACAAGCCCAACACATCCACAATACAAGATTCACCCATTGGAGGATCCCGCCATCAATCAACAAAAACGTGATTACTTTCAACCCGCGATCATGTGCCAGACTAACCTCTTCTGAATCTTTACCCATCAATCTTCTCACCTGCAAGCTGTATTGTTCCACGATGCTCTTCAATACGTTTTCCTGGCCTTTGCCAAATTCTTCCTCTTCCTTTTCAACATCCTTCCGCTCTTCGATATTGCGCCCCGATTCCCAGAATAGCTGGCTATGTTCTAAGCACTCCCTTAAACTCAAAATAGGCCCAGAAAGACTTAGAGATTTCTATCTCCTTTCTTCATCCCGTCAAAATTACCCCTTGGAGTCTCTTGGGGTTTTCCGATATCACAGTCAATACATTTTCAGTAGGCAAAGCCCAAGCAAGATTGGACCGACCCTGTTTCGACAAATGCAACCCATCTATCGCTACTTATCATCATTCTAGTCAAGTTCCCGGATAGATGTAGAGATTCGTCAACCTTAAATATCATCTTTCCGACTCTGATCGGTGTATTTGCGTGGTACTTCCAAACGCCAGTTAAGAAATGCATACGCAATACCGTCTGCAATGCTGCAAACAGCTCCGCCAGCTCGATTTCTCGGGCGGGACCAGTGGCGCGTGCAAAGCTTTGCAAACCGTGCTTTCAGTGTGTCTGCGAATGTGCATAGTTCGAGGGCGCTGATAGTCCGCGCTTCAGATTCTGCTCTGAGCTCTGCTGCAAGCTTGATTTATTGCTCCATTAATCAAAGGAACGACATTGGATCCTTGGACAAGAAACGGCCCGCTGACTAACCTTTCCAGTAAATGCTGTATCACGCTATCAGTAACCTCCACAGGCACATCCGAATGCCTCTGCTGGAATCATATATTAACCGCCACGCTTGCCCCCTGAGCTACAGTCCAACCATTATGCGGCACCTCATATAAGAAACGCTTGATGCACAAAGTGTGCAGATGAAAAGAGTCGGTGTTTGCACGTAATAATTTCAGCCGGCGTGCCTCAAAGCTAACGTGCGGCATCACGGGCTGACATCTTCATCATTCTCTGCGGTAGAATTTGGGACGTCGCCTACCTCGAAACTTTCAAGGGTGAGCTGGAAGCAATTTCGCGGCTGCGCGTGATACCGAAATCCGCAGCTCCTGCAAACGCACTGAGTCCTTAGGCTTTTTCTTTCTGGCGAGCGTCAGCCATTCGAGGCACACTATTCATAACGCAATTGTATTGTACCAGGCTGGGTAGGGCGATTCCAAGGAGTGGCGGTAATACACCAGCTCCTGGATGAGCAATTGGTATACTTGCCCTTCTTCTGTAGTCGCTAATTAATTTCCGTGGTGAGCTTTGGCAGTCCAGTATCGTCTGGTCTTGCCACTGCGTTTTTATCATATGACATCTTATTGCTTCAAACCCTTGCAACGCGATATTGAACCTGGTAGGATCCGCTGCAGGAATGAGATCTGTATTAACTTCAATTACAACATCATCTGCGTTGCCGGTCGCCTGGCCCGTCAATGCCTTGCGAATATCACTCCCACTGGGAACGACTATCTCCGCCGGCACCCCCATTTCTTCATGTAATAGACGAACACAGTCTTTTCCTGACCGCGTCGCCAGGCCCTCGAAGATGCCTGAGCTAGAGAGTATACTTACTGTTTGTTTATATGATGACTACATGGTTAGCCGTCGTCAGCTGCAAGCCGTCTCATATTGCGCTAATGGTCCCATTGTTTTCCATGCTTTTGTTTCGAATAAGCCATCTCTATGCAGCTTAACAACCAAGTAGACAGTGGTATCGGGAAGTTGAGTGCGTATACGATCCGCAAGCAAACACATCTCAAGGAAGGAAATGGTTAAGCCTTCTATGCCATGGTATAGTATAGACAGTACTGGGCAGGCCCCATAAATGGTGAATATTGGTTTAAGCCCCGGACGAACCCTCAAACGTGGAAAAGCTATGCCTTTTTCAAACGCATACAGACCGTTGGTAGCGGTGTTATCCGTCCAGTATGCTTTCTTGCTAAGGATCAGAGGGTCTATTCCAAATTCTGAGATTACCGCTGCCATCGTATCACGGGTGTCTTTACTAACGGGTGGAGCATGCTTTGTTCGGCGAGGGCATCAGGCTCTGATTTCTCTCGTTGAAAACCCACAAATTCCGATTATACGCGGATTTATGCTGGACGTACTATAGGCCAATTGGTTCACTGAGGCAAGAGCACGCTGCCAAATCTCTGGTACTCCTTCGCTTTGCCGCCACACCAGCTTACCCAAACATTTCCTCATAGAGTCACTGAAGGTCGACTCTAGGAATTTGTTCTTGAGACATTGTGAGATGCCAATAAGGATAAGAAATTACTGCGTATAGGTTTGATGTTGGGAAGGACTCGAGCAACCTCTTTGGGGCCAAATTTAGCCTTTGCTCATTTTGACCAAAAAATGGCTTAACCATATCGTAAGGAAGGAATTTCCTTTGCTCTTCTAGTTCGGATCTCATATACATTAGGTCCTCAATGGGAATCTCGAACCCAAACCTGCTATCCAGTAATCGGGCCATTCGGGCGCTTACTACAAACGTATCTGCACTCCTCTGTTTCAAGGAGCAGAGTGGTGGATTGACGGGGTTATTTCTTAGCCTTGCGAAATTCGCCTCCTCATCAGGCGTAACCATGGTAGTGGTGAGGTTGAAGTCAAAGGAATTGCGCATATGATTCCCGATTGGCGCGTGCTTCAGCTCCGGAAAGTGGTGTTCCATCTCGTCGATAAGGCGCCTGACCGCCGCGTCGTCTCCGGCCACTTGTTTCATATTTGAGATCGGGCAGAAGCGCTACTTTACCAGACATCAGATCCGAACAGACAGAACTATAGGGTCCCTTGCTCGACTCTGAAAAGACTGTCGATCATATCAATGCCGCCACGATAATCCGTGGTACATTGTACGCGCTCCAAGTAGATCTCCATGCTCCCGAATGAGTGAGCTGTGATATCAAAGCCTCACCATACAGAGAGGAGCACCTACAAGGTCTCCAGGCTACGAGTTGATTCTCCTTGAACCCATGAATAAAGAGGCCCTCCGCGACGAGTCATCCTAGAATAGGCATCGCGATTGCGCCTTTGAACGGATCTTGACACCAGGCAAGTTTGTTTATGTTCCTAGTCCTCAGGTGGCAGCTGACAATGGTCGCCAACAAAGACGACGAGAATGACAGTGTCTGGCTTTGAGATCCATGGTAAAAGAGCTTTCAACTGAGCGTTGAACAGCGATTGCGACCGGAGAGCGCCCTGGGTACCTATCTACGGTGTGTCTAAAGAAGCCCTACTGGCGTACGCTTGTGGTATACTAATCTTGAATTTGTCAAATTCACGGTCGTTCAGTGCACACGTGGTGCTTCTTCATATGGCGTGGATTCATTGAATTGGTACAATATATTGATCATTTCCAGTACGCAACTTTTCGAACAGCCTGATACGCGAAGGACAGGATTCTTGTTTGAAGATCAATCGTTTGGAGATAATCAAGATTCTTCTGACACAGCAAGGAGTTTTTGACCTCGAGGTCGAAGACGTCGATGTAGCTCGACGAAAGCATCTCAGGCCTGGTCGCTTGTTTTGTCGGACAGAAACATAACGCATTATAGTCCGATGTCACGGGATTAAAGTGACTGAGCTGCAAGTAAGCTGAATAGCTGCCTAAACGCCACTTTGAGGGATAACAATCATGGGAGATCGACGCTATCTTGTCTTAGAAATATAATGGGGTTGAATAAAAAGACAAAATCCATAGTAAATCATAAAGATATTCTTCTGTAGACTTCCTAGTGAGGTCGTTGTTGTATCCTTCTAATACAAGGATCGCGTCAGCTTTTCGATAGTTTTTGGCTGGCAGGCCGCGTAAATCCATGTAGACTTATATTTTATTCGTTATAAAATTATTAGAAGAAAAAAAAAAGAGAAGGGCAGGATGATCGCAAGTGCAATGGCCGTGTACGAGAAGGTGAGTGAAGGGCAGGATCCATCAGCGCTGCGGTCCTATCAACAGACATATGTGACGCGGCAGAGCCGCTGCGGGAATGACGAGGCTGAATCGTCAGGTGCGCCAGGCGAGGAGAGTCCAGCGAAGTGCGCGGCACGGAGTCAGCGGGTAACAATGGCGGCTTGAATCGACAAAATAGCTCGCCTGGATGAATCGTGTATAGACCGTCCTAATCAATTCAGAACCGATGAGCAATTATTTTTTTATAAATCAGAATTTCAAATAAGCCAAAGATCGTTCGTTTTGAAATCATTTATGAGTTGATTTGGAAGGGGTTTTATACCTCGTCTGGCTGCCATGCAGGCCAGTCATCGTATCGCTGAGGAAGCTGTAGGTATTCCTTATAGGCCTCATGGTTCTCAATGCCTGGAAGCATATCTTTGAGTTAATCAGTTGAATACCAATTAAGAATCGATTAGGCTTTTCAGAGGTGAGAAGTCAGGAGTCGTTTTGGAATCGATATCGAATTGGTTCTGGGGGATGTGCTTGATTCTGGAGAAAACCGTTTCTGAAATGATTCTGAAGTGCTTATCTTGGGGGAGGTATTGCTGGATGCAAATGATTTGCAATCGATTTGGAAGAGCCGAATCGTTCCCCCAGAAACTGGTCGTGTCAGTATCGACGTCTTAATAAGGTCGGGTTGAAAAACACATTTGCGACCGCTTCTATACGGCGAATTAGATTTTCCGTTCGGAGCGTATCGACTCATCAGTCTTCTTAAACTGGCGCTTCAACTCCAGAATTTGCTGACCCTTTACAACGATTGTCTTTTGCAGAGTGCCAACTTCCATTTTCGTCTTGGAATGGCTTGAGTAATCCACGTCATGGATCTCGCTCCTTTTGAGACTTGTAGAATCGGCTTCTTCTGCTCTAGCAAGTGAGACAAATCTATTGATACGCGAGAGAGGTGGGAGATCGTCCAAGCAACAGCTTGTCTTTGCCATGGAGTTCGTGAAGTATGGCGACGTTCTTCGGAGGGAACATATGTGGGGATAAAAGGTGTTGTCTCAGTATACCAGCCACAATGATGACGACTACGCTCAAACGTCCTTACGATATTGGTATCGCCCACATTCACTGCAGAGGATAAAGCACTTTCCCCTAGCTCGGAAGCGACTTGACCCATAGAAGAGAAAAAGCTACGGGCGAAATTGTGATAGCGATGCGAACGGTATTAGCCAGTCTCACACTTCCAACAATCTACGGACGCCGGTAGATCAATGACTGATCGAGTTCAGTGACTCTTGTCGAAATATATATGGAACGGGGCGCTTCCGTTGCCGGTAAAGGCTGCACGAGATAGCCCATTACTTCACTTTCCCACCATACGTTTCTGGCGGCTTAATCTGAAGCGGTAAATTCGTGATTGGCCCCACGTTTATGTAGCTGATCTCCCCCTGTAGTTTGAGGTAGGCGGCTTTTCGCTCCTCGTTGCTCGCTTCGTCCTGTTTCTCTTGTTCCCGCGTTTCCTTGCTTCGTTTCCAGGTTGGATTTCCGATTATTTCGGTAAGCATCGCATCTTGTGTATATCCGGCCAAAAAATCATTCAATAGAGAGTTCCCGGCCGTGGGCGATCTGGTGTCTGGCACTTCTTTCGGTACCAGGCTCTCGCTTTCTGCCAAGGTAGGCCAGATGACCTGGGCGTGTTCCCCGATCCACGCCATGTCGTCTCTCTGTTGTTGTCCAGTCAGTAGCGGTCTGTCGTCGCGGATCGAACCCTGGAATATCTCGCGTGTCGAGGCTGACTCATAGCAGGCTCCATTGCAATGTCGATAGGGGTCTACTTAAAAATTTGAAAGCGCAGAATGTTGAGCTGGAGTCAGAATAATTTCCTGACGACAATGTTTTGATTTCGTCATTGCAATGATTATAAGAAGGAGTGGCGTTTCTCAAATCAATCTCAATGGTCATCCCTGAGCTGCATAAAACGTTCCCGACCCTGTCGTGTGGTTTGAAACCCCTATGCTCCTTCTCCAGCAGTGCTGAGGCAATCATTGAGCGGCGAAATGGGGATCGCTGCTGTGACGCTGGAGTTCTTCGGCTCGCTAACCAGATGCCAGTAGCTTCAAAATGCTCTTCTTCCTCGTCAGTGTCGGGAGGTTATACTGTCAGGGACCTTGTAGCCTGAATCTTTGGCCTTTGCTTGAGCATAATCGATGGTGCGATGCTCCGCTTTTCCTTCACGATCGGATGCCTTCATCGCATGAGCGGTATAGCGAGAAGCTGCTGCTATCATAGCTGCTCCATTTCGGGCAGTCTGGAGCTCCCGAAGTTATTGTTTCCTCTTTCTGCTCGTCTATTGCATGGAATCTGAAGTAGGCTAACCGCTTTACTTGGCGGTACCGAGCATCCTCACCACCAGACTCTATGTTTTCGCCCGGTTTGCTTGACCTTTGACATTCCCGACTTCTACCCTTGATTGTTCTTTGAAACCAAATCGACCCGTCAATACGATCAGAACCCATCGTCCAATACCCTTATAGCTAAGACCGCCTCCATCCAGTCCAGGTACTTGGACGTTGTCGATGGTGCCAGCACGTTGGTCTGGCGTAGGGATTGGCTTCGTCTTCCCTGGACTTCTGAGAGTCTCCATTTTGGCCTGTACGGCTTTATTCCACCTATGAGTCCTTACCCGCTTTGACTTTGATGAGTGTACGTTTTCGGCTGATTGTAGGCCGTACATGTACTATTTGAAGTAGTAGACTTTGTCGTTTGAAATTGTGTAGGGTGTAGAAAGGTCCCCGTCACCTAGAAGCGTATAGAACTTTAGTTGTTTCGCTACCAACAACGGAACCGCGACCCTGATAGCTTTTTGGTGATCATCTGGGGAGGGGGTCACGCCCACCCAGAGCATCCTGATCACTTGATGGACACCCCTGGGTGCATCCTCACTTGTCTCCACGTTTTGGTTTAGGGAGCGGTTGGGTAGATTGGGCACTGTGTAGACTGTAGAAGATACAGGGTGTGTCCACGAAAGAACGTCACCAGAGGGCTCGTAGAATTCCCCCAGATTATGACTCAGTGCCGGGGTTGGGGATGAAACGAATGCGATGTCGCTTCTGAGCTACAACGACAGTGAATTTGGGCGCAGCCAACACCGCAACAATCCGCAACACCACCATACGGCTTGCTCATAGCCAGATCGGTATATATTCATTCATTGATTCCTCCTCTTGTGATCTTTCGAATCCTTCTTGGAATCCACATTGAGCGCCCCGTTGTTTTGGGCGAGGAAACCCAAGCACAGACATAGGGAAGGAGCCATCGTGACCTTCTCGCACGTTTGCATGATGCTCTTCCCGCACGACATCTATATCAGCTCCTCTGGGGTCTTTTGAGGAGCGGACGGAGGTCCCTTTAGTAGTGCCGTTGTAGGAAGGGAGAGAGATGTCCACTTGCGTTGTAATGGAACGGCAAACAACACGTCAAGTTCCTCCTTGCTTTTTCACCGGCTGTTGTAATTGTCTGATACCGGTTTTTTCGGTCTCTGACAGACAGGTTGCTGAGTACTTTTGCCAAAAGGATGTCCGACAGCTTCACTTCATTGTGAGGCCATGTATCTCTGTTCCTTATAATGGTTCCCCACGTCATCACGCAAGGTACCATATTTGGTGGTGTGGAGTCAAGCTTGTACTTGCAGCCTGGTTCGTAAATCAGGTACTGCTCTCAGATTAGTTACGGCCTAGCATGCCAGACAACGAGGATGAGTGCGAGTTGTGGTATATGTTTCGGATGATCCTGTTGCTGTCCTCGTTTGTTTCCACCGTATCATCTAGGTCGGGTTTTATAAAATGGTCGTTTGGGCGGGTGTTCTATCACTTGAGCCCGTACTATACGAGCGTGGGAACGGTAGGGCTCGCGTAAAAGCCAGAGCATCGTCAAAAAAGGATGTTCAGCGTTTGCGATCGGGTCTCGCGCTCTTCTCGCGGTGTGACCGGGTAGCAGGAGCTGAGGACTCCATTTCGCCTGCTTTATGATCATTGGTGGAGGCACGGCAGGCGCTTCTGCAAGTTCGACGTTGACATGGTATTCGTCGGTCGCACTCTTCTGATGGTCCCTGACATCCTCGGTCTCGGGGGACTTATCGGCACGAGGCGTTGCCCTCCTCATACATTCTTTTGACTTCACTTGGAATGTCTAAAGAGCACTTCATTCATCTTGACTTTGGCACTTGCATCCGATAATATTCTTCCAAGGGCAGGAGCGATTGTGCCACGCCTGCAATGTCACATCCTTCACTACCTCAGCCCCAAGAGCAATTTTACTAGAAGATGCCAGAAAGCGAAGAAGAGGATATGTTGAGATATTTATATTTATAATTCTTGATTCTGGGTATCTTAGAATGTGACCCATGATAAATCGGACGTCATATCCTCGTTTGCACGCAAACCCCCGCTGTAAGCATGAAGTGCATGGGACTCGAGGATTTGCGAGATGAAAATCGTATAAGTAAGCTTCGGCTATCTCATACTATGATTAGGGGACGAGAGCTTTTCAATCTGAAGGGATCTCCTAGGGTTAGATTTCCTCGACGATTTCGTTCCTAAATTTCGTTGTGCTGAAGCTTTTTCCGGGTGCTGTAGCTTCCTCTGAGTCCTTGCAGCGGCAACGGTCTCAATTGCTCTTTGGACAGGTCTGCGCTGATGAAGGGCTCCAAAAGAGGACTATGACTGCAGAGGCCATCCCGGCAGCAGTGTTCCGAGACCAAAGGCGGTCAAATTTAAGTCCAGGCTGCGCGATATTTGTTCTGGCTCCTGTCAGTGGCTTAGAAGCAAATTGCTGTGCCTTGCTGGCTTTTGCAAATAACTACCCTGAACTCGCACTCTCGCTTTCAGTTTGACTGCTGTCTTCATCTGGCGATGGTGAACTGGAGCGCGACAATGTTTCCGGCGGATGCGACTGCTTCTCAGCTTGTACCATCAGTTGAGAAGTAAATGGGCCCTTCTGTCATGTTTTGCCGGACGCTTGGGTGTAGATATTGTACGAGAGAACAGACCCAAGGGTGTTTTGTCTGGATTTGTGACAAGGCGACGTCGATATCTTAGCCCTTGCCAATCCGTATAAAGAGGTGAGACCTTCGTTCCCCCACATTCTGCAAGCCGTCAACTTTGGTTCAACTCGGTAGAGCAGCTCTTCCGCAGATCGAGCTTAACATGGGTCCGACGGGGAGTGAATGGCCAAAGCGTGTTGTCGTCCGGGCGACAACCTTGTTTGGAGTAGACTTTGTGATTGTGATAGAATGAGATGTGTCTGTGACTGGTCAGGGAAGCCTCCAGCAGCCCTCCCATTGAGCAAAGGCACGGTCTTGAAGCACACGATTAGATGGGTAGGAGCATGACTGTACAGCATACGAAGGCTGTTGTCAACTCATATTCTGCTGCATATCAGTAGCACGCAACGAGTGTCTGGGAGGCAACATGACAGATGTCCCACCAGGCGAGCAAGCATGAAGCCATAGTAATGCATAATGTATGAGCATCACTGAAGGAGGGGCAGGGTCGAACCTGTGTGAGTTGGAGGAACAATGAAGCAAAGCGGTGCTAGGATCGATGCTATGTGAGGTGGAGAAAAGATGGAGCAAAGGGTGGGCAGGAGGGTTTATATATGTTGAGGTTGTGCCATGTCGATTCAATGACAGTGAAGGTCATGCATTGTCGAATGTGCCCCGCGGAGTGATTAGCAAGAATGAAGCACTGCGTGACACTGGCATGTGAAGCCAGATAGGCACACCGTGGTATCAACCAATGAAGCGTTGCGTGATTGCTTCAAGTGATAGGGAAGTGTGAATTTTTCTTCTCCAGCATTTTGTATTTTCTTTGTAGTGTCAGGCAATGCTGTACGACTGGTAGGAATGAGTGGGATGTAGAAGGTCGAATGCAGTGACATGCTATCGTGAAGCTTGTGGTCATCGCCGTGAAGTGCATCTGCGGACAAAAAGCGTTAGCTACGGATATCAACATTCATCTGTCGTGTGAAGCTTAGCTATTTTTGTTCGATCGAGACGCTCTGTAGCAGCTTCTGGTGTTATTCAGCTGAATATCGTCGTGGTTGAAGCGTGTTCCCACCTGAGACGTTGCCACCAAAGGCATTGAGCATTGATGTGCAATTTGCAACGTCGAGGATCTGGCAACCAGAGTATTCCACAAGCTCAGCACCGTCATGCTCCGCCTGAAGAGAGTGCTGCACGTGACGTGAATGCTGCTAATGTACCAAAACTCGCTGTATCTCGCGTTCCTCCCTTTGGCGTTGCCAGCAAATTAAGAGGAAGGGTCTCTTGATGCCTTTGATAAACCTTCGATGCTCAGATCGAAAATTAATGAGTGCGTGCGTGGTGCATGTAGATGTGGAGAAAGAAAAGTTCCAAAGAAGCTCCAAAAACTTAATGTTCAAATATTAAAATAACACAAGCATTCTTATCTGTAAGCGCTTGAGGGCCGACCGGTGTTGAGATGGAGATCCCTTCGGGGGTACGATTCCGAACCGTGATGCGTGGTCGGGGAGCCCGAGCTTAGAGGAAGAGACCTTGCGAGGGCCACCATACCCGTGAGACTACCAAAGGGTCCCCATGCCAGGGGGCCTGGAGGAACTACTCGAAGCGAGATCTTGAAACCATTACGCGGCGGCATCCGCTTTCTGGAGTACCCAATCCCGGCGCCGGGGGAGGGGGCACACGTACGACTGCCCGGTACCAAGCCAGCAGTCCCAGCTGTCTAGCGCAGTCAAAATCTTTGGAAACATAAAAACTTTTTTTTGGCTATGAGGTGGGTGGTTCGAATCCGCGAAGTGACAGACTGGTGTGTAATTTTTTCAATGTTGAAACATGCAATGACATGGTCAAAGATACAGCTCCAAGATTTTCTGGTCACCCATCTCGAGGGTGGATGAGTATGGACAGGGTGCAGCGGTGGACGTATCGCTCTTCTTGAGGCCAAATTTGCTCGTGTCCGAGATACACGTCACCGGGGTGGGTTTGAGCGAGTGTCGTGTCGCGCCAAGACTTTGATATCAAAACATGCAGACTCTTCCCAAGACCATCCATGAACACCCACTATCACTTACCGTCAACATGCTTTGCTCGGCGTACCTCAGATGTCTTCTCGTCCGGCCGAAAGAAAAAATAAATGAGACTGGGGAGCATTGGACCAGTCCCTGGTGGCTGCTGCGGCCATTGGACCTGCGACAATGAGAACAGACTCATGCAACCGCTCCACAGTGACAAGTGTATTCCTCAAGCCTTGGAACTCCTGGCACTTCAAAGATCCTCACACCAACCAGCCTCCCACATCTTCATCTCACGAAAACGAAAATCCGAAATTCAACGTTGTCCGGCAACTCACCGTAACCCCGACTTCATTCATTCAACAGCACAGCAGCCTCCCACGCGTCCGAGGACATTCTCTCAATCGAGGATCGAAGCGCCATACAGCGTTTCATTGATATCTCGCGCCCGTTTCAAGCCACAAGGGCGAGCTGTACCGGCTGGATAACGCGCAGCCCAACTGCCCACCCTCACCAGATCACGCCCACAAAGCCCACGCCCCATCGCAATATCCTCGAGAACACATTTGCTCAAACGGAGACATCGCAAAGGTCTCCAGTGTGATCCTACGCCAGCGGTGGCTTTACCCCAAGATCAGATCGCCTGAAACGGTCACAGCAACGTCTCATCCTCTCCAAGAAATCAGTGACAGACCAGGAATTCATCATGCAACACTTTTCGAGTTCCCCCTCACAGCGCATCCCGCATGCACGCACCTCCCCCATCATTTGAAAAGCCCCCCAACGACCTCCACCCCATCCTCGCAATTCCTGCGCGCACTACGCAGTCATCCCCCCTCACATCTACCTCAAAAGATACGCACGCTTTCACGCACCCCATTCCCGACGCTCACAACACGTTAGAAGAGGTTGCGCGGATCAATATCCCCGTGGAAGAATCCCGGGAGTGGGAGATGTGGTCGTTCTTGAGTTTGAGGTGATTATGTAAGCGCGCCGCGCAGGATTGGAGAGGATCGGCAGGGGAAAGGGTGTGGCGCCAGGCAAGGCGGGAAGGGAAGCTTGATTGGGTCGCTTACGGGAGGCTGCGCATGAGGAATGAGGAATGAGGAGAGCAGAGGTGAGGTACATCAAGGAGAATGGGTGGGATTGGGTGCGATGGCTAGGAAGGGGCATACTGCAGTGGTAATTCGATGGAAACGTTCAATCGAATGCTTCTGGTGGCATTCGCGCAATCTATATGATTCTCTATAAACCTTTGATCACCCTCGCTGACTTTCGATGGACCTCCTCTTCATAACCACAGCCCTCGAATCCAAAGCCGATCAACAACTCGTTCCAAGAAGCGGAAGCGTCGTATTCGCGAGAACGACCGCAACTTCAGGGGTCCCGCACATCGAGGTCCTCTCATAGACACTCCACGTGAAAAGATTACTCACCCCATCGGCCCGGAACCACTGCAACAGGCTGAGCACGCCATCATACACATCCACCGCATCGCGCTCATGTCCCTCGTTGGGCACATAGCGGAAACTGTATGCATCGGCAGTGATGTTGTAATGGGACATGGTCACGGAGGGGCCCTTGGCATCGTTGAAGTCGTCCTGCGCCTGATCGAGCAGCTGGTAGAAAGTCGCGTTCGGGATGGCGGATCCGTAGCCCGTGTAGGCGCTCATATTCGATCCCGGCAGCTTGCGCGCTCCGGTACTCTGGGAAGTCAAGGGAGGAATGCCGGTGTAATCGGTATGGGTGGTGCCCAGCCCCACACCGAGTCCAATGGCCACAGCAACAGCAGCGATACCCGCAGCCATTGCAGCGGCAATTGAAGCAGTGGTGGAGGGCCCGCTGACGGCGGCTACGGCTGCAGCAGCAGGGGCAAGGTCGGGGGCCTCGTCCCATGGATTATCAGGATCGGGCACGTCTTCTTCTGGGCCGGGTTCGTCTTCGCTGTCTCCTTCGGACTCTGACTCTTCTACGAATTCTGAGTCAGGACCCTTCTTTCCAAGCTGGATAAGGCCTTGTTTAGGGTCTGAGGCGTCGACACCAAAGCATGAGTCGTCCACATTTTTCTGCTTCCAGATTTCCTGGTAGACAGGATCATGATTTGAAAGGTCGTTCGCTGAGAATTTCTTCAGCTGCAACGAAACGGCGTTGCATGAGCGGGCAGCACACACCGTACTTTGAATTCTCAAAGGCAAATCCTAGCAAGCCGTCAAGATTGTTCCAGTGACCCTCGACGAATCTTGCAGCGCCAAAAATAACATTCTCAAGTGTGAAGTCATTGAGTTGCATCCTGTCAGTCACGAACTCGCCGGACGAGGTAATACCATTGCTGGCATAAGTGGCCTTGATAACGGGTCAGTCAAGACAAAATCACTGCTGGCGCTGTGCCTACTCTGTAAGTCTCCGCCTGATCAGTTCCCTTTCGCACAATGGCAGGAGACTGGGGATTGTATTGATGAACGTCCATGTTGTAGCTCGACCCATCAGAAGAATGAAGGTTGGAGTGGACCCATCTTGAGATGTCAGCAAAGAAGCAGACTTACGTCTCTGCAGCACCCGTATCAAATATCATGGGGAATAGATTAGGATCATCTCCATTGTGAATGGGACAGGCATACTGCTTGTTAATGAGGCAAAGAGAAGATACGATACAAAGCAGCAGTTACCTTCAAGTTTACAGTAGGATAAGTGAGGACTGTAGAATCCGCCAAGGAGAATTGGCATAGTGGACTCGAGATGACAATGGTCCAAATTTGCAGGTAACTCAGACGTGGCATTGTGTTTGTCTTTGGAAGAAAGCTCTGACCTGATGCTACAAGAGGGAGTCGAATGGGCGAGACGCAGAGATCATATACGATTGTCAGCCTGCATGAGGAAACCACCTTGTTTGATTTAGGCTGTCTCCTGCGGTGTCACCTTTGGGTCAAGATATCTGCGCATCGCCGGGCGTCCGTTGGCCTCTTTTGGGCCGGTCACGAGATGCTCCATGATGGACCTCAACCTTTCCATGAATGTGAGCTGAAGTGGCGAATCACGCAAAGGACTGAATCCATGACCAAAAACAGGAAGCTGTTATGCTTGATGCGGGCAAAACGCCCAAAAATATTCATACGAAGCTATTTCGGAAGAAACCTCATGTTCCTGTGAGTTCGCTTCAAGTGTTTCAAAATTGTGATCTTATTGAGAGCCTCATGTCATGTCTCGGACTTGACCCAGACGGAAGATATGTACGGACAATTGCACCATTTCGCAATCTTTGGTGCTAGCCGCACTGGGCTACCCCGATTCCTCACATCACTAGACTCACATACCCGACTCTTGTGACCGTTGTGATTGCACGTAACACCATGTCTCCGACACATGTCCCATCTGCTGCGTTCATCGTGGCAACGAACATTTGTGCGCACTCGATACCGTAATTTTGACTGCATCACTATCCATTGGTTGTGACCGCAACGCTGTTCGATCCATTCGAGATGGGTTGCGAGAGGGAAAGAGGTATGCATTCATTACTTTGTTGATGACCTTTCATTTCGTGTCCGAGGCAGCGAGATCGACCATGAAAGCACCGCCCAGTCTGTACCACGAAAGAGATGAATCAGTCAGTCCGAAAATGGGTCAACGAAATGCTTGCAACCATCCGCTGGCAGAGTGGGTTCGAGGAAGGGAAAGAAAGAATAGTACTCACAAGATCGCCGGCTCCTCAATCCGATGATGCTCATAGCTCAACGTTCCCACACCCCCCGCTGTCGCACAAAGGTCAGCCCTCATCTCACACTCAGCGCTCTCATCCGCATATCTCCCAAATCTTCACCCAAAGAACCGTTCGGCAAACAAGGAACACGAACGTACCTTCCAACAACAAACTCACCCCACTGCTCAGCTCCCGTCCAATCCACCTCATCGCGAAGGCCCGCAGGATATGCCCGTGCGCCACCAGCAGGACATCGCTCCTCTGCGCGGCCTCATCGTCTTTCGGTTTGCCGATGGCGGCGTTGTGGAAGCGGGTGCGGATGTCGTGGATCAGGCGGTCGAGGCGGGTCGTTACGTCGGCGGGGGATCTGATGGACAGAGCGTGATGAGAAGGTGGAGGGCAGAACGGGGGAGGCACAGGGTGGATGGGAATACGTACTCCCCGCCTGGACAGCCATCGCGCCAGATATCCCAGTCTTCGTTCTCGCCGTTCTGTTTCCTTTGCTCACGGATCTATGCGTCGAGGGTTTGTATCAGCCGTACTGTTCAGGTGCTCGTACTTTCCTGGCCTCTTTCCGCGCCATTCTGCGATCTTCCCTTCTCTTGCGCTGTTACCTCCAGCGACCTCCCCTGCTGTCACGATTGACAGAGTTTCCTTCTTCCAACCAGCCTGTCCAACCCCCTCACTCTGTCCCTACTTCCCCGTCACCAGCCCCAAAAACCCCACAAACAAACCTACCTGCAGACTAGTCAACCCCTCATACGCCCCATAATCCCACTCCCTAATATCCTCCGTCACCTGCACCTTGGCCTCGCTCCTCACCCCCCCATCCAGCATTCCCTCTGTCTCCTCTTTCTCCTCTTGCCACGGCATCCTCTCCCTACACCCAATATTCAACAACTCGAGCGTCCGGCGCGCGCGGTGGCGGGGGGAGACGTATCTGCTTGTTTCGGAAGAAGAGGGGAGTCAGCGAAGGGCTCGTGTGCCATGTCAATGTTCGAATCCGGGCTCAAAGGCAATGGCTGAATCATATGGCAACGGGATGCGGACGCGATCGCATCGCGACAGCCGGTGCGGATGCGCCTTTTTGCCATATCCCCCCTCCCCCGTCCCTCCTTCCCCCCCTCTCCTTCACCATCCCATCCAATCCCATCCAATCCCATCCCATCCCGCCCAAATCAAAAAGAAATCATCACTCACATCCCCCCCAACTTCCCCGGCCCGATCAGCCGATCATCTCCCACCAACGCCTTCCCCGTCGCAACGATCCGCCGTTCGCCGTTCGCGGTGAGGGGCAGTTCCGTGGTGCCGGTGTGCCGCCCGTTGAGCGACCAGGATGTCTCGCCGTGGCGGATTAGGAAGGCGCGGGGGGTTGTCATGGTGGGTGGATGGGTGGGTGGGGGATCTTTGGGGGGAGGGGGGAGGGGGAAGAGGGGGGGGAAAGCTGCAACGAGTATGTGGGAAAGATGGTGGGAAATGGGAAGGAGGAGAGATGGGTGAGGAAGGGTAGGAATGGGAGAAGCGAGGTGTGCAATTCGCAGATGGCGGAGACTATTAATGGTGGGGAGGGAGAGATACGTCAATAGAGAAAGAAGAATGCCCCACCCCCCACTTCGGCGCGGTTGCCGCCGGATGGGGGAGTGTTCCATGTATCTAAACTCCTTCACATGGAACGGAAAGCATGTATCGTATTTTAAAAGGGAGATGTGGTCCATCAGGTCTCCGCAAGCTGGGCAAAGCATAACCAGCATATGGACGATGTATGATTCGAAAGAATTTGCTGGATATTATGCTACTCCGGCTCCTCGGCCCTGCCACTTCCACCCTAATTCCATATAAATATATGATCCGCAAAGATATGCCACCCGAGAGATGATGCAATCAGCTCTTCCTGCCAATGGGCGAGTCGCCCCCATATCTCACCACAAATGCATGCAATCCATTCTACGCCATCTCAATGCCTATGCCAATCGCACGATTCCCCGACTCTCCCGCAATGTCTGAGGAGTGGGAATGTACAGGTTGCCCCCTCTCGCAATGCGGTCAGCCAGCTGATGATCGTCTTCAACACTCTCCCCACAGCATCCCCTGGTCACCCCTGGTCTGCTGGCCTCCTCTCACAGCACGCTCCATCATCCGGGCTTCTTCCCTACCGCCGCGATCGCTCCCAGCGCACGCCTTCTTCCTGGGCTGGTTCTCCCGACTGGTCAGGGCGCCACAATGGTTGGCCGCAGCACTGGCCGCATAGCGCTGGTTGTGCTTTGTGGGTCGTTTGTGAGCTTCCCGCACGGCGTGTTTGTTCTCCTTTCGGAGCAGAAATGAGCTGGCGGCTTGATCGTCGAACATGATGCTACTTTCATCCACATTGGATTCGAGAGCTTGCTGCTCTGCCCGAATGTTCGAGATATCGTCGAGGCAGCGAGGCGCGATCAACTGGCGCACGGCATCCTCGACGGATAGATCCATTGAGTTTGGCCGGGCGCGCTTGCGGGAAGATTCGGTGGACCCAGGGCGAGGGGTTGGGACTGAGCCTGATGGGCGGTTGAGCGCCAATTCTTGAAGGGCGCTCGCGGCTTCATGGGTCGACGCGCTTGGGGCGGCGCCAAATGAAGCAGGGAAGCTGTATGCATCCAGCTGCCGGCGCGTGGTGGAAGTGGGCATGTTACTGGTGATGGTGACTGCACCATTCGGTCGAGAAGCTCGCGCATTGTTGTAATAGTCCGACCCCAGGGTCTGCCTAGCTTTGGCCAATTCCAATTCTCGCCCTTGTTCCTTCAAACAATTCAATTGCATGTTGGCGCGACGACAGGTCGCCTGGACAGCCAGTTTAGCAGGCTGTCCTGGCGCTCCAGTCGACGATGCTACTGATGAGATTGATGATGATCGGGATGGTCGAGATGATACGTCAGAGTATTGTGTTGAGACATCTGACATTGAATCTGGAGATGACATTGATGAGACCGAAAGACCCGCAGACGTTCGACGAGCCAGAGGAAAGCCATCGGGCACCCTCGGCTTCCACTCGGACGTGCTGTCGAGCGTTGACCTGGCCATACAGGACTGTTGCACTTGCTGCATGGCCTGGCACATGGATGATCGTCGTGTGAACATCCCCGGTGTACTCGCTGCAGGAGTACAGAAGGGGCCAATCTGAGGCGTTAGCTCTGGCGTCGGCAAAGGCGCGAGATGAGGCTGCAACGGCGGCAAAGTCCTTCTCTGCTCGTTCATTGGCGTATGCTCGAGCCATTGCGGGATGCCACGGGACGGTGTGGGGGTTGTCTCGTTGGATCTTGACACTGCTTGGTCGCGGATTGGCAATGGCGGGGGACTCATTTCTGGGCTGGCAGTATCATATCCTGAATCTTCCGAAAGCTCAGCCGTTCCAAAATCGATATTGTCAAGCTCAGGCGTCAGACGGAGCACCACATCTTTCCATGAGAGCGCTTGCCTAGGCAAAGAATGTGCCGGAACATGGACCTGCGACGAGGGTGAATGCTTGAGTACAATATCGGTCCATCGATGAAAGACGGGTTCTGGTATGTGAAGCTTCCAGTCAATGGCACTCAAGAATGCCATCTCATTGATATTCAGATCCCATGTGCTCAGCCCCGAAATCTTGCTCCACGCATTCGCTGAGAAGTTCCGGTCTTGCAGATACTTTGATGCGAGGATAAGAGCAGCGATGAACATTCGTCGTCCACATTGTAGGGAGAATGATGACGTCGAGTCTTTCGGTTGTTCCATGGTAAAATCCAGGCAAGGAAGACATGATCTGATCCTGATCAAGTAGTAGAGCGCGACCTGTAGAGTCGAATAGCTGGTTTTGGATCGTCGCAGCACTTCCTGAATGAAGTATCGAAGATCCATCTTGCTTGGCTGGCGCGTGCATACAGGATCGGGTCTAGATTGCACGTAAGCAGAGAGGGGCCATATCGTCTCTACCATCTGAGTTGTGGTATCTTATCGGGGTTCGTCAGCTCATCTACCTCAAGGCTGCTCCGTCTTGCATTAGCTTACCAACAAGGCTGTCCACGAATGTGATTTTCCGCTCACTTTGCCGCACGAGGGATGGGGGCGGTCGAGGACATAGGATGGTCTTGCCATCGTCTGTTTCGGTTGAGCTCAGTCGCTGGGTCCGTCTCGGGTTCTGACGAGATTCGGGCGCAACAACCTGAGCATAAGATTGATTGGGTTGTAGAAAAAAGGTGCCGGGGGCAGGGCTACCTTGATCCTTCACCGCAGTATTTGGTCTTTCTGTTGGACATCCTGACCAAGCAATCTCATTCTCATTACTCCATTCCTGGCACGAGGTGAGACCCGTCAAGGATGATGATGAGACTGAGCTCTGCGATGAAGGTGCATCAAGGGAGAAGGCCGAAGTGTTGGTAGAGGACGATCGGTTGGAGTAGATCGAGGCGGTGGAGGGGCTGTTGAGGTATGATTTGAGGATCTGAGAGGTCCATGGCGCTGATCTGTCGACGTCTAAATCTGCAGCCATGAAGATGGTCGTGATGTACAAAGGAGAGTCGTAGTCAATGAAATGTTGAGAGTAATAATATTGAGTCTTTATGGGTTTAAAGCTCAGGAGGCAAATGAGTCAGACGGATTGGTCAAACAAAGCTGAGTGGCAACCGGTTCTGCCCACTCTTGAAGCGGTTGTCTGAGACCTGTGACAGCGTGATTTGTTCACAATGATCGCAGGCAGTCAACCGCAGGATCAAGAAGTGAGACCCGCTTGTTTGGTATGCCCAGGCTCCAGAGACCAATGCCTAGCTCCTTGCTTCAGGCAGATGACTGAGGCGGTAAATGTGGTAGATCGCGTGTGATCGATCTTCCTTCTTTTTACAGGACCACCAGTAGCACGATTCCAGTAGCCAATGACCGATGCGGGATGCTGTTACAGCAAATCCAGATGTGTGATATTGAATCCTCAATGGTGTTGCTCGAGGAATTCGCAATGACCGAGGGCTTCAGAGGTGCCCAAAGTCGACACGATCGGGTTCAGAGACAGATGAGATGGACGATGTGATACTGGTGGCCTGCGCAAGGTCGATGGGTAGGAGATACATTTTTCCTGCTGCTCGCGACACTCCCAACTCTGCCAAATCCTAAGAGCTGTAGGTCGCCAGACTCAAAGAATGAATCTGAACGATTTGCGGTATGAGCCTGCAGGTGAAAGGTAGGGTACTGCCGGATTCGGAAGAAGAAGTATCACGGATCAAAGAGCAGGTCCTCGCTTATATTATTCTGGGGATGAGTTGAATAATTTGGAGGTGGCCGGATTTGCGGTGGCGGGAATAGGCAGGGTTAAGGCGCTCGAAGTGGCAAACTCCTCGAAATAAAATGAATCAGTCAAGGAATATGACTCCGACTCCCACGGCTGGTTGGATCCCTCATCAGTGAAAATTCTTCTAAGCTTCATTGCTGCCGTCAAGCAATCATGTTTGTGAACATGTGCAGCCATCATTACTCACAGTGAAAGCTCAAAAGAACAACCAAATGGTTTGCTTTCGTCTGGTGAAGGAAACCAAAGAACTCCCAAGGAAAACCGGTAGTAGTACAGGGAATAATGAAATCAATTCAGAGTGGAGAGATGGACCACCGCGATCATCAGACTAACAAAAGTCGTGCAGGCTATTCCAGTTGAAGTTGCACTGCTTGTGATTGTTGTATCGTTGTCATTCGTATCGCCTCCGGTGGTTGAGGAGAGAGAAAAAAGAGAAAAGGCCACGGGATTTGGTTTTGTTGCAATTGCTGATTCGGGGGAGGGGGGGGGGCTAAGATTTCGCGCAATCGTTCGCCCAGCCAGCCAAAAGTTCCACTTCGATGCGCGCAGCTTCTTTCCGAGGGTCGACGATTGACTCACTCACTGAATTTGAACCTTTCCAACCTCCCGAGACCCCAACCCCTCCACATAATAATCCACATAATCCACAGCTGTAAGAATAGTACGCTTCTTATTTGCTCAATCCAGTGGCGGCGAAGCTACCCCGTCATGTCTTCTACACCTGTTGCGTCTCTAACCGCGCAAGTGCTCGTGTTCAAGCGCAATGCATGCTCTGTTTCAACCTTGATCAACCTCACTCTTCCCTACTACTGTTCCAGTATCTGAGTCTCGCATTTGGAAGGATTTGCCCCAATGCGACTGATCGCCTTGAATGGCTTGGATCCAGGCAGCTAGACTGCTAGTGAGCTCGAATCCTTAAAGGATTTTCCTAGCTGTTTGGTAACACGTAGCAGGCTCCAAGCCCGTCGCGGATGACCTATCACAAGCCAGAGAGCTGCAGTCTAGACCTGCAAGCGCTGATAGACCTAGCCCGTCCAGGCCAGCTGCATGTATCGGCCCGTGATCTGATAATCGCCACTGTCCGAAGGATTCTCGGCGTTGGACAAATGACGAAGCACCTTTTTCTGCTGACTTGCTGATTGATTAGCCATCCAGTATCGCAAGAAGTGCAACAGCTGTAACAGCTCCTTTCAAACGATGAATTGCGAAACCTGGTGCGCGCAGACGGGTCACCCAACAACTGTACACACACAAGCGACTTCACATGATTCTTCGCCTTGTTTTTGATGAGCTGGCGACTTTGAGTCTGCGCATCGGCCTAATCGTGACGACCCCACCCCTCCCTGTCTCCTCATCATCGCCCCCAAGCTTGATGATTGGATGTCTTATTTTTAGTCTCCGTCAGATACCGTCGGCAAACCAGCGGACGATGACTCAAGTTCTCCTCTCACCCTCTGTCTAGAGTACCGTAGTCTCGACTGCAGGGAATCACAGGCATCTTGCCACCACAGCCATCGAAAAGTCAGAGACCCGCATGTGACGCTCTGGGCGGACCCGCGGTCACCAAGGGATTGTGCAGAGGAATCCTCGAATCCTTCAGCATCACGCGCATGCTCTCCATTCCGCTTGAATGTTCCAGGCTGAAGCGATGGTGCCAATCGTGCCATCATTCTTATTCTGCGTTCCTGTTTCAGAGAAGAAGTGAGCCACGTTGCTGCGAGGGGGAGGCTGAGTCTCGTGGCTCCATGGTTGCCTCCACATGAAGCGCCGCCTTGCGTCATCCAATGCTAGAGAAAGGCCAAGTTCGGATATGCTCGCGACGCTTTTGTGAGCAACAGCAAACCTGCCGGGGGCTCTTTTCCAAGGCAGCATAGGCTGGTGATGGTGTGAAAGTCGCCAGGGCCACCATGATGCCTGCATCGCGGCTATCCAGACACTTGAGCTGCCTGCAGTTGGTGTGCAGTGCCGCGCCGCCTTCGAAATGTGTGCACAGCCGGGTGATCATGGAAGCGGGACCAGTTTGACTCATCTGCCTGCTCAACTACATGTGTCCTTGATCGTGATTGTCAGGAATGTCTTGAAGGAATGGGACAACCTTGACGGGCTTCCATGACAGCAATTTGGGCCTTTGCCTGCCTCGGAGATTGTCCAATGAGGTAGGTACTGGATATCCCTGCGGCATTTTTGCATCGGATACCATGGCTGTCATTTGGTTCAGCAGAAGAAAGATCTTTCTTGATGGATGCTATTCAAAATCAGGCTGCCTGTTTCTGCGACAATGTCTTGATATCTCCGTCCAACCTGGTGGCACTTAATTGTTTCTGATGCTGTACCAGTGGGCGTCAGTCACCTTGTTGCCTTGCAGATATGAGTGCTTTGATTGATGCAAGATGATGCCCTAAGAGCGGTAGATCTCGAACATGGCGAGCATGGCTCAGGATGCGGTAAGAAATTTGAAGAGGAACAGGAATCAAGAGTGAGCGCTGCATGAAGGACCATAGAATGACTTTTCAACGGTATGTCGAGTGTCTTGCAATGTGAATGTACCACCTGAAACAGAATCGTGACCCGACCATGTAAACTCTATCGTATAACAATAACAAGCTGATCCTATTGAGCCCCTATTCACTATTTGGCTCATCACCTCCATCTCGATACAATTCCTTGGCACTGAGAGAGGCCGCCCCTGGTGCCCGAGGGTTCCCGACATCGGCAGGATTCGGGGACTTGCTGAGTCATGCATGTGTCCTGGCCAATCGGCGATGGCGGAAACGGCGGACCAAAGGCTACAGCTTCATCCAACGGTCGATTTTCCAGAAACTGGAGCTTCGGCCAGCGTGCCAAACAAAATAACAATAATATTCTTTCTTGAACTGTCACGCGATATTGCGGAGCGGTACCTCGGTTGGAGTGCCCAGAATGATTAGACGGGCAACAATTGCAGCCTCTCGCCATTCACATCCTGTTCCCAAATACACATCGCCCTCTGGACGACAGCTTCGCCCAGTTGCGCCGAGGTGGTCAATCCCCAAACCCTCCAATCGCGCATTCTATCCATTCCTACAGACTGCAAACATGGTATGGGACCTTGGCATACGTGAAAGCCACTACTTCTCGTGATGCGACGCATGCGACATGTTAACCTCAGCTGACATGTCAATGGCAATGCAGTCTACTCGAACCGAATCAGATGCCTTTGGCGAAATCCAGGTCGATGCCAGCAAATACTGGGGAGCGCAGACCGAGCGGTCTCTCGAGAACTTCAAGATCAATCAACCACAAGACCGCATGCCTCCACCGGTCGTCCGAGCATTCGGCGTGCTCAAGGGCGCCGCCGCGACAGTGAACATGAACTTCGGGCTCGGTAAGCCCATACCATGATGATCGCCAGAATGAGCAATGGCTGAGCAAGGATCGGATGAGGTTCAAAGATCCCAAGATAGGTCAAGCCATCCAACAAGCTGCATCAGAAGTTGCCTCCCTCGATCTCCTCGACCATTTCCCCCTGGTTGTATGGCAAACCGGCTCAGGCACGCAGTCCAACATGAACGCCAATGAAGTCATCTCGAACCGTGCCATTGAGATCCTGGGCGGCACCATGGGCTCGAAGAAACCTGTTCATCCCAACGACCACGTCAACATGTCCGCCTCCTCCAACGACAGCTTCCCCACCGTCATGCACATCGCCTCCGTGCTCGAGATCCAAGAATCTCTCATCCCCTCCATGCAATCCCTCCGCGACGCCCTCGACAAAAAATCCAAGGACTTTGACCACATCATCAAGATCGGCCGGACCCACCTCCAGGACGCCACTCCCCTTACCCTCGGCCAGGAGTTCTCTGGCTACGTCGCGCAACTCGATCGCGGCATCGAGCGCGTGCAAGCCACCCTCCCGCACCTCCGCCTTCTCGCGCAGGGCGGTACCGCCGTCGGCACAGGCATCAACACCTTTCGAAATTTCGCCGAAGCCGTCGCGGCCGAGATCAGCAAGATGACATCCCAGACCTTCACCACCGCGCCCAACAAGTTCGAGGCGCTGGCCACGCACGACGCCATCGTCGAGGCCTCGGGCGCGCTCAACACGCTCGCCTCGTCCTTGTTCAAGATCGCGCAGGATATACGGTATCTGGGGTCGGGCCCGCGGTGCGGGCTGGGCGAGCTGAAGCTGCCCGAGAATGAGCCTGGGAGCTCGATCATGCCGGGGAAGGTCAATCCGACGCAGTGCGAGGCCTTGACGATGGTGTGCGCGCAGGTGGTGGGCAATCATACCGCCGTGACGGTGGGGGGGATGAATGGGCAGTTCGAGTTGAACGTGTTCAAACCCGTCTTGATCAGGAATCTGCTGCATAGTATACGGATCCTGAGTGATGGCATGCGGAGTTTTGAAAAGAATCTGGTGGTGGGGATCGAGGCGGACGAGGATCGGATCGGCAAGTTGTTGCATGAGAGGTAGGGTTTTCTCCGTGAAGAGGTGTGCATGCTTGCTGACACTGTTGATTCGTTAGTCTCATGCTGGTGACTTGTCTCAACCCCGTAATCGGCTACGATATGGCCTCCAAAGTCGCCAAGAACGCCCACAAGAAGGGTCTCTCGCTCAAGCAGAGCGCGATGGAGCTCCAGGCGCTGAGCGAGGAAGACTTTGACAAATATGTCAGGCCCGAGCTGATGCTGGGGCCCAAGGAGTACAAGTCCAATTCAAAGTCTTGAACTACTGGAACACTGTGCAGAAGCAATGGTGATTACTGTCTGATAGGATAACCTGTTCGTACTCAACATTTGTAGTAGCATGCACAAGAGCTGGACAACTGTAAAAAAGGTAGTTGGCCCCATCGTATACAAAATATCTCAAAAATCCTCTGTTCAACCATTCACTTCCTGCACCACGGACTCCCACCTTCCCCAACCCACCGCCACAACCTTCAGCCTCCACACCAACCCCTCCATCTTTCCATGTGCTCTCCTCCCATCGCGCTCACTCTGACTCAGTACCACTTGTGTTTACCCTGCTTCCCCTCTCCCATCCCATATTGCGGGTTTGAGGAGACAAAGGCTTGAGCTCGGGCCCCTCCAGACTGTTCGAGGATGAAATTTGTTTCGCGCTAGAAGCGGTAGGGCTGAGTCCCGTGACGTCGCGGTCGCGTCTCCTGCACCTTCCGCACCTTCCGCCTCGACCTTTTCTCTTTTCTACCCATCATCATCGAACATCTCACCAACCCAAAGCTGAAAAGGCCTAGAATGCCGGCGCCTACTGCGTCGCGCAAGCGCTCGCGTCGCGAGATCGAAGACGAAGAATCAGAGTCAAATGTTTCCGACTCAGATGGCTCTCAATCCTCATCCGGAAGTCGCAAAAGAGCCCGCCTTAGCAATGACAACAGCCTCACGACGCCTGACCACGAGTCCGAGGATGAGAATGATCCTGAAACTCTGTCAAGCCAATTTCAGCGCGAAACGTTGCAGGCTCAGCATACCCCAAGAAAGCATCAACCGGGCTCGATTGTGCGCGTGAAGTTGGCCAATTTCGTGACCTATACTGCTGTCGAATTCTTTCCTGGACCGAGCCTCAACATGGTCATTGGTCCAAACGGTACGGGCAAGAGCACTCTCGTCTGTGCAATATGTCTCGGCCTTGGGTGGGGACCACAGGTAAGTGAATCGTTCGCTCGCATGGGAATGATTCGCTGATTCGACATTAGCACCTCGGCCGTGCCAAAGAAGTATCGGAGTTTGTCAAGCATGGAAGCCAAGAGGCGACCATCGAGATCGAGCTCGCAAAAGACGACAAGAAATACAAAAGGAATCTGGTCATCAGGAGCACCATCAAGAGAGAGGGCAACAAGACAGTCTTCTCGATCAATGGCAAAGTTCAACCCAAAAAGACGGTCCTGGACGTGGCGAGATCGTTGTCTATTCAGATCGACAACCTTTGCCAATTCCTACCGCAAGACAAGGTTGTCGAGTTTGCGGCTATGACACCCGTGGAACTGCTCAAATCTACCGAGAGAGCTGTGGCTTCTGAAAGAATGATTGGAATCCACGAAGAGCTGAAAGAGTTGAGAGGCAAAGAAAGGCAGGTGCAGGTGAATGCTAGCTCAGATCGTGACACCCTAAACAATTTACTGGGTCGCCAAAGATTGCAAGAAGCCGACGTGGTCCGCTTGCGAGAGCGTGAGGAGATTGTCAAGCGCGTTGGCCTTCTTGAAGCCGCAAGATCCACAGTCCAATATCGCACCATCAGGACACAGGTCCATGCGCAAAAGGAAAAGGGCAAGGCAGCCCAGAGTGAGTTCAATGCTCTGGCTGCGGAGACAGAACCTGCTCTACGAGCTGTAAATGCTAAGCAGCAGTATCGGAATCAGATCGATGTTGTCGTCAAGGAACGAAAGATGGCCAAAGACCAGGCGGAAAAAGCAGCCGATCAGATTGATCGCCAATTTCAGCACCTGCAGACTGAGAACGTCGAGCTTGAAAACAAGATCCAGGCAGAAAAGGATGGTGCAAAAAAATACAAAGGCGAAGCCCTGCAGCTTGAGGGCAAGATCAGAGAGCACAAGATCTCATTGAAGAACGCGCCCCCCGAATTTGACGCTTTGGAATACAATGAACGTCTTGTAAGGCATTCCGATTTTATTGTAAGGGATCGTTCTGCTAACACGATTACTAGCGTGCTCTCGCAAGAGAGAAGAATTCCATTGAGATGGAAGTGCAGGATCTTCAAACGCAGCAACGCGACCTGACCAATCAAGGAAGGGAGATCAATCGCCAAATCCACGACGCTACAGAAACAGTCAGAGAGTTTGACTCAGCCACGGGCAAACAGACCGCCAAGCTCAAAGCCCTTTACCCGGAATCCTACAGGTTATGGTCCTGGGTGCAGGAACATCAAGATCATTTCGAGAAGCCAGTATTTGGCCCTCCAATCGTCGAGGGTTCCATCAAAGACCCCCGATGCGTCGACCAAGTGGAATCTTTGTTTCAAGCGAGCATCTGGTCAACGTTCTCTGTTCAGACGAAAGCCGACTTCAAGAGACTGTCAGACGTAGCCCATGACAGATTACACTTAAACTCGATAAACATTGAAACCGTGCTGGTTGGTCTAGCGGATTTTCAGCCTCCGTGTGGAGAAGATGAGAAGAAACAGTATGGCCTGGAGGGCTGGGCGGTGGACTACATCAATGCCCCTGAGCCCGTCCTTTCTATGCTCTGCGGCAAAATCAAACTCCACGAGACGGGCGTGACAATGCGCGATATTTCTTCCCAGCAGTTTGATATGCTATCGAGATCAAGGATACAAACATGGGTGACCAAAAAGACAAGTTATCGCATCACTCGTCGAAGAGAGTATGGTCCCAGTGCGACCTCAACCATGACTCGAAACGTCAAGCCAGCATCCATATGGACCGATCAGCCGGTGGATCAGGGTGCCAAAAGAGAGCTCCAAGGAAAAGTGAATGAAATGAATGACCAGCTTCAAGGGCTTAAAGAGCAAGTTAAAGACCTGCAAAGGCAGATCGAAGAAAAGCGGACGGCCATGTCAACGATCCAGGACCAATCCGTAAGTGCATCGAGTCTGTAGCGATGCCTGTCTGACTTTTCAAAAATAGAATGAGCTCCAAGTCGAGAAGCGCGAAAAGCAGGCAGCTGCTTCCAAATTTAGTGGCTTGCCTGTCCTGATAAGTAAGCTCTTCGCATCCTGGTGTCTTGGCCTTGACTGATGCCCTTGACAGAGAGCAATGAGGAGAAGCTTGCGCGTCGACAAGAGAACCTGTCAGCTATCGGTGGCCGCGTGCGAGAGCACGTAGACCAGCAGGATAAGATCGCAATGGACCGCGCTGAGCTGGCTCTGAAGTATGCCGACGCGGTAGAATCACTGCGCAAAGCTCATGAGGCTCTGCATGAAGCTGAGCTCATGCTGATAGAAGCTACGTCTGACTTTCAAACTTTGGAAGCCCGTAACAGGGACGTCCGCGATCTCATGAAGACTAAAGACGATGAGCTGAAGCAAATTCAAAGCGAATCGAAACGGCTGACCTTACTTGGCAAACGGGCAATGGTTGAGATCCAACAGCTCTTGTTGAATGATCCAGATGGAGGTATCCGAGCCTTCTTTAGCACTCTACCTCAAGATCAAACCAGCGAGGAGTTGGAGGCCGAGATTCAGAGCGAGCAAGCACGATTGGAACTCATGCACGAGGGCAACGGCAACACGATCAGAGAATATGAGCAGCGTCAGAAGAAGATCGAGAACTTGCAACAACGCGTCAATCAGATCGAAGACAGCCTCCAAGAGCTTCAGGGCGCCATCACCGTTCTTCGGGAAGAGTGGGAACCCCAGCTTGACCAGCTGATCAAGCGGATATCCGATAGCTTCACGGATAATATGAATCAAATCAATTGTGCTGGCGAAGTCGTGATCGACAAGGATGAAGACTTTGACCAGTGGTCCATCCAGATCCGCGTCAAATTCCGGTTCGCCTCCCTTTTCCTTCTTCAAGTGTCTACTCTCCGAGATGCTTCTCCCGCATTCACCCCATCACAAATATCCTGACTGACGCCTTCAAATCTAGTGAAAACGAACCCCTATCAGCCCTCAACTCACACCGCCAATCTGGTGGCGAGCGCGCTGTCTCCACCATTTTCTATCTCATGTCCCTCCAGTCTCTCACCCCTTCGCCCTTCCGCGTCGTCGACGAGATCAACCAGGGTATGGACCCCCGAAATGAACGGTTAGTGCACAAACGCATGGTGGATATTGCCTGCGGAAATGCTTCAGCTGCTTCGGCCCCTGGTATTGAGGATGGCGAAGAGGGAAGGCAAGGAAGTCAATACTTCCTCATCACCCCCAAACTACTCAGTGACCTCAGCTATGCGAGGGGGATGCAAGTCATGTGCATTGCCAGTGGGGAGTACATGCCGGAGGATCGGACAAAGGTGGACTTCAAGGCATGTGTGCACCGATGGAAAGGGTTGCAAGGATTAAACGATGGCGGAGGAGCAAGCAGAATAGGCATGGATGCGATGATGGATGGAGGGGGAAGAGTTGGCGTTGCCGCTGGATGAGGTTCATGTGAAAGCGGCGGTGGAAGGCGATCTGAATGACGAATGTCGGTCTCACAAGTGGGCCTGGAGAGGGAACCATGCTCCAGAAAGACTCTCACCTTTGAACAGTATTCTCTCTGTACAGACATTTACACCCGCATGCCCTTATCTATCTGGAAATAGGAAATGTACTTTTGTATCTTGCTCTGATCCCGCCTCACTTACCCGTACCATTGTAGCCCGAGCGTTTCGGGAGGCAATCGTCCGCTTTAGGCAGGCGGCTCGCTCGCTAACAACAAAAAAAATTTCAATGTGCGCAATATGAGAAGGCGTTTTCAAGTGCACCCACAAGGAACGAGTAGTCGGCTTTACGGATAAATTTGACGGTCAATCTTCGAAATAGGTCGCAGCAAATGCTTTGAGCACTATAGAGGTTGATGAATGGTCTGGTTGCGCCGTGGTACTTGGTAAGGGTCCCCCGCGCGGAACGGCCCCTCTTTTGCAAATTTTGTTGTTGTTTGCGAGGCTCGCACACCAACACACCATCAATTTTGCTTTTTTTTTCTTCTTGTTTTGCACATCCCAGAGAATCCATCAACAAATACATCAAGTGCAAAGATTCCAAGTCATTTTGTGCCCCACTTCAACGGTAGCTGAATGTCTCCACCTCTGCAAAGCCGTGCAGAATGCCTGCAGATCGGATGGAGGCGCAGCACCTCCCCCGGTCTGCCCGCGGACTCAGCCTTGGTCAGCCTGATATGCAGGTTTGTGCTGTGCAGCGACGGAATTGTGCGGGTGCCGGCTAGGATCTGTTCAAGATTAAAGACCACACTCGGCACCGCGTCCATGGCTCCACGGCTCTTGGGGTACTCGTTAACTTCTTCAAGGCATCGCTCATGACTGTTGATGTAGCAGAGCCGATCCCCATACAATAGTCCAAGATGGCGAGAACTCACTCCGCCTATCGTGAAAGAGTCCATGGTGCTCTTGGCCGCTGGCCAGAACTTGCATGGCTCAATCGCTTTCTCCAGACACCCAAACCTGCGACAGGGGAAGAAGACGAAACAGTGGCACAGATATTCGATCTCAATGACACCCATTTCACGACTTCCGGGAAAGAAGCCAATGCAACTTCGCTCTCAGAGGCACTCGACGTCGAGCAAAGCGGGCGACTGCGTATTGTACTGATCAGCCATGGTCGCAGCTGGGATGTGGACCGCGATGTGTTGGACGTGGTCTGCAGCAAGTTTAACCTAGATCCTAGATTCATGGCGAAACATTTCGACTACCCTGCCATCCGATTTGAAACCAATTGTCCTCAAGATCTTAGCAATGCGATTTGGCGCGTTGATGAGAACTCCTCCAAGAACAAGTACACCTGGGATCTCGGTGGCGAGATATATTCACCGTTTTCGACAAAATTGGGCTGGTCCTTCTTTTTCGCATATCAGAAGGAATGTCTGTCAGTGGCTTTACATGAGGAAGATCTCAATACCACTCGTGAGTAGACAAGCCGTCCCATATGGCTTAACCCGACCAACGTCTTCTTACAGTCTTGCTTTTTCTTCGCGTTTTTCGAGACGGACTGGCTCAGGAATCACGAATATTCTTGCATCATTCAGATGCACGAGTGACAGGGTCCTCTTTTCTGGAAAGCGAACCACGAAACACTCTAAGCTCGGTTTTTATCCATAACCTATTGCAGGCCGACTTTTCAGCAACTCGGATTAAGGAGAGAGTCATAGCAAGAGCAGTATTGCCATATCTTGCTGGTTTGTATGGTTGCTGCTATGCAAGTTACCATAGGCAAATTGCACCCAGGGCACTCAAGAATCGCGACTTGTTTCGAGCAGACCATGACACTCTGTTTGATGAATTAAGGCGACTGCTTACTGTGCAACGCGAAATCGAGACTTTCCTACTCAAATTCGATCAGGATGAAAATGAGCAGTCTGACTTCCAGATTCCTATTCAACGTCAGCTTAGTGCATTGATCGACGACGTGAAGAATCTTCTGTCCTTCTACCGCGCCGATGATGCTTCGTCCGCTTCAGATTATTTGGGAGAATTAATCCGGGCTCAAGTGGACGAGGCTAAAGAAGCCAAAAAGACTTCTGCAAAGCTCGGTCTTCTGAGTCAACTTGCCTACATTTTTCTTCCTCTTCAAGTGACCGTCTCTGCTCTCGGCATGAACCTCAAGGCTTTCGGTACGGGAAACATCGAGATTAAGAGTTTTTTCATCATACTCATGATAATCGCCACCCTGTCTTTCGCACCTATGCTATCACCTATGCTATCCAAGCTGCCTGGAAAGCGCATCTCCGATATTCGCGATATCAATAGACATTCCCGGCGCCTTGCCTTTCTCTGTGGGTGGTTCTGCCTTTGTCATTGGAGCACTACCAATAGCAAGCTTTTCGACTGTGGCATCGCTCATGACTTGAACTTCTTCTCGGGCCGCCATAATTTCCCGAGAAGATCCGCAGGAAAGGATACTTATTGGAGCAAAAGGCGTACCCAGTTCATGGATACTTTGCAAAATCAACCATTAATTTTCTTCCCTCGTTACTGGAAGAAGGTCGTTGAGGAAATCTATGACATCATTGATAAGCCTAAATGGGGAAGAGATGAGGAGCATCTTCACAGAGCGTAGTGACGATGTGTTCTGCATTCCAGCAACGGTCAGACATTCTACATCTATCCAAAGCGTACGAACGATCTGTCTTTTCTTTGACTTACCGGGAGTGTTCCTTAAGGATACGATCGAGGGTTGGCAGAACGCGTAAAAAGGCTCGCTCCACACCTCCGGGACATGGACAAAGGATTCTCAGCACATGAAACAAGCTTCACCCGAAACCACTTGGAGGGTCAACGACTGAGTTCTGGCGGCAGAACTTCCGACTGCCAAAACAACCGGGTCATTACATACAGCTATCTTGACACAATTCAATTTGAATTACCACAAACTCCAAATCTCTACTGGTCGGACATCTTGCCCTTCCAGACACCTTCACATCTCGTGAGACGACAAAGCTGTCTCCACATAGCCTTTCCCTATGTTCAGCGGGAAGAATGTAAAACGTCTCCCATATCAAGCGTGGGCGAGCAATGTTCTACTTCTCGTACCATGAACAGCTTAGCCTGCTATTCTACTGTCGTGTACTCAACAACCCACATCTGGCAGCCTGGTTTTTGGAATCACCGAAACATGACAGACAGATCACTGCTCCCTGAGCACGGCAATTCTTAATATTGTATGTCTTCTATTTTGACCAAAGCAAGGTACGAGGAACCCGAAAACCATGAAACTCTCAATCCTCACGATAAGCTTCATGCCTATCCTCCGAAACACCCTCAATCCGTGCAAGGGCTATCCCTGCCTTTCCATAACGCAACCCCTGTGTCCCCCGACAACGACTACGAAAACCTCACCCCCTCCAGGTACAGGGAGGTCGCCATCTCGCGTCCCGCCCCCTCTTCTGTTGCCCAAGAAAGCCTACCATCTTCTAAATTTGGTTCTTCTTCGGAAAAGTGCTTATCCTGCTCCACAAAAATCAAACAGCCTCAACAACGCGTACAGGAAACGAGTATATCCCTCTCCCTTCCTAGACCGGGATAGAGAGGGATGGCGGTATTGCATCTCTCACCAGGTCCTCTACTTCGTATGTGGGTGCAATTATGGTCGGCCAGAATTGCTGGGAGGTTTTGTAAATGATATGTATCCCCAAACCGTCGAAAAAACCGCATTCGCTTCTCCCATTACAATCATGAGTAATGCCCCAACAAATCTCTCCTTTCCCGCACCATTCTCAAGACTACCAATTGCCTCCTCTGCCGCGGGTCTTGCCCTGCGGTCAACCTCGCAGGGAGAAAAAACGCTCCAGTCTTGTTGCCCTCAAATCCCCCCACCATATCTCTCCCATTCCCTCTTACACCAAGAAAAGTGGCAAATCCACCCGAAGCATCGCCCCACAGCCCACACTCAAACACCCTCCCTCCCCCCCTTCCCTCATCCATCCATCCCTCCATGCATCCACGCCTCGTACACAACATTTCCCACTCTCCCATCCCTCGTTATTGTTATTGTAGATCGCCCAGCCCACGCCAACCCCACCATTCGTCACCCATTCCTAGCCTACATCGAACAAACCCTTCAGCATACGGTGATCTTTGCTACACGCGGAGCTGTAGGTATGTACACAAACCACTCTCCAATCCCCAGTCCTTGAAGCGCCCCTGCCGCTGCACGCTGTCGCTGCACGCTGTCGCTGCACGCTGCGCGTCACGGCTTCGCGGCTAGCGCTGTTGCCGGTGCTGTTGGTATTGGTATTGGTATTGGTATTGGTATCGGCTCCCCCCACGAAAGAACGAAAAAGAAATTTTTACAAGCAAGGTGCATCCACCACTCTCTCCGTAGTCGGACTCCCATCTTTACAAATCTTTAGGCCGTTGGAAGCCCGATCTCCACTTTCCCCCTTTCCTTTGCTTTTCTAATTTGGCGGAGGGAGGGGGGGGAGGGCGATGGCGCATGCTGGTGTAGAGCAGATCGCAATATCGGCTATGATTTGGATTTTCAGGCTTGGATGGGTGCTTGCTTGCTGTCTTATACCGATGATATCGATTTCCTTGGACAGGATGGTGGGTGAGTGTGTGAGGGGGGGGAGGGGAGGGAAGTCCGGGGGGTGGGTGGGTGAGGAGCAACACGTGGATCGCGTGAGGAGGGGAAGCTGCTGTCTCGGCTCAGCGCATTTTTTTGGTTTTGGTGATGGTGAATTGATGAATAGTATGGGGCAAGGGTAGGGGTTTAGTGTGTGGGGGGTTCATTGCTGCGTACGTTGATGATTTCCACGGTTGGAGGAAGGGGGGGAGTTGGGGGAATCTGGGGAGCTTGAAGAATGGGGGAATGGGGGAATTGGGGCAGAAAAGGTGGGTGGGTGCGCCTGCGCCTTAGTTGTAGGTGGAAGGGGTGATATATTAGCGATGGACGGGAGGTAAGGAAGGAAGGAAGAGAGGGAAGGGAGAAGGGGGAAGGTGGCGAAGGCGCGGTAGCAAGGTATGGTGATTTGTTTGTATGAGTTGATCTGACCGAAGATATGCCAACAACTTATAATATTCTTGCCGTCTCGTTCAAGGTGTGCCCGGGAGGAAAGGTGGGTAGACAGGAGGAAAGAGCGATGGAGCAAGAGATGGAAGAGAGCACGGTACGTTTTGTTCGTATGGAGTTGAGTGGATTGTAAATACATGCTACCTATACTTCGCCCTGCTCTTTCTTTCCTCGCCTCTGTCGAGCTGGAGATGATAGAACCCGGAAGAACAATGTTCAATCACGAGATTGAAGGTCTTGTGTGGGCATACAGCAGATGTGTGTGAAAAGGCAGGACTCATATCTGACCGTTCTTCCTTTGCCACCACCAATTCAATCAGTCACAGCTGGTGCAAATAGCTTTCCGCTTCTCTTTCCTCCTAGCACACCTGCCTCCAGTGCGTTATCGGGACCCTTCCCCCAATCAGTTCTGACCCTTGTTTCCCGAACGTAATCAAAGGAAACGTCCAATCACGTGTTCAATTACGTCCACGATATCAGCGTAGAGTCTTAGCAAACCACCTTCATACCCACACCACCCGAGAAATAGGTGCAGCATCGCGCAGTACCAGATTATCTTAAATGCCACTTTTAAGTAGAACCATGTGGTGGAGTCCCGGAAACCAGGAGCGCGTGCTACGGGTGCGGCGTTGGCTTTAGCTTGGGTTTGGGTTTTGGAGGCGGAGGGGGCGGGGGTGGCGGGGAATGTGCCTGGAACGCGGGGCGTGATGGAGTCAAAGGGGTCGTCGGGGGATGGTTTGCGGGGTGTAGTGGTTGTTGCGGTGTTTGGGGTGGCAGCGGTGGTGGTGGGGGCTTTGGCGGTGTCGGCGAGGATGGTTCTGATTTTGGTCGCGAGCTTGGTGAGGGCATTGAGGGTTGAGGTGATGTCGGTGACTTCGAGGGGAGGAGTTAGTATCTGGCCGGGGGCGCTATTTTCATTCAAAACATGGCAAAGAAATGCCACCGAGAAAACGAAGAAAGAAAGAGAAGAGAGAGAATTGAGGCAGATGAAGACAGGGAATCAGAATGAGAAGACTCACCCTGCCCCTTCAAACCCTCCATATCCTGCTTCATGCCCTGCACACTCTTCTCCAACCCCGTCATCTGTCCAGACGTCGACTCCAGATTCCTTGCCAGCATGCCTACTTGTCCTGACACAGTCTCCAAGAACTCTCTCAAGCAGACCACCTCGCCCTTGAGTCCGGCAACGTCCACATTGACAGCCTTCAGCTCTTTCTTCACAGCACCGACCTCCCCTTTCATCCCGGACATCTCCCTCTTTACGGCTCCTAGCTCATCTCGTACTTCGCCCAGATCCTGCTTCATGGTCTGCATCTCCCATCCAGCTGCTTCGAGGTCTTTAGTGAGCTGTTTGAGTTTAGTACTGGCTTCCACAATAGCGGCAGTGTTCGCGACGTGTTTGGGCGTATCGAGCGAGAGCGGAATTACAGGATAGGGTCGGCCGTTCGAAGTAGGAGCTTTCTGCTGATGGCCGTTCGACATCGGCGCCTGCTGCTGGGTCTGCTTGGTGCCATCTGGCAGGGGCGTCTGCTGCTCCTTCTTGATTCCATTCGAGATCGGCAACTGAACATGCTGACTGATCCCATCGGATGGTAAGCGGCTCTGTTGGGCAGCTGTACCGTTGGAAACGGGCGTGCATGGCTTCTCAGTGGGACCGTTCTGCGAATTTGCAGCGTGAAGTTTCTGCTGCTGTTCAGCTTCCGCCTGCTCAGCTTTGGCAATAGCAAGGTCATTTCTCATGCGCTCAAGCTCCCGGTCGGAATGAACGATGGCGGCAGTGTCGAAGGAGGCCATGACATTAGGATCGGAGAAGATATCAGGCTGCGGTTGACGACTTCCATTGGTAGTAGTTTGTCCTTGCCTCGATGGTGCTGCGAAAGGAAGAGAGATCAAAGGCTCGGTGTCTGCGGGTTTTGCTTCGCGCCCACTCTTCCATGCGGCAGCGATGCGAGCGTCTTCGACTGTTATTATCAGTGTCGCATGTCAGCACACAGCGAGTGCAATGCAGACAAGCAGGGGATAATACGGACCTCGTTGGGAGGCAGCGTTACGCGTCGGCGTACTGTTTAGTAGATCATGAATTTTCTCACGGAGGCGCGGAGACGATTCTGCTGAGCTACGAAGAGGATCTTGATCGCGGGTCGCCATATCATCTAGCTGATAGTTGATGCCATCAAGGTCTTTGTGTTCTACAGCTGGACTGCCACCAAGGCCCTGCTGGAGAGAGCGTCGGCCGCGGAGGCGAGGCACTGACTTGGCCTCCGACTCAAGGCTTGAGTTAGCAGTGGATCTCGAAGAGGGAGAACGGTTGATGGGGAGATTCAATTTGGGATATACAGGCATGATTCCGCGTTGGTGGAAGCGGTGGTAGTAGATGGATGGCGATGCAGGCGATGCAAGCGATGATGGTGCTTGCTTTATGTTCTGATGTTGGTGTGAGAGAGATGGAGGATTGAAAGAATGTCAGAAACAGAGAGATGGAGAGATGGTTGGAGTGTTGTCGCGGATGGATGATGGTGGATGGTGATGACACTTGTTACACTTGTTGACGTCGAGTCGCGCCTACCGCATCATGTGATCATGAATAATCTAAACGCGTCATTCACTCATTCATTACTGACTAAAGAGAGCAGCCAGTAACACAGCTCTACAATCGCTGCAGGGACGATCATGGCTGTGTCTTTTGATTGGTGATGCATGAGACTTTTGTAGAAGGTATGTGAAGCTGCATACACTGAAGATCGCTTGATGCTTGCAAATGTGAAACAGATTTTGGGTACATAGTCCAACGCCTTTGTTTGGTCATAGTGGATGCGCCCGCTGCCCTGAAAGTGGCGGACAAATGGAGAAGAGCATGGAGTGTGATGAGACTTCACTTCCCTTGCCTGCACAGCCATTGGTCGAAAGCTTCGTCATCCAAGCTTTTCGGCATCATCGTCTTCTCGGTCCTCCATCTCTTCGAGGTTCCAAAGCTCGCATGACGCTTGGGATTCGCCATGAATCGATTCATCCTGCTGGCTTTGGGGCTGTCTTCACCTTCGCACACCACTCGAATCTCATAAGCTCATTTTGCAAAGACGCCTGCTCGAGCTTGATCCCCGTGTGTGACGCAAATCTGCAACGCATCGTAGTAAAATCTCGCTAGCCGAACACCCACCCTGATATGGTACCCTTCATTAAGTAGTTCCGCGAGGAAACGACAAGCTGCGAGCGCATCCTCTAGCTTTTCTAGAGCGGTGCTGGCATCGCCAATGGAAAAGTCAAAGTGGTTGATCAGCAAACGGCGAGCGCCACTTGCTTCTACCTGGTCCGAAGGGGGGACGTAGAGGGGACAGGTACAGCCAAACCCAAACGCATCTTTGAGCAGCAGGCGCCGGAACGTAGCGGGTTCGCCCCTGTCGTAGGAGATTGTGGTCTCCTCGCCCTCTTCAATGTCTCGGATCGCGTGAATGGTTTCGTGCTCCGCTACCTCGTTCCAACTTTTATGTGTGTTCCCAAGGCAGCTATGGTTGATGAGGCAGATGGTGGGATAGATGCCCCCCACAAGAGAGTCAGAACCGCATGGCAGGGCGTTGGTATTGACAATGCCGCTGAAAGGGTTCTCACTTGGAAAATTATTATGACGAGAAAGAAATTGTCTTTGCTGAGCCTTGGAGACTGATTCCAACTTGGCGGCAATGTCTCTCTCCATCATACTGGTGTCAGAATTGTATGTAGCCGTTAAAAGCGGGCTCTCCACAACGACGCGAATCCCTTTGGCAATTTCGGAGCGGGCTATGAGCCCCTTTCCCTCTCCGGGAATCGATTGAATGGAGTAGAGGGTCTGGTCTTCAGGAGGCTTTGATCCAGTCGTGAGCGATGCTTCCGCCGAGGATGGCTCGTCTCGCTGCAAGCCCCATCCTAAGCCAGCCTTATAGTCCATGCCTTGACTTTTCACCCAACGACTTGAAAGATTGTGTGTGAACAAGCTGTCGGACGAGAATGGGAATGCCCGTCTGTTTCAAGATGTGTTGGTGATCGATGTTCATCTCCCTCGTACGGTTTGTTATAACTTCCGCAAGTGCATATAGTCTGACGTAGCTGTTGTGCAGTTGCATCGAACATCGAACAATGACTGACATTCTGAAGTACAGTAGAGGTGAGTCATCGCCCACGTATTTACAATCGGGGTTTATCCAACTTATAGCGAGCTTTCATGCATCGCTGAAGTTTGACTCCAAAAGCTCCTTATAGCTGTGCAACGGGAAGCAGGGAATGGTTCAGCATAGCCCCTTCTCCCCTGTATTACTATCATCCCCGTCGTACATGCGCATGCTTCGAAACCAAGTCATAGCTTCTGATAAAAATCATAATCGTTTCAATCGTGGCTAAGCCGGCAATGATGATAACCTCAACCTTAACAAAGATGAACCCTATTCATGACGAGTCTGGAAGCCAGTCTCATCAACAAAGTTGTATGTGCCGTCGGCAGTCAGCTTAATCCTTGGCAGCTTCCGATCTTTTCTACTGAGGGTTGCTGCATCACGTAGTCCAATACCCCGCCGACAATTCGTGATGGCGGAGAAATCCGCCATCAAGGGCGTCAGAGTGATATCCCGAATCGCCTTGACAGAGCTGAAGCTGAGACCAACGTACATCAAGCCCGCAGCAACCAGGAGACTCAGGTTCATGGCGAGCCAGGCGTATAATTTGCCCCTACTAACCCCAGCTTGCACCATGGGCTCCGCCATCCTGAGACTGGCGGTTTCGTTATCTGCCCCCAAGGTATCCATCACGGAGCTCCACGCAGCATGGTAAGCCAACGTCAACATGCCACTGGTGTATGCATCCAGACCTTCTGCCATGTACTGTTGGGTGTAGTTCAGCATGACGGTGTCCTTCATGATCTCTGACATCATCTCAAAGGCCACAGGGGCTATCCAATCCTCTTCGATGTTGCTGGCGTTCTGAGTCAGAGAAGACGTGGCTGATTTAGCCAAGGATCCAGCTGACAAGATCTCGCAGTCGGTCGCCGCGTAGATTCCTGCTGTTGCCGTCACGGTGCCGATCTGATAGCAGTCCGCCCCCATGAACACACCCTTACCCCCAAGAGTGAAGCTGACCTTGGCTTGCGCAGGCCCTGGAAGTTGCCCGAACCAGGGTGATATGTTGGGACAGGGTGTATCTGCATCGGCGAGGGAGCCGTCCTCGAGGCGAGTACCGTTCTCGTAGTGACTAACCCGGACAGCAACCAATCTTGAACCGGTAAAGACGTCTGCTCCCTGTGGAGTATTGGGCTTGTCATCCGGATCATATGGGTCGTCCCGCACCAGAATGACCGACCCATCACGCCTGCTCGCGGTATATGTGCCTGGGAAAGGTGCGGTAAAGTCTGTGAAAGTGCTGTTGGACAGTCGGTCGGTAGGGTCATCTTCTCCTTCATCATGCCATTGGATCTGGAATTCAGCGAGTGGTAGCGTGGTGCTGATGCGACTGCTGTCCGTCATGTTCACGGATGGTCGAAAATATCTCCGGAGAGGCAGGTCTGGGGAATTGAAAGCGTAACCCGGATCGGTTCCGGTCATGATGGCAGCATTGAGCAGACTTCTCATGCGCCACTCGGGATAGCTTACTTGACCAAAGTCCGTCGCATTATGCCAAGTGGGCATGGGAATGGAAGTAGAAGAGCCAAAGATCTTGGCCGCTGGAGTCCAGGCCAGGGAAGAATTTGCGAGAGGAGCAGCGAAATTGGGAGGCCACAGGAAAAGAGCCAGTAAGATGGCCCAACCGGACCACAAGACTGAATCCGATCGAGGTAGGATGGGGATCCTGTAGTTGTTCATCCGGGTGAGCTCTGCCAGCGTTAAGCCCTGTTTCTCGAGCAGAACGAGTATCATCCTCCAGACCAGCAGCGCCGTGCAGGCACTAGCGAGAAGCCGAATCACAACAAGAGCAAGAGACACGAGGCCGTTGACTTGCGTTTGGTAGAGGGGAATATCAGTCTGAAAGATTGACGATGGGGATCCGGTTTGGAAGTGGTGACCATCAATCCATCGTAGCATGCAAGCGACGAAGACGATGGATGACGCCACGTGGAGCACGAACAGGTACCACGCCTGTAACGCATTCCACAAGCCGGAATCATCTGAGCGGCTGATGCTGTGGTCTTTGCTCTCAACTTCTCCGCTGGTAGGGACGATGTTGTATCTAGTGTCCATTGCAAGCGGTCTGATTTGCAAATGAGTTCAGTAAATCTGTGTGAAGAGCGGGAGAGCAGCAGATCAGGCAAACGGAAGTGCTTCTTAACATAAGAGAGCCTCAAGTTCCAATGGGCAGGGGATACCCAGGTCGGTCCCATCGTGCTGTAGTAGCTGCGGCGGTGCTCCATCAGGGTCTATTGGACGACATCGTCTTTAGCTCGTGACAGCTCACAGCTCTAGGACGACGCGGACTTTAGCTTGTGATGATTAAGAGCTTTAAGAAAAGCGCCGTTGCATGCGGCTCCAAATAAGTGTCGGTGCCCAAGGCAACAGGGCCTATCAGTTGTGAGCCAGCTCGGTCTCGATTCCCACACAACAGCCGAACCAAGCATCAACTAACTGGTTCAGGGATCGTTAGGCTCAATGCCAAATTCTGAGACGTGACGATCCTGCACCGGCCCCATCATCCTTGCTTCTTCAGCCTGATGGCATTGAGCTGAGCCTTACGATGCAATTCCGACAGTCACGGCTGCTGCCAAGTTAGTCTATCACTCTCGAACGAATTTCTAACTAAATAGGTGGAATACATTGTTCGAGTGGCATCGAAATGGGCCATGAAAGCGTCAGTGCTGCGGTTGAAGAAGTGAGGGCTGGCGCTCAATGTCACTTCGCGGCGCGACCCCGCTCCCTTGCCCAGGAAACCTTCAGCCTGAGAGCCGCTCGCTGACAACAAAAAATTTGCAATGAGGGGCCGTTCCGCGCGGGGGACCCTACCAAGTACTCCGTACCACGGCCCAAACCAGTCGTTGCTCTATAGTGCTCAAACCAGTTACTGCGACCCATACACAGCATTTACCGTCAAAGCTATCTGTAAAATCGACTACTCGTTCCTTGCGGGTGCACTTGAAAAGACCCTCTCGAATTCCGCACATTGAAATTTTTTTGTCATTAGCGAGAGCCGGTAGGGACGATGCGAGGGTCCTATCGATAAGACACCCACCCTAGCCGACCCTCGGACGACGCGAATTATTTGTGGTAGAGTAAGAGCATTGCGTATCTCGATGACTGAAAGACTGAGTTCGCAAATCCTCAACCAGACCGATCTCTCGCAAATCCTCAGATATGACGCTCACACCCACCCCAACCCCCCTATCCTTCCCCCCCTCCACCCACGCCAAACTCTCCCCCCGAACCTACCTCACCGCCCACCTCTCCCCCCCCTCCTCCTTCCCCTCCTCCTTCCCCCTCCGCCCCTCCTCCCGCACCCCCACCACCTCCCGCACACCCCACATCCACACCCGCAACCTCACCCACACGCACGGCAGCTCCGTGATCCGCCTCGGCGACACCGCCGTCGTCTGCGGGATCCAGGGATCCGTGCTACTGGCCTCGAACATCCCCTCTTCCATCCCCCTACCCGCTTCCGCCTCTCCATCGCCTTCGCAAAATGAAAGAGAAAGAAGAAGGGAAGAGAAAAAAGCAATGGCGGAGCTAGGCCTGCTGGTCCCGCATCTCGAATTGAACACCGGGTGCGCGCCCGAGTATTTGCCGGGGCCGCCGGGGCAAGTGGGACAGGGGCTGGTGCAGAGGGTGGTTAGCGCGTTGGTGGGGTGGGGGGGGGTGGAGTTGGGGAGGTTGATGGTGTATGGCCGTGGGGCTGGAGCTGCGAGGTCGGATGAGGAGGGGGAGGGGACGAGTGATGAGGATGAGGATGAGGATGTGGATATGGATGGCGGGGGCGGGGTGCCGCTGGATCCGACGGCCCCGCCTGTGGTGCGCCAGCCTGAGAGTGCGGGGGTTGGGGAAAATCCAGGTGGAGGAGGGGAGGGGGAGGGGGAAGTGAAGGGGTTTTACACGCTGAATTTGCATATTTATGTGCTTTCGCTCGATCATGGAGCGAATGGGCTGTTCGATGCGGTATGGATGGCTGTGGTGGCCGCGTTGGCTACGACGAGGTTGCCGGAGGTATGGGTGGGGGATGATGGGGAGAGTGTGAATGTGGATTGGGAGGGGCCAATGCGGAGGGTGTGTAGGGAGGGAAGTTGGCCGGTGGCCAGTAGCTTTGGGGTGTTTAGGATGGGGAGGGATGGGCTTGGTGCGGCAAACAGGGGAGAGAAGGAGGGCAAGAGAGGGGAGGGGGAAGGAAGTGTGATACTGGCGGATCCGGACGCTTTTGAAGAGGGGTTATGTGAGGAGGTTGTTACGCTATTGGTCAGGGAAGAGGAAGGACAGGTGAGGATGCTGGGCATGGAGAAGCAAGGAGGTGGAGTGGTGGGATTGGGGGAGATGAGAGAGCTGGTGACGTTGGCAGGGGAGCGGTGTAAGACCGTGAACAAGGTGCTGGAGAAGGAATGTCGGGACTGAAAACCCCCGTAACGGACATGCGCGGTCTCGCACCTCAAAAAGCTATTGCCGATATCAGAGCTCAGGCCGTTGGAATTCTAATTGGAACTTTTCATGGTATTCTCTTGGGTACGCTCTACGTGGTGACCCGCTTGGAGATCTATGGCTGGTATCGCTTCTAGGAGCATCCTTTCAGCTATCTCAATGGTACCCAAACGCCTCCGCAAGCCGCGCACGGACACTCACTCGTCGCTCTCGAGACTGCCTCGATCTTGGGAAGCCTCAGTCACGAACTCGGTTTGGGGTGGAGAGTTGGTGGATTTGGCCAAGCTCACCGAGAAGTATACCAAATAGCCAACTGCCCATGATGGCTCCGGAACGTGTTTTGGGGCTTCTGTGTTTTTATCTGGCTCGGTGGGGACGGCGCTACCGTTGGCTTGTGCACCGTCCTGGGGTGGTTTCTCGGCTCCTCCTGGAAGGTATAATTGGGACCAGACCCAGCTTCGCCACGTGCTATTTGGATCAGGCTGATCTGTGCCTCCTCTCTCGCCAGCTCTCACATCTTTCCGATCTTCGCTCTCCGAGTCCTCGCTATAGGCCCACAGGATCCCGATCTCACCCTTTACCAGGGCAGTGCCCCAGAGCGCGCCCAAAACACCTGGTACAAGATACAGCAGGGCAGGCTGCGCGTGCTGAAAGACCTGCATCACCAATAACGTACATAGCATACCCAGTAAGTACCCGATAAGGGTCGCATGAAAATATGGCTTGGGAAATCGTCCCCCTTCAACAAGTTTCAATGCCTGATTGTCGTCTTTTCGGGACGATCCTGTCCAGAATCTTGTACCCCAGTGTCCAGTAGCTGGGCGGTAGATTGGCTTCTCCATCCTGGGTGATGCTTGAGAACCAGATTCAGCGACTTCAGATGACGCCTCTTGCATCCCCTTGTCGCAATCAGCCTCATTTGGAGCATCGTGTTGTGCCATCTGAGCATAGTAACGCCAGAGATCAAATCTCAGTGCAAATCCAACCACCATTCCCGGCACCACGAGATCACCTAATCCTAGCATACTCATGCCTCCTGGACGTGGGAAGAGCAGTTTGGCCGGAATATCCAGGGACGTTGCAACAGTGACCATCAATGGCGTATAGAATACAAAATATATGTCATAAGCAAAGAGCCCGCAAAGCATCAGCGTCGCGGTCATTGATGTGGTCGGTGACATCAACTGCAGCGCCGAGTAGACGAACGCAAATGCGGAGAGATTGTTGAGATACCACGGTGCTGAGATACAGGTCGTCCATAGAGTGACTCCAAGAGCGAACGCAGCGCCAATGACGGAGTAAGAATTGAGCTTCACAGATGCGCTCAAGAGGTCGTAGATGTATGCCCGTACATGGAACTTTCGATCATTCAACGATCGAAGTGACCAAAGATGTTGTAAAATCAAGTCGGGCAGTGGAAGCAGAGAGAAGGGACCCGGTAGAGGCGACGAGCGCTCAGCCACGTCCTCGTTCTGTGAGAACTCCACCAACCGACGCTCAGACTTGACCTCCCAGACCCTCCCTTTCGAAAGATACATATCCGGGAAGACATAGCCATGCACCAAGTTCATCGCGTCCGCCCCGAATGAGGCCAAGGCCAGAGTTCCAAAGAGGGAGAGATACCAATTCAATATCCTGCTCAGCAATGCCGGATCGTTGAGCCACTTGATTAGTAGATACAATCCTCCTAGAGCAGCTCCTGCGAGAACAGGTAAGAACACAGCATCCATTGGGCCCAGTGCCTCCATTTTGGACTCATGTTCGTCGTCATCACTTGTGTCATCCAGCAGTTCCTTGCGCCGTCTCGGTGGCTTTGCAGCCGAGTGTGGACGAGTCAGAGATGCATGAGCGCCTGCATAGATTGGTATGACGGCGGAGAGAAGTAGGTGTAATTCGCTTGGCACGAAGGGCCAGATTTGAACAGCATGGTAGCCGATCTGCTGGAGGACATAGGCCAAATGCTCCGTATTCATGTTGAAAACCATGCTGGAGGCTGGAGAAGCGGAGAGGTGATCATGGACATATTAGAGAGCAGAGGACGCAAGACTTTGATGTCTTGTGAACGCAATCATTCATGAGTGTCGAGGCTGCCATGTTGCGAATTATGACACATCAGATTCATACTGTGTTCGTTTTCTGAAAAATGATTTCTGGGTTTGAGGCGCTAGCAACCGCATCTGATGGTGCTAACCGCAGCCCTAGAGCTAAGCCTACAACACCAGAGACGAAAATGATCACCACCTACTGAATGTCCAGTACCCTTTTTGACCACCAAAACAAGGCGCAAAAAATCCGAAAACATTCACCAGCAACATTCGGTATTTTATATATCTGTGATGTTAATTTCAAGAGGATTAAAGCAGTCTTGGGTGTGTACAGAAGGGAAGTTTTTCTCATTCAGGGCGGAGAGATTCTGAAAAGTCGGACAACATGACTTCCCTCGTACGCCGTCGGCCCTTTGTTCTTGTAACTCCCTCCTCCTGAATACTCCTTCAATATGGCTGGTATGACTTGATGACGACTCACAAACTTTGCTGCCTACAATCCTACGTTCGTGCTCGAGCGGAGCACGCCGATGAACCGTTAGCAGGCCTTGCGTCGACTTATTCGACGAGCATGCCACCAGACCACCGTGCGCACTGCTGAAAGTCCCGTACCCTGTTTCTATACGGTAGCCTACATCTGAGAGACTGTTATCAAATGCGATGATTCGTCGAATGGCGATGGGCTGTGGACATGGCCGACATTGTTCAGCCCCCATATGTTACGGATTGGACGGTTTCCCGCATAATGCAATAATGCTTGCTTGTCTAGCCTGATTCCGCTCGCTCATACTGTCCATTCAGCTGCACTCTCCTTCGGTATTTGAGAAAGCCTGCGTTGAATTCTGTCCAATGTCAGTGATACCTAAGATACAAAAGGCTGGGCGGCCCCAACTATTCTTCAGTCTTTGTTCTGTTCGCCTGACATTCCATACTCCTCCACACGCCTGGCTCTGCCCTACTCAACACCTGCTGTCACGATGGAAGTTGCTGCGAGTGCAATCGCTGTAATACAGCTTTGCTTTCAAATTGCAGACTCCGTCCAAAGGGTCAGAACATTTGTGCGGAGCGTCAAAGAGGCTCCCGAAGAGCTGCAGAGACTGATCGACAAGATCGACTTCTTGTGGCAATTGTTAAGCAAGGTCAAGGACCTCATTGAACGTCAGCGAACACTGTCTAGCCACCATGCATCGATGGCGCTCATTTCGACTGCGTTGGCACCATGTGTGTCGAGTGTCAAAAGATTGGAAGATAATGTCGACCAACTTCGAGGCGGACTTAATCACCAAAGTACATTACTGAGAAAGCGTCACGCTTTGAGCCATGTTATTCGGAAAGACGTTCTGCGCGAGTTGAGCAAGAACGTCAACGAGAATATAACGAACTTGCAAGCTGTCCTGATGATTGAAGCGATTGAGATACAGTGAGTAAGCCTCTGATCAAACTCCCTCGCAATCTTGATTGACGCATTTTGAAGGCTGCACAAATCGCAATGCCCGCAGAGCTTGTCGCACCATACACAGCCTTTGTCAGGCGTTTCTCCACCGCTAGACACCAAGAGGTATCGGAGGTCATCCTCTAATCACAGGCAAGAAATACATGTGTTCGGAAATCAAACTCTCGCTAGACATCGAGCTACGACGAGCACTATTGTGGAGGTGTCGGCTTACCAAAGTCTCTTTGGAAAAGTCCACATGCGAAAGGAGACTGATTACCGAAGTGGCAGGGTCGAGTCGGCGCAGCGGTGGTCACTCGTTATCTCAGCTCCCTTCCTCCCCTCTTACGTCGAATGGCAAAGTCTCAATATCTACGGCCAAATTGCAAGGACTCTCCTGCAATACCCTGTCTTGCATCATCCTTTCAACTACTTTGAGATGGCTGTCAAGGGCAAGATGGTTGATTTCCAGAGCGCCTTGCGGCGTCGAGAGACGTCACCCTTTGCCAGAGATCGGACAGGAGAGACTCTCTTGCACATAGCTGCCTTTGCAGATAATTACAGATTTTGCTCTTTGCTGATAAAGCTCGGCGCCAATCCAGATCAGACGACCTTCGAAGGGATTACGCCTTTTCATATGTTGATATCGGGGTCTAAAGTCGGGATGCCAAGCTTGGATTGCTTCAAACTGCTGATAGGAGCTCAGCGCGAAGTCACAGAAGAAGATTTGGACCAATTCTACAGAAATTACCATGGACCTATTGAAGCGGCGGAGATGATGTTCGCCTACGATACGGGTTTCAACGTCATACCTCGCCAAAGGCAATCCAGGGCAACAGCTCTGCACATAGCCTTGCGGAATCTACCCGTTGACTACGGGCAGTGGCACCGTATGACACAAATGTTACTGCGCAAAGATTTCGATGTTCACGCACAAGATCGAGTGGGTCATTCTCCTCTGGACGCGCTGTTCCAAAATCGCCGCTGCCCCTGTGATTTACAGACAGCTGCTGCTACATGGTTATCACTTCTACGTGAGGAATCTTTCGATGCTATGACGTACTTATCAAAAGAGATGACACTGGACGTCCGTAGGAGCCACACCTTGTGCGGCGGATGCCGGCGAATTCCCAAAGGCGCCCTTTACTTATTTGAGAGCCCCCGTGATCCCCAACATGAGATCATGCTTTTCGAGTTGGATCCTCCGAAGGTCTGGTTGGATTCGCATTTTGATCTGAACTCTCCCGCCAGCCTTGTCTGGAATGAATTCTGGCATTTCACCAGCCTTCATCGCGATGAATGTCCAAGACTGGAAGACCCATGGCCGTTCGAGTTTCCAAAGTGGAGTAAGGAGCATATTTACAGGAACATTCACAAAGGCTGTTCTTTCCTGAATTTTCCCCACAAATTCGAGCTAGAAGAACGCCGAAAAGACCGACGTATCAAGAAGAAGGCCCAAAAATTGGCCCGTTCACAACGGTATCGAGGTCCCCGCATCATGCCTGGCGCTTGGATCGCCTGACAAAGTATTGATGATTCCAGCGGTGAAGCATGAGGCTTGAGAGTGAGGAAAAGGATGGAAAGGATCTGTGCGACTGTTGTAGTCTCTGCATTACGAGGCATTGATGGAATATCACAGCAAGGCGCGAAAACTCTGTATTCTACATACGAGGAGTTGGAGATTTCGAGAGTAAAAGCAAAAGTACTCAGAATTCTGCTGTTTTACGTGCCTTGAGCCAAGCACTTTAGGTGTCAATCAATTTTCAGCCAAGTAAATGGCCACCTGACATACGATCATGTTGTAAATTTATGATGTCCAAGTCAATTCTATTCCATGAGATCCATGATAGGATTCCTCCTTCAGCAGTATTTTCAACCGACAGATACGACGCTGGATTACAGCTTCTCACTGGGCTGTGGATTGAATCTGCCTTGTCCAGCCACAATGCTGCACATCACGATAACAACGTGCATGGTTAGCCTTCCCACTGTTCCCGACTTTCTGGATGACAGTGATGTTACTGGGCTCCCCTCTCTTTCTGCCTTGCGCACCCCATTCTGACAAGGCTGAGATTTTGCTCTCTCCGCTGCCTTTCTTCTTCCAAATCGCGTCTTCTCTCTTTCTTTCTTTCCTCTACAGGTGTGAAATTTGATCTCATCTCTCATCTACTCAGGCTTACAGTTCCACGATGGAAGTCACATCGGGAGTCATTGCTGTGATTTCACTGACCATCCAACTTGCCGAGTCTGTGCAAAAGATCAGAAAGTTCTTGCGAGGCGTCAAAGAAGCGCCAGAGGAGCTGCAAAGACTCATCGCGAAGATCGACTTGCTTCACGGCATCTTCAGTTATGTCAATGCGCTCATTGAACAGCAGCGCGATATGCCGAGTCATCATGGGTTGATACCACTCTTTGCAGGCGCTTTAAGTGCCTGCGAGATGAGTGTCAATCGACTTGAGAGTGGAATGGCCCGCGTGCAAGGCTTGTGTGACGGTCCAAAAGAGTCTTGGAGGGCCTATCCGGGTGTGACTTCGAAAGACCGTCTGAAGGGATCTTCGAGAAAACGTCACGCCCTACGCTCGGTTCTGTGCAAGGAGTCTGTCGACGGTCTGTGCAGCATCGTCGATGAAAGTCTTCAAAGCTTGAATCTGGTTTTGTCCCTCAATTCGAATCAACACCTGTAGGTGGCATGGTGTCCATCCAAAGATTACGTTTAGCTTTGACACTGAGCGCTTGCGAAGCCTAGGAAACCTTGCCCTCCTACGGACTATTGATAGCCACGAACATACTATTCAGACCCTAATCAAGGGGAGCACAGCTGAGCAGTCAGTGTCAGAGGACGGAGAGCACACCTTTGTGGTGCAGACCCAAAAGACGCAAGCAAGCAATCAATTTTCAACAGGAGGAAATCGTTCAACCATATCGAAATATTCACGCCGCTCCTGCTGCCGAAGATTGTGGGGCTACGTTCAGTTTCAAGAAGAGGTCGAATATACACATCCTGAATCCGAGGACCAAGTGCAAACCGTTACGCACCAGTGGTCTACAAGGTTTACCCTGCCGTTTATCCGGACATTTCTGGAATGGCAGCTGCTTCGGAGCTACGGACAGGTGTCAAGATCACTGCGATATTATCCCAGAATCGTATATCCGAATTTATACTTCAGTCCTCTCCTACGTCCCCACGACGAGTGCCCGTTACAAGACGCATTAGCTCGTCGAGAAATATCTCCATTTGCAGTCGACGATCATGGGATGACTCTCCTGCATTGGGCTGCTGTGCAGGGCAACCCCGATCTTTGCTCACTGCTGATTCGACTTGGCGTCAACCCTGACCAGAGAACCAATGACGGAGAGTCGCCACTTACGTACTTATTGGACGATTTCTCTAGGAGTTCGGATACCGCGAGAGTCCTTGTCAATGCTCAGTCTGATCTCGAGGCAGCGGACGTTCAGGAATTTTATAAAACTTACATTGGAGCACCTGAAGGCGCAGAGGTTGTGTTCTCGTACGATATGGAGTTAAGTAGACTGTCCGGCCATCAAAATTTCCGAATCATGCCTTTGCATTTGGCACTGCTTCATTTTGGCGGTGGTGGTGGGAGGAGCATGACTCGTCTAGGTTCTCATATCGATCCAGGGGCATGGCTTTACTTGGTGCGTATGTTGCTCCGCGGATCCGTCGACTTCCATGTCCAGTGTAAGGAAGGCTTTTTTGATAGAGACTGGCACAACCAGACTTCGCGATTGTTGACTCCCCTACAGTGCCTTCTTCTGGGCTCGCACCTCCCTTGTGACGGAGAGTATGCGGCGAAGATATGGCTGGATTTGTTGAGCGAAGCAGGATATGATCAAGTGGCCTATCTGACCCACGAAACGCTACTCCATGCCCAGGCTGAATGTACGGATTTTGAAACATGGTACCCAATATCTGCAGGAATACGATGTTTTCGTGGTCCGCGCTACCAACCTGCAATGATAATGTTTATTCAACTGGCCCCTCCAAGGGTCTGGTGGGATTGGTATATTGATCCAGATTCCAAGGCTTGTCATGTGCTTCACGAATTCCGTAAATTCAATATTCACCATACGACACCATGTTTTCGCATCAATGTACAAGAAAATATGCGACTCGTCGAAGGTTGGGGCCAAAGCTGGCCTTTCTGTTATCCGGATTGGGCTGAAGAAGTGCGGCCGACAAGATTCACTGACCACCGAGAATTGAGCGCTTGGGAGCGAAGATCCAAGCTCGCCTATACTCGATTCGAGCGTCGCGAAAGGGCTCGAAAGCTGACTCGTTCAGAGCGGCGTCGAGCACGCCAATTACCAGGCGGCTGGATTGAATGACCAAAGCTCGACGAGCGCCAGGTGAAGGAAGTGCAAATTTAAAGTGGCACTCAAGCACTAACCTATCTCTCCTACGGCTTCTCAGTTCTTCGCAACGCATTCGTTCTGATAGCACAGTCAAAAGAATCAAGACCAACCGAATTCAATCTCGAAGCACCACCGTCACCCTACCGCCAAGACCTTCTTGCTACACTTCAGCACTCCGCATCACTCAATTACATCATCGATTCATCCCATTTCGAGGACAAGAGACTCCGTGATCTCTCTAGTGTGTGGCACCAATGGGAATGACGTTTCGCGGCGCCTGAATCATCGAATCACCCCCCTGCTGGCCCAACCCTCAATTCCATCCTCCCTCTGTATGAAGGTCCAGGTACCCGCGAATCCTCTCCTCCACGAGGAAAGCCTCGCCTTCTCAACGTATACCTGGCGAGTCTCCTGAGCCCCGATGGCTTCTATGCAATTTCGGGACAGCTGGGATGCCTTCCTACGCCTTCGCGCTATATACGCCGTGGCCAATACCTCAACAGTCCGATTCCACCTCTGCGCGATCTTCCGGGTCTTCAACCCTCCTTCCCTTTCATCAATAAAGGCTGGCTTCTCTATCTAAGTCTCACCAGTCGCGGTTACTTTCCTCACGCAAATACCGATTGGGATATGATCTCAAAAGCGCCTGAATCGTACATATCATTCTTTCCACCTCGGAACCTCCATCCGCCCTCTGCGTCTCTTTCGTGTAATACTAATACCCTGCTCCACACAAACGGAAAGTCTAAATTTCCACGCATGCCTGACGAGTCCCAAGCGTGCATGTGCTTCGCGCCCATCACTACTCTGTCTTGAGATTTCACTGTCACGTTCAAGTTGCCTCATCGCACCAGACAGCCAGACGCAATTCTGATCCTCAAGCACGTCAATAACGCGAAAGAGACATTGCTCTTCCTTTGCTTCCTCCAGGCTCAATGGACGGATCGACACACAACAAGAATGCACTAGTGAGGACCCCGTCATGATGGTCACCATCACTCATCTACCCTATTTATTCATCAAGCCTACTGAGAATGCGCGTAGTCTCTTCTCCATACACAGCCGAAACCAGCAGACTGATCCACGCTCCTCTTTTAGTGTGATTCCCCAATCCTTCACCTCCACGACCTCCGGTTTTTCTACTAATCCGACGCTCTGATTTTCTCACTCCATAGGATAATCCAAACGTGATGCTCACGGACAAATGACGCAACATCATGATAGAATTACCCAGCTTCCCTTCCTTTCTCTAGGTCTTCTGAATCAACAACAAGAGGGCACAGAGCACACAGTTCCCTGTCCGCGCACTAGCAGGCACCCTGTCTTCATAGCCATCCAACACTCATCATCCTTTCAATCAACCATCAAGCCAAGTCTAACAAAGGTTCTGATTTGCTTCTCATACATACCAACAAGCACATTCCAACTCCTACCCCTTCACCTCCACCATATTAGCATAATCAACCCTTTAGTAATCCATCCCATAGGATAGCAGAATGGGATGAGTTATCGAGAGCAAGTCGGAATTGTGATGGGGTCAATGTTCTCCTATTTCTTCACCCAGGACCGATCCACAGGGTAACAGATGAAAAAGAGTGCAACAAAAACGCAGGTCGCTATGGTAATGGTCGTTCATCATTTATTCATTCATTACCAAGCCTATATCTAATAATAGTCGTCTTTCCTTTTCATCCGCACCCAGAAGCCCATTGCTTCCCTTTTCCTTTCCGACGCCCACCCCTTCACCTGCACCAATACTACCTCCACAAATACGATATTATCACCGTTATGAATATCCATTACACAGCGTAGCAATGAGGATGCTTATCGAGAATAAGTTGATGGTTGGACAAAGTCAACGCTCTTCTCTTCCTCCTTCGAGGACTCATAAGCAAATGGACACATAAGAAAGAGTACACAAAAGACGGAGGTCGCTATTGTAATGATCGTTCATCATAAATTCATTATCAAGCCTGCATCATAGGATCGTCGTCGTTCTTTTTCACGCGCACCCAGAAACCCATTGCCTCCCTTCCCTTTCCCTGTCCCTGTCCCTTTCCTACTCCTTCACCTCCACCACCTCCACATTATCAACGCTATAATTATTCCACGAACTCCCATTACACTGCACATGCACCGCCAGCAAATCCTCCTTCGTCTTCGCCGTGAAGTCATACTTCAACGGCAACCAGACATGTGGACGATTCCCCTCCACCTCATCGCTCACACTCGTCACCACCAACGACGATTCCGCCAGTTTCTTCGAGGCCGTCTGAGAAGAGTTTCCATCACCATGACCGAACGAGATGGCGCACCGGTGCTCCGCAGGATTATCGAAGCGGAATTCGAGACTCGCGTTGTATTTCGTGCCGGGGCAGGTATTCATGACAGTGGACAGCGTGAAGCCCATCACCGGCTGGACGACCGAATAGTCCGGGGTAAGCAGGTTGGCGAGGAAGGCGTAAGTGCCGCCGTTGTTGGAGCTGCCTGGTTTGGTGAAGCCGAAGCCGACGGCGGGTTTGACGTCCGTGATGGTCCAGCCGGTGGGGGTCTGTTTCATGGAGGGGTCGTCCATCTCGAAACCACCGTTGCGGACGACGGGGGCGCCGTTGCAGTGGAGCTTTGGGTCTGGGTCGGGTTTTTCGGTAGTTGGGGTAACGACGGGCTTCTTGGGGTCGGTGGCGCACTTTTGACAGTCTGGCACCGAGCGTTTAGGTTTTTGGATCTTGTTGTACACTGCATGGTCCTTGGATTCAGCATAGCGAGAGCAAACTTGAGGCATGGACCTACCGTTGTATCCAGCCGAAACAACCTCAAAGCCTGCAAACATTTCCGAATAGAACAAGTCCGCTGCCAAAAGTGGCGATGGGGGTCTGTCGGCGAACAAAGAGCAAGAGAATTCGGTCTGACTTGGTGGATTGGGGCATAGGTCCCGATCAGGAAGAAGAGATGGTAGACGGTCGATCCCGAGGGTGAAGGATTTACAACCGTCGTCGTCGTCACAGGCCTTGGCACAGATCTTTGGATCGTACGCATCGATGTTGCGCACATCGCGAAGCCAATCCGTTGTGGCTAGTGCTCCTTGCAGATTCACTGCGACGAGCTTGTAGCCCTCGGGTGTTTTCACAGTTGTGGCCAACTCCTAAATTGGTCAGCGATAAGGAAAGGGAGGTGGGAAAAGTGTTGTGGACCCTAAACGGCTTGTAGGCCTTGAATGTCCAGACATCATCCGGCCTGATTTTGGGTCCATGAGTCTGCCTCAAGCGCTTACATTCTCCACCGTATGAACGGGGACGGTCACGAAGCGCACGAAGGGAGTTGATTGGCTCCTGAGGATCCAGGGGCGAAGCAAGCGCTGCTTGAGCAATAGAAATGCCGGTGACGACGAGACTGGACAACGAGCAACGCATAATGGCTGCTGGTCACGGAAGAAGAGAGTGTGAATGAGTCAATGATGTAGTGTAACGATAGCCTTCAATGATCTTCGGTCGTTTGGTATTTCATGCAATGGAAAATACTGCAGTGAGCAATGGAAGCGATGTGTAGAAGAGAGAAAGATGTCGGGGCATGAAATCTGTTTTGTTGGTCTGCGGAGCCGCACCTTCCACATGACACAAGACAGGAAAGGTGTAGAATGCCTTGATGAAGCAACAGCGCCCATCATGTGAGATAGGGAAGGAGCAAAATGCCCCGAGGATGTAACAGCACGCTGATCCCTAAGCATGAGCGAGACACGGCAACTGCGACGAAAAGAATACAAAGAATTGTAGGATAAAACCCTTGCAATGACGGCAGTACCACAATGGGATGCCTTCTGAAGTCAACGCAAACACATCTCGTCAACCACGAGTCGTCCATATGGATGCATCGATCATGATTGATTCGGGTGAGTCTCATAAATCAAAGACTTTGATGTCATCCACGAAGCCTTCACCTGCATTGACGTCCTCGTCAAATAGTGGGGATGATTTTGATAATGCATTGAATTGATGGTTGTAAAATCTCAACTTCACGAAAAATGAGCCAAGACCCCGCGCGTCTCTCCAAGCGCGTTCACCCAGCCCCACCCGCCCAACCTTGATATCTATTGAGAAACATCTGTACCATTGCTGTAGTGCTTGTTCATTGTTGAGCAAGAGCTTTGACATCATGGCTACAGACGTCGTCCTGGATACTACAATGGTATGCTTCTATTTCAAACCCAAATCGAGCAGTCATCGATATTGATTATGTAGGGCACCATCACCATCGAGCTCTACAACAAACATGCCCCAAAGGTGACTCTTATCCTCAGCCTCTCTTGATGACATCACTGTCCTGCATGAAGCCACTGCTGACCGCTCTATCTCCTCTCCAGACCTGCCAAAATTTCTCCACCCTCGCCTCCCGGGGTTACTACAACAACGTCCTCATCCACCGCATCATCCCGAACTTCATGATCCAGACCGGCGACCCCACCGGCACCGGCCGCGGCGGCAGCTCCATCTTCGGCGAGAAGTTCGCCGACGAGATCCACGCCGATCTCAAACACACGGGTGCGGGCGTGTTGAGCATGGCGAATGCGGGACCCAATACCAATGGCAGTCAATTCTTCATCACGTTGGCGCCGACGCCGTGGTTGGATGGGAAACATACGATCTTTGGGAGGGTGAAGAGTGGGTTAGGGGTGGTGAAGCGGATGGGGTTGGTGAAGACGGGGAAGGAGGATCGGCCGGTGGAGGAGGTGAGGATTCGGGGGGCAAAGGTTGTGGAGGAGGGGGAGGGGACTTGAAGAGGTGGACAAGGATCAAGAGTATGAATTACGGGGCAACACTACGAGAGATGGGCTCATTGGGGCTGCTCGAAGCGCATAAATTGGCTTGGTGCACAGGGCATTTGTGCGGAGAGAGCCTACAGATAATGTGACCGTCATCAGAGACCGAGGGACCCTTATGCGCGACGCTTGCAACGGCTGCGGGGACTTGGAGAGGCAAAGATAGTGCACAGGGCGGAATGTGACAGTTGATCTAGAATGATGGAAGCATGCAGCCACCCATTGAGTGACGAAGGTACAAAGGCAGGCTTGACCGCAGAATGGGGCCCGAGATTCGACGTATGTCTAACATCCAACATTGTGGTCGAGTTGGGCATGATATAGACTTTCCAGTAGATTTCAAGCATTGGAACATCAATGGTATGGCAAGATATGTCCCTTCGCAAAACGAACCGCTTCTTTCACGTAAAGTCCAGAGCAGCAGATACAGGAAGGCGATTTGGTCTGCCCACGGACCAGATCCGAATACAGTGAAGTCTCAGACGATCTCATGCAGAAGATAGTGACATGCTGCACATGCGAGAGGCCATGGGTGGATATCAAAAATGTGATATCAACTTTCTCGAATAGGAGAGGATTCGTGCGTTAGTCAGCATAGAATTACGTCATATCATTGGCTGATTTGTATCGCGCCAAGCATCGTCCTCCCCACAAGTTATTCTCATCAAGACCTCGACCTGTTTGCCTGAATCAAGAATGGGTTGAACAACTATGCAGTCTCTTTCTGAAGAGACATGGGATGTCGTCATTGCTGGCACCGGCCTCCCTCAATCCCTGCTCGCTCTGTAAGCCGCTGCCTTGCACGCTTTCAGCCACCAGCTCTGATGATGATGTGCGTCAAGAGCCCTGTCTCGGTCCGGGAAGAAGGTCCTTCACCTCGACAAGAATGACTACTACGGTGGAGCCGAAGCTGCTTTGAGCCTTGATGAGGCCAGGACTTGGGCATCAAAAACTAGCAAAGGTGGGCCAACGAGACTTGAGGCGCTACGACACGTGCTGATTGTGCTTTGAGATTCCAATAGCAGCCCGTATTGCGATGTAGTCATATCGGAGCCCGATACTGATACCACTCATGGGTCGAAGCTGGGATTTTCGAGGGCATACAGTTTGGCGCTCGCACCGCAGCTCATCTACAACCGCTCCAACCTACTTCCTGCCCTGGTGTCATCCAAGGTCTACCAGCAATTGGATTTTCTTGCCGTGGGCAGCTGGTGGATCTATGATGCGCACACACTCAAGAAGATCCCCAGCAGTCGCGAGGATGTTGTCAACGACCAAAGCATCGATCTCCGCTCCAAGCGCAATGTGATGCGATTCTTACAGCTTGCCGCCAGCCCCGAATCTCACCTTGCAGCCATTGAGGAGCACGGCTCAGAACCTTTCCCGGCATATCTACAGTCACAATTCAACATCTCAGAACAATTGCAAGCTACCTTGCTAGCACTCACCATGTCACCTGACTTGCCCCCAAACACCCTCACGTCTTTCGCCCTGAAGAATATTCACCGCCATCTCACGTCCATTGGGCTATTTGGACCTGGTTTTGGTGCCGTCATACCCAAGTGGGGAGGGCTTGCTGAGGCCGCCCAGGTGGCTTGCAGAGCTGGCGCTGTCGGTGGTGGTGTCTATGTGCTAGGCCGCGGTATCGAAAAGGTTGAGACTACATCGGACAAAGAGCACGGACACGATAAGGATGATGCAGAGCCCATGATCCAGGCACGGCTTACGGACGGTGAGAAAATCAAGAGCAAAGCTGTCGGTGGCTCGCGCTATGATGTGCCGACTGAGCAGCAAGATAAAGTGGAAGAGGTGGGAAGGGTCTCCAGGAGCATCAGTATTATCTCGTCACCTCTGGACGAACTCCTTCCCCCAATAGCAGAAGGCACTCCTCCTCCAGCCGCGGCGGTCATCGTGTTTCCTAGCGGGTCACTGGATGGCGCTGAACAAAACGAGGCCATCATGCATCCTCCTGTTCACCTTATAGTACATACAGCCGAAAGTGGAGAGTGTCCAGCTGACCAGTGTAAGTCCAACTATGCCCTATGGTTCCATATTGTTTTCATGATGATTCAATACTTATCTACATTGCCTGAGCATCGCATTGATGACACAACAACTATTTCACCTCTTGCTATCTGATCGACATGCCATCTGATCCAAGCTACACATCAAATCACTGGAAATGGTAAGCTAACATGCCCTTCAGGTGTCATCTATGGGCATACTTCAGGTGTCACGTCTTCCACTCCCTCGCTCCTCAGCCTCGCTGTCTCGAAACTTTTGAACAGCCTTCCCATCCAGCCACAAGCACAAGTCATATGGAGCATGCAGTATCAACAATGCCATCCGCCGTCAATAACCAGCAAGTCGCCTGATAATGTCTCACTGTGCCAAGATGTATTCCCATCATTGGTTCTGGAAGACGACGTGCTCCGTGACGTAAGATCAAGATGGGAGAGCATAACAGAGAATGACGCCGAATCTGCATTCATGAGCTTTGAAGATCGAGAGGGAATGGACAGAGAAAATAATGATAACGGCGGTGAGGATGACACGTTCTGAGACTGGTCTAGCATAACGACTGCACCATCTTCAGACCTAGAGGATGATCGGGCGAAATACGAGAGCGTCGCTTGAAGGCTTTGACGCCCCTGCAAATCGCATCCCACTCTCGACAAACTTGTCAAATTCTAGGAACCTCCCAAACCTCCCCGAACACCAAGATTGTGGCGTCATTGTCTACAACGTCCCTTAGGGGACCGGCGCCGTGCTCTTGCACGTCGCAGGTTTCCTCCTAAGGACAGGATGAGAGTCCGGGCAAACCAGACAGTAAGCACGGCGGATTTGCGATCACGACGAGGCGCATGAGGATACAATTGACATCTCCAATTTTCAGAGCCCATGGATGAATTCCTATCAGCAGCTGTAGACTACAGGGACGGGACCTTTGTATAGTACAAAACCACACGAAGCCGAAGCATATATTGCTCAACGCTATCCTTGCAATGCCCAGATGACACTTTCCGAGCAGAGATGCCTAGAAAAAGAAAGGTACGCGAGACGGGGATGAGAGCAGCTCCAATCTAGATCTCAGTCCAAGCAATTTCCCGAGGATCACCCGGCACAATCTCGAAAAGTGATCAACCTCGACCTCCTTGTGTCACCAATGTATACGCAGATGTGGGCTTCAAACTATGAAGAACATCTATCGTATGATGTGCTCTTTACATCTCTCTAATAGATTCTGATTGCATGACCGCCCTGCCCAACATTGTTGCCCGCTTTCACAGAAGGTGTTTGGTGCGGGCCGGCTGACTCATTGTAGCCTTGCCTGCGTTGCCCACGTTGTCACGTCTTATATCAGTACTCGCGTGAGGTTCAACCCTGATCTCGGCTTTCTCTTCCGATCATGCACGCCCTGTGGCTCGTCTTCCTATACTTCAGCGTCATGTATCCCCTCGTCCGATTTGGGGTGGCGGGCATTAGACTGTTACTTTTCTTCATCTTCCTCTACATTATCATGATCGTATCTTATCATCCATTGCCAAGACCCGAGTCCTTCACCTTCCTGGGGTTCTTGTACCTCACCCTCTTCCTGCTTGTATACCAGTCGAGAAGATCAGCATCAAGGGTGGAAAATATATTCACCTTCTACTCCAGGAATAAGAAGTCTCGCCCACGCCATCCTCTCGGAAATTTAGCCAGATTGCCAATCGAGGTCAGACGCCAGATCTATTTCGAACTTCTAGGTGGGAGGGGGTTTCAAGTTGTCCAAGTACCACGCGCTTACAGATTGGCACACCCACATGGAGTCTTTGACGACCCCCCCCCTGAACGAACGACTATTGAGCACTTCTGCATGCTCTTTCATTCACTTTATACATGGGTCATGGATCACTGGGAAGCTGCCTATATCTTTCCGGGCACAAATGTCAACGAGAACAGAGAGGAACGTTCTCTTGCTGCATACCTGAAATTTGACATTATGCCAACACGAGGACCACTGTCCCGCCCTTTTGGTGATGGCGGCCATCTGCTACGGACCTCTCGAGCGATTTACTCCGAGGCATTCGATATACTTTACAAGACGAACACTTTTGAGTTCCACCGCTTCCACAATCTACTTCGCTTCTCACAATCAATTTCTCGTCATGCTTGGCATACGATTCGCTCGTTGAGAATAGACTACGATTCTGATGGGCATCCTATCACCCTTCTACAACGACATGATGATCCAGGCTCTTTGCAAGAAGCAGTAGACGCGATTCGATCTATGAGCGGGCTCCAAGATCTGAAAATGCGGTTCACACACCCATGTGAGACTGAAGGTGAAATCGATCTTGCCAACATGTTAAACCTGTCAGAGGTTGCCAGAACGGAGCGGAAGCTTTTCGAGCAACTAATCAGGATTCAGCTTCCCACTGGAAAGAAATGGGAGCTCATTGTCAACTGGCCAAATTTCTTCAAGGACAGAACCTATGAGTCATTTTATGTCACTCGTATGCTTGGCCGCGGATCGAGTGAGATGACCTGAATTCCACCGTGAGCGTTACAGCACAGATGCGCCAGCGCGTGATTAACTGTCTTGGCTGACCATCATCAATCACATGGCGGCTCTTTGCAAAGGCGTTGATGAGAGCCACGCCTGAGCAGCAATGATGATCTTGTAAGCAATGTGGCCCTTATGAGACCGGCCAAACCCACGGTTTCCTGGATCTTCCCTACCTAGATCACGCGAATGACGGTCAAACACACACTTTGCCCGAGGGAGCAAATCTCCGTAGCTGTGAAAACTACAGTCCGACTGTGGAGTCGTGTGACTTGAGCTGCGAATTTCGGTGAAGGTCACAATGTCGACGTCATTGAGGGACCGTGAATTAAGAATGAGGGCAATCTGATCACGCAGCACCATCAAAAGCAACTTTGCACTTGCCCGACGACTCAGAGGGCAGTGTCTTTCTCATTCCTGATCGTTTGCCTCATGCAGGTGCTTGAAAGATGAAGATGTCTGATTGGACACTTTCTGGTCGTACATTCGGTAGTGGGGAGAAAGGCAAAAGACTGGGCGCCAATTTGAACTTCAATATTATCATTATGGAGCACATCCATGTTCAGAATCCTCCCACCCGAGGAGATCTCGTTTCAGACTAGCTGGAGGCGGAACATACTACTGGTCCACAATGTTCTAATGGTGAAAGCCAGGTCAGCAGCGACCTACCCCACTGTAATACGAGACAACAGGCATGGGATCATCACGTACGACGCTGGAAGCATTCAAGCAGGACTAGTTGAGGTATGACACGAGGCTCGCAGTTCACGTGTCACCGTATCAGCTGCCCGGACTGTGACCGGCTGTTCAGCGATCGCACATTCAACACATAAAGGAGCCAGCATACCCTCTGAACTATCCAATCTTTGTGTTACCAATTGATCTGGTTCTCCTACAACTCCATGCCAAGGTCGTCCCCAACATCTAGTCAGAGTTCTGGCAAAGACGCCACCAACCTTCTTCCACTGTCATTAAGGAAGGCATAGGGACGGAGCAGCCTTGGAAACCTTGTTTGTGGCGCCTTTATTTACATCCCGTCTTTCTGACCTCTGGGCTTCATCATCAGTATTCTTACAACTGTCGCTACCGGATATTCCTACGAACATTATATTGCATGTTCATACTATTGCTTCCAAGCAACGCAAGCTTTGCACAGAAGACAATCGTTTGTACGACATCACCCTCACATCCATTACATCGCCGACTCCCGTGACTCGAAAATCATGTCTACAGGAATCCTCAGTCTACCACTCGAGGTCCTTGACAAGATCTTGACCCCTTGCCTTGTGCATCAGAGGGACCCTGGTGCGGAGATCATACCACACCCCATAATTGATGAAGACGTATCTAGTCGCTTTGGAGGGCACTGGCCCGATAACCAGGCCGGAGATGACGAAGGGCCGTCATATCCGCTACATTTGCAGACCCTGAGCAACACAAGATATTCCAAGCACCACTCGTTCATGTCCCTGCTCGGAGTCAACCACCAATTACGTGCCGAAGCAGCATGCATCCTCCTGGCAAAAAACACATTCCGCTTCCGCATCGCTTCCTCCGACGATGCCACCGCCACAGACCACGCATTCTGGCAGGCCCACCTCCAACACGCCAGACACCTGACCCTCTACTTCCGATACACTGACACCCCGGCGGCTCGCATCGCCCAGACTGCCCACGAGAATAGATGGAGCGACATGGGTCTGGGCGGAAATTTCCACAATGGCATCCGCAACCATAGCCGGCTCAGCCGGCGAGACCTCTGGACCCAGCGCTTCCAGCAACTTTCCCGCTGTTCCGACGCTCTTTCATCCATCAGTGTCAACATCCAGCAAATCCTCCCGCCCAATCAACCCGATCTACCCGACCCGTCCCGCCAGAACACATTGTTCGAGTTGGGAGATTATCTCTGGTACTTCATCACTGCGACGTGGCAAGTCAACAGCGTCACGTTGGATGATTCGACGTCGTACCCGCCTGACAAGTATAACGGAGTGGCGGCCAAGACGGAACACCGGCTTTCCTGTGCGGGAGTGGGGAATACGCGGAGGAGCATCGAAATTGTCGCGAGGTGTCACCTCGATTTCGAGAGGTTGGTGAGTGGGTGGAACGTGGAGAGGGACGCCGAGGATGTGAAAGAGGAGGAAGACATTGATGTTGTTATGGGGAATTCGGGTTGGTAAAGATGGTGGTGTACGCGTCCATCTGCTGCAGATGTGTATGGTATAAGGCATTGGTCCGGCTTTCTCTTCTGGATGGGGGGCACCGGGCTTTTTTCTTTGGGGAATGGCAAACTACGAGATATTTCGGGGATCTGGAAGAAATGCGGCGGTGGCGATGGTGTTTTTGGATAGAGACAATGGCGCAATATTTTGGGATTTGCAACGGCTGCCACAGTGGCGATGGTGTTTTGCGGAATGCGCTATGGCATTGACTTGCTCTTCTTCCCGCGTGCAATCATCCCACATGTATGAGCCACAAGTAAGAATTCCAATCTGAATTTTACTATAACCACCACACCTTCCGCATCTTCCGTTTTTGCAAAGAAGGGGGGGGGGTTGTAACTCCCAGGCCGCTCCTTCCCCATTTGGTCACTTTATGAATGTCCGGCGTTGGATCCTTAGTCACGGAATCCCCCCCCCTTTTCATCCAGCAATTCCGCCACTTTCTTGCCCCCTTTGAAATCGCACCTTACCCATCCCATCAAACACAAACCCTCCTCTGCCATTGATATGGACCGGTGGTGCACCAGCGTAACATCCCCATACCCCCATACCCCATCCGCTCAAACCACAAACATCCATCATTGGAAGCTTGGCCACCATCTTACCCTATTTCGTGTCTCAAACGCGAGCAGCTGCGATGGAGTTGCGGGTTGTCTTGGTTTTGTGGCATGCGTGTCATTAATAAGGGCGTGGAGTGGTAGGAGGTGGTGGGGATGGCGCTATGAGGGAATGGAGGGAGGATGTGGGGGGGGATGGGGTGGGTGGTTTGGCATGTTGATGATCGATCGATGTGTTACTGTTGGCGGTGATTGTGTCATGGCGCTGGGGGATAGGGTGGGGGGTTAGGTGTCGATGGGGTTGAAGTGAGGGGATGGTTGGGGGTATGGGGAGGATGTTCATGGATGAAAGAGGGTGGTGTTGTGGGTTGGGGTTGTGGCGTTTGTGGAGGGGGTGTTGTGGTAAGAGGAATAGGGGAGAAAAGGGGGTTTGAGAAGTGGGACGTCGCGCTTTTGTTTTTGAAGGGGTGTAGAGACGGGATCATGTGATGCGCGAGCAGGGTTTTTGTCTACATACTGCTGTTAAGCTTTATGATTCGATTGCTTGTAGAAGGCAGAAGGTGAAGGCTACCCATTCACCGCGGATGCTCGCGAGGAGGCAAGAGTATTCGCACAGTCACCCAGGTATCGTACGATTGCAGAACTGGGGCATTCGTGGATTTGTTCTTGCTGCAAGTGGAAATGGGGGAATGGGGAGGGTTTCATAATCTACGACATAGGGCTTTCAATTATCTAGATGCATGACGAGGGGCTGAGGTGGGGGCAGGGAATGCGATGCTAGAATGTTAAGTGGGTGATTGGCAAGGATGGGTCTTCGTGGCACTTGGGGTGTGGGAGAAGATGCAGTTTAATTTATGCTGCTGACTTTGGAAATTTCGACGAGAACGAGGGATTGATGGAAGGATGGTGAGGGTGGTTGATGGGGTGGTCAAAGGAAGGGAGAACGGAGGTGTAGGCTAGTTCTGCACCGGGGAAGGTCGTAGGGACACCAAGAAAGTACCTCGCGTTGCAAAGACTGGTACAGCATGTTGGAGCTTTCCCACAATGTTCATTGCGCGGCGATAAAAATGCTCCTGGCTGTGAGTACGACTTCGCAATCGGCAAGCTTACCGGCATTGTGTGCGATATAGTGGTCTCAACGTGGATCCGAATAAGTCTATCCTGCTTCGAGTCCTCGATCTCACAACGAATCTTGGGATGCTCCACATCTTGTATGATAACGCCCTCAATCGTTAGGGATGTGTCACGAGGAAACAAAATTTGAAGCATTCCGACCACATGTGCCATACCCTCACTACCTGAGATGCGACATATCTGGTTCTCTTGAAGGAGAGCCCGACTGACACTCTCAAGAATGTCTGTAATCACCCCAATACTCAAACTTTCCAAGAGATATAAGGGTGCTGACGAATATCCAAGGGCAGCGTATGTCTCTTGTATTCGGATGACCTCGTGAGCCAATAAGTTCCCGAACCCTATGGCGTTTGCCTTACTGCCAAGTAGCCTGGCAACATCTGCGAGCTGAGGCATACTCGAGACGTTGGCAGAATTGGGGCAAAGTTTGGAACAGAGACGAGATAAGATTGTGCCGGTGGCAGAATGGCTGAAGAGGTTGGTCAAGCACACGGATAGAAGGGCGATGGCCTGTCCGCCAGCGGATTGGGCCATCGTTGAAGCCGAATCGTTCTTGCGCCAGCCTATGGCCAGTGAGATGCGATCGAGACGTACGTTATTACATCGTTGCAAAAGTCCCTTTACGCTCTCCGCGTGCTTCCCACTGATTGGAAGGGTCGCCCCTAGCTTCTCCATCTGGATCATAGCCATGGGAGTGACTTTGTCCGCCGATAGAGTCGCCAGTATGTTTGAAAAGGCACCGAGGCCTTGAATGCCAAGATTGCCGACATCACTTTGCAGTACCACGCTACCGGACATTTGATCAAAGCTGGGAGTGGGAAATTGTTCGTGGGTCTGCTCGCTTGGGCCTTTCGACGACAAGGAAAATTTTAGAAGCGGGGGTACAGATGGAGTGAGCTATCGAGGTTGCGCAGGCTTTGGAACTCGCAGTAGAGGGTATGCACAATATCGTTTCAGGAGCGTTGTCGCTGCTCACAAATTTAGTGAAGGGTGCTTTGTTGACAACGAGTTCAACAAATGTATCCCGGACGTTTATTTGAGGAGGAGGACTGAATTAGGCAGTCGAGGTTGAAGCGTGAGGCAGTGAAGTAAGTACCAAGTACCCCCGATCAGCCTGATCATAATTGCGAGCCATGCATGTCGACAACTTACACCGCCCCACAGAGGGTCTAATACTTCCACGGACCCGAAAAGCCAGACTTGCAGTGGCTGATGAATTCGAACTGGGCCAAAGGCGAAGCAATCTTGAAAGCGTAAAAGCTGATGCTAGCACTACGACGGCGGAAATAATTGACGCCACGGGCAGAGGCTAAGCAATTTGCCTCTCCAGTCTTCATGCTTGGCAAATCGGGCTCTCACGGACCCTCTGGACTGGAATTAATGAAAGGGTGTGTACAGAAGATGTACCAGGGAATAGGACCAAAGACTTGGCACGGAATTCAGCGGCAGCGTTGGCAACAGCCCCGCCCGCCCCGCCTCAGCGCTAAGGGCGGGCGGGGCGGGCACTTTTCCATGTCGGGGCTAGGGCCGGGCCAGCCTTTACGGTGATTGGGCTGAGGCCGGGCTAGCCGGGCTAGCCCCTATAGACTAGTAGGGTCTTAATATTCGAGATTTTGAAAATTTCTTTAGCTTTAGCATTACGATTTATAAGAGTATTATATAACTTTTAAATCGTTTAAATCTACTATAAAACCTTTAAATAACGATTAATTACTATTATTTATTTAAGTATAACGGTTTTTTTACTATTGCTCCTTCGCTATTATATTTACCGGCCGATTCTTTATTTATATTAGCTTTTAAGATACTTATTTGCCTCGATTACGTCGTTATATAAGCGTTTTTTTATACTTGTTATTATATAAGCTACTAAACTAAATATCCTCTTATATTTAATAAATATAGCCAGTATCGAGAGTATATTTTAAGCTATCCGGGCTATTAATCCCTAAAGGTTATTACGTTAATAATCGGCTATTTAACTTTTATTATATTAAAAAAACGGGATTCGAAATATCTAAATATATTAAATATATAAATTAAATCCGATTTAAGGTTTGTTAT